>OY978217.1:23007926-23259361 GCA_963854785.1 Vaccinium vitis-idaea | reverse complement strand
CTACTGATTTATCATTGCCAAGCACTCTAATTATGTTGATGTCATAAACTCGTTTATTTCATTTTCCTTCTATTTATATTTTTTTCCTTTCTTATTGTGGGTTTAGGTCTCACTGAATCCTGTGCGGGAACATTTGTTTCACTACCAAACGAGTTGGACATGCTTGGTACAGTGGACACCACGTGGAGAAATATGTATAAGGGGTGAGTCGGTGAGACCTTGTTCTCAGGGTACTACAAACGTGAAGATCTAACCAATAAGGAGGTCTTGGTGGATGGATGGTTAGATACAGGTCCGCTAACACACTTCTCTTCTGGAATGAATTTGGTATCTTCTATCTCATAGATTACTTGTTAGTGGCGACCTTTCCCCTAACAATGCTTGCATCAGGTGATTTTGGAGTCAAAGCTAAAGTTTTGGCATATATTAGCATGAATAATTGTGTATGTATCCATATATAAGCATCTAAGATTGAGTGTTGATGACAAGTCCTATCGAACTCTTTTCCTCGATATCTGCAAATCAGCCAATCAAATCCAAAAGAGTAAGCAAAGCCCGGAAACCCCCATCACCTATACTCATTCGAAGCCTGTCCCCGAGTCTCAAAGAAAGAAAAAGAGATGTACGATTCGATGGGGATAGAAAAGGTCAACTAACCCCGCTAGGTCAAGCGCTTTCAGTCAGTCCTTGTATAAAAACAATATATCTGAGGGTTTGACGCATAGATGAGTTATACAAGGGTGATGCGAGTACAGATTGGGAAGGGTAGGGCAGGCAATGGGGGGGAACGGGGATGGGCAAAGAAACAACGATGAAGGGCGACGGAGGTGGTGTAACAAGGAGAGATCTGGTGTTTGCTAGTGTGTTGGGGCTTGGGAGTGTGGGAACAAATTGGGGGTGAGTCCACTCAAACTTAACTCAGCATGAGTTAACTCAGTGACAAGTAGTAATACGGTTGAAAAGTTTATTTTGCCCCTTTTTTCTGTTAAGTTGCTTAACCTGATGTTTATTGGACGCAATTGACACATACACTCAAATCGAAGGTTAAATCGTTGCAATGAATACTAGAGGGGCGAAATTGAGATTTGAATGAAACTAGAGGGACTATTAGTGTAATTTACCCTTTCTAATTTGCATGGTTAGGAGTTGAGGGCATGTTTAGGAGTTGAGGGTATGCAATAAACCCTTGAATAGTTTGATATGGTAGATATTTTTGGAGTATAGTGGTGTACAAATGTTTTTCCTACATCGGTTTAGGATTCTTTATGCATAGGGTCATTTTGTCCTTGGATTTTCTTTTCTTGATGCCTTTTATGTTAATTTATTGTTTATCACACACACAATGTTATTAACTTCTCGAATGTAACATGAAGTAAAGACTTGATACAAAAATAGAAGGAAATGTTTCGAAAGATATATATGTATCGAGATTTCACTAAAACAAGAGCAAAAGAACCCCAAAAGAATCGTAAGCATATTGTGAAAATCTCATTTTGGGCCCCACTCCCATTGCCAGGATCTTTATCAACAGCTTGGGCCCATTTACTCTCAAATAGTCTACATAGGGTTATGCGCAAGTAGTCGACAGCATAAAAAATAACAACAGTAAATAAAGCGCTAGGTCATGTAGTTGGTAGGTGTGGGGGTAAGAACTCTAGGATGTGTTGCCTTTAAGAGTCTCGCAGTGGTGTCCACAATGGAACATTGAACAATTGATCCTTTCCGTGGTATTATTAGGTAATCTGCATAGATATAGGTTTGACCAGGAGGGAAGAAGTACATGATCAACGTCCACTGAAGAAAGATCTCCTTCGTACACTAAGTGAGTGGTCAAGCATCATTGCTAACGAATTAAATAATAAAACCACCTTGCATTGTAATCGATGAAAGTCCCAAGCTAGGCTGCTGCTCCTCCATAAGATAATTAACAACGAAGGAGAGATTCACATACCTTGTCTTGCATCTCTTGCTTAATCTCTTCCAAGTGTGGCCTCAAAAGCTCGAAAAAAGAAAAAAGAAAAAAGAAGATGCAAGTCATAACATGCAGAGTTTGTCTTCCTCCCAATTAGAGAATCATGCTACATGAATATCAAAATAGAAATAGGGCGAAACAATATAAAAAATATGAAGTGCTGAACATATCAACCAAATGAATATGATAGATAAAGAAATTTAAAAAATCTAAAACAACCACGAATAAGAATGAAATCGCCATGGCCACGACATTCTAGAAGCGGATTATCAAAAAAGCATTGTTTGTCAAATGTCAACCAACACGCAACAAAATAAAAAACCATGCCGAAAATTTGATTCTCAACTAAAAAAAGATTAACCACCGACCTCAAGTCAATGGTCATGTAGCCAATACTACACCTTCATTAACGACTAAAAAAACTATGAACAAGCAAATAGAAGCATCTTTAGCTAAGTTTGTACTTCAAAGGTACTAACTAAACGAGAACAACTTAATAAAAATGTTGTATGAGAAAGTGCATTACCAATCACCAAAAGACTTGCTCACAATTAATCTCAAGGTCAAAACTTCAAGATTTAATTGGTAGTAGGGGGTGCAAACGAGTCGAGCCGAGTCGAGCCTCAGAGTGTTGAGGCTCGACTAGTCAAAATTAGGAATGGCTCGAGCTCAAATCGAGCTGCAAGTATTGGGCTCGATCTTGAAAATTTATCGAATGGCTCGAGCTCGGCTCACTCTAGAGTGTTGGCTACTTGAGCTCGGCTTCTCGCGCTGCAGGAACGAAATGCTTTAGAGTGGGCACTCTCTCTTTATAAAGGAAATATGCCTCGGACATGAGTCTTGGGTAGGTGATGTGGGACTAAAGGAGAATACTTGAAGGCTTTTTGTCCCACATCGGTAGTGGAGGAGTTCAAAGGGCATCCAAATCTCTATAAATGTCCCACATCGGTAGTGGAGGAGTTCAAATGGCATCCAAATCTCTATAAATGATCCTCCTTGACAAGAGGATTTAACGCTGGCTGAAGGCCTTAAAGGCTTGAGGTTCAATTCTAAATGCTGGTACTTAAGTATCGGCCAGTAATAAAGTTAAAATAATAATTGTAGTTTATTAAAATTTTGGCTCGTTAGTTGACTTGAGCAGAGTCTCCCCTAGCTCGTGTTAACCTCGTTTGTGAAACGAGCTCAAAATTTTAGCTCGAGCTTTTTCATTTAAGGGTCGAGTCAAGCTTGAACGAGCTCATGTCGAGCCAAGTCTCGAGCGGTTTTGTTTATTTATATCCCTAATTGGCGTTACCCTCAAATTCAATGGGCTATATAGGTAAACTACCGACATAGGATATCACTAGCTGTTACAAAATCCATAATGCATAATAAGCAAGAGATATGGATGAACAAAAGCTACTTCAATGTGTTATTTTTGGAAAATGAATAGCCTACAGCCCAACGTGTATAAAAAAAAGAAAATACAAGTTCCTCTTGTCATGTCACGCCCTCAAATTTAGAACATTAATAAACGACATTTTTTTTTCTTTTAAATAATGGTCAATGCATCCATTAGTCAAAGTTCCAAAATCTCCTCACGGATCAAGATTTCATATGAATTCTAATCAACATGTACCCGCACCCAAATACATGAATGAACAGTATTTAAAAGTTATTACATTTATCCATATCTAAAAGATTTGGAAAAAAATCAAGAATTTGCTAACCCAAAATACATAGCAAATTAGTAGACAAATGACCCTTTCATGTATGCTTTTAAAGATGCAACTCATTCCATGCATTCCACCTCGTGCTCCTCGATGTGTACCTGAAAATTGATAGGTTGAGCTACACTAGCCCAGTAGAAAAATCTCTAACACAAACTCTATATATGTATGCAGTGCACCATGTTTGTGAGTGAACCTACATTGCATAAGCCAAATTTTAAAAGTCATGTTTTCACATCCACGTCTCAACCCACACACACAGATACACACACACACACCTCGACACCTCGTATGCAAACAAATACATTTTAAAAGTTTCAAGTTCATCAAAAGTGTCATTTTTATCATTTGATTTCCGTTTCAACACCTCTCTTGGGATCACACTAGACCTTTCCCAGTTATTCTCAATCAATCCACTCTTTCCTCTTCATACATTTTCAATCCGTCATAATATAGTACATCTCAACACGCCATTTCAATACCTCCAAGTACACTATTATTTCACATAACTATGCATTTTGATTTCTTCGATAGACATTTCCTCAACATCGAGATACCTCTCATAAAATGTACAACGAATACCACACAATTCTCACTCCACGAACACAATCAAATCAATTAAGGAATGTAAGGAATAATACACAACAAACAACACATAAACAACCACACACAACAAGCAACATATAACAATAACACGCAACCAACAACACACCACAACAAACAACACAACATGTCCGACTCCACGAGCCAACAACTCAATTAAGGAATGTAAAAGATTAAAAGATTAGACACTCAAAACATCCCACCAACAGTTTCACTTACCAAGAACTCAACATGTCAAACTTTCCCAAACTCATTCGATTAGGGGCATTTTCGTAATTTTATCACTGGTCAAAACCGTAAGTAACTCCATCAATCCATACCTCAACTACACTCACAAATATCCCAACTTCATTACTAGGAAAGTAATTTAACATATACACATTAATATCACAAAAACCCCAATTTTCATTTAAGCCAATAACTAGAAACTTTACAATACATCAACATGTACAACAATCATTTTTTCTTTTTGAAATCAATGATTTATTATCTAAACACATAGATATGTAGAGAGAGGAGAGAAATCCCTACTTGACTGGGTTTTGAGCAAAACCCCAACTTCCGAAACTCAAGCTCCAAGCTTTTATGTATCCGTGACGCATCATACGCGTAATTTCAACCGAACAGCCTTGTGTTAAAAAATTCATCAAAAATCGCATACTCAATATTTTTCAATGATTCCAAAGCTATAACATCACGAACTTATCAGTGTTTAACGTCCATAGGGACCCATAACCAATAGACATGTTAATTATCACGGAATTTACAAAATACGCAACCCTCAACAATTTGCCCAGATTTTTGGATTTCCAGAACGCATCTTGGTGCGTGAATTGTTTAAAAACAGCCACTTCATATTTTGCTCCAATTTTTTGAACACAATCTGGTATACTCATGTATGTACATCATATAAAATTTTCAGAAAATAACGAGATGATTTTTACTAGGTCTAACGCACCAAAAATCGAAGGCCACAAAACCCAGATCCAGCAGAACAGTGTCCGTGCCCAAGAAAGTTGGTAAGATCAGAGTGTGCGTTGATTTTAGAGATCTAAACAAAGCCAGCCCGAAGGACGACTTCCCTTTGCCTCATATTGACGTCCTTGTTGATAACACATCGGGGCATGGTTTGCTTTCGTTCATGGATGGGTATGCCGGGTATAATCAGATTTTGTTGGCACCGGAGGATAGAGAGAAGACAACTTTCACGACGTCGTGGGAAACTTACTGCTATCGGGTCATGCCGTTTGGATTGAAAAATGCTGAGCAACTTATCAACGAGCTGCCACAACCTTATTACATGACTTGATTCATAAGGAAGTGGAGGTGTATGTTGATGATATTATCGTAAAATCCAAAGATAGAGAAGGGCATGACGGAGCTTTGAGGAAATTGTTTGAGCGGATAAGGAAGTATAGGATGAGGTTAAACCCCAAGAAATGCACATTCGAAGTCACTGCGGGCAAAATGTTGGGTTTCATGATCACTACCCGAGTAATTGAAGTGGACCCCTCAAAAATCAAAAGCCATACTTGAAATGCCAACACCGAAGTCGGAGAAGGATGTTCGAAGCTTTCTGAGAAAAATTAAGTTCATAAGCCGTTTCATCGCTAAGCTCACGACGACTTGTGAACCATTATTCCGTTTGCTCAAGAAAGAAACCAAATTTCAATGGACTGATCGTTGTGAAATGGCTTTTGATGAAATTTGACGCTACCTCCAAAATCCGCCAATTCTGTCACCTCCTGAACCGGAAAAGCCACTGATTCTCTATTTGTCAGTAACTGGTTCGGCAATGGGATGCCTATTGGCACAAGAAGGGGAAGCAAAATCTGAGAAAGCCATTTATTATTTGAGCAAGAAGATGGTGGGTTGCAAAGAATGCTATACGGCGTTGGAAAAGACATGTTGGGCTTTGGTATGGGCCACTAAAAAGTTGAGGCACTACATTGGATTAACGGGCGTCGTCTTTTTGACGCAATTGTCATCAAAACTAAAGTCAAAAGGCTTAAATTGATGCAATTGATACTCGGGGGATAAAATTGGGATAGTAATGAAAAATAGAGGACTGTTGGTGTAATTTACCCTTATAAAGGAAAAGACTCTTAACCTTGACATAGGCCTCTCCGACTCCACCCATCGAAATCTCTTCTTTGCAACTCTCTCCAAAGAGCATCTGTCTTTGTCTACCCTTGCCAGTTGAACCATCTGTCATATTCCACCATATAAGCTCCGTAAAATAGGTTATGGATGCATTAAACCTTGTTGACTGCATATGCCTTATCTGAGCAGAATTAAGAAAGGGGTTCAAGTCGTGGGCCTCAATTGGTTGGGCACAAGGTTTGGTTTCTTTTGAGTTATCAAACAATATATCAAGAAGCATGAGTTTATGTTTTCTACTTTTGTCGTAGATTGATTTGGTATCACAACATGTTAGTCTTCTATGTGTAACCTCTTTTGTTGTTTTTTTTTTTTTTTTCTTGCTTGCAAACACTTGAGTTTCTTTGATTTACTCATATTAGTAGTTTATTTTCACCTATATTCTAACTAGAAATTAGTTTCTACTTTTATAGGCAATGGATCCTAAAGCAGTGGCTGAAGGTCAACAACATATGAAAGCACTATTTAAGGAGTAAGCAACTATCCATGTACTTGATAGAAATCAGCTTTAGAAATTATAAACCGGATTGCATTGGTCCAACTTGAAGCACTAGAGATACTCTGTATGACTAAGAAAAGTGTATATCAGAAGATGGTTTATGTTTAAATCTCTGAATACATCTTTCATGCGTATGACATGGATTGATAAAGGATCCCTTTAATATGCCTTGCTAATCTTTCATATGCATTTTTTTCTATTATGTCTATGGGAGAAGGTCTCAAATAGAGTGTGTGATAAACCCTAGCTGTGAAATTTCACTTTTTCTCAACTTTGACCCCATAAAAGGTATGATTGACTTTATTGTTCTTTGGGAGTACCATGAAGGGAAGTTTATTGTCCGGTAGCTTAGTTGGGAGTCCAAGGAATGTAATCCTTCCCTCGACCTATAGATCGTTTTCATATCTAAGCAAGTGTGAAGGGTTATTTTTGTCATAGGCCTTTTATTGCATATGGGTGGCATTCCCTTGATGCCTTGCGTATTGTACGTGTGTGTGTAGAAAGAGAGGCTTATCCTGCAATTTTCTAGGCAATCACTGTTTGCCTCCACAAATTTAAAAAAAATGATTTTAGTACGTCTTTTGTAAAAACCTGTTGAAAAAAAAAAAATCTTCACAGGAACCGGCGGATTGGTTCCCACAATTAGGTTTAAAATCACGTGCTAAATTGTTCACCACAAACACATCTAAAAGCTTATGCAGTCAGAGAAATGGACCACTGAGTTAGGTATCAGCACACCCCTTCAATTGGTAACTTTTATTCTTTATATCCACAATCCTAGTATTGCTGCCAAGGTATTCTTAGCTTTCTAGGTGGAAGATGCGGGATTGTTTTTGATATTGAAGTGGTGTTCTCATCCTACTAGTGGACCTATGGTCGGAAAAGGAAACATATCTTTTTTTATATAGATTTACGTAACTTCCTTCTGTGAACAGTTTTCGATGTAGTTATCCTCCAATTGTTAGCTACTTTCCATGTAGTTATCCTCACAAGATAAAAGTATCGTTATGCTAACAGGTTTATCCCTATGTAAATATATTCCATGGTTGCTTTTCTAGGTTGAGTATTTTAACGCAGGGTTAAATATATAAAAACTTTGTGGTCTCCTTCATAAGATTTGCAGTTACGCACTCCAATTACTTCTTTTTCCTTTCAAATGAAGATTATAACTTGGGATTTTACAGATATGGTGTTACTCCTTTTACTCCATTGAGGGGTCTCCTTATCCAAGGTCCTGTCTTCCTCAGTTTCTTCCTTGCTGTAAGATTTATCTCTATTTCTTGTTGTATAAACTGCTAAGAGTTATATTCGTTGAATAAAGTTAAATGTTTGTTTTTCTCTTGATTTGTATTCACTTTAATATTTTGTTTGTAGATTTCAAACATGGTAGAAAAAGTACCTTCTTTCAAATATGGTGGAGCATACTGGTTTACTGATTTGACTACTCCAGATAGTTTGTATATTTGTCCAGCTTTGGCGGCACTGACATTTTGGATAACGGTGGAGGTAAGCAGATTCTACTTGTCAAACTATGCTTTCTAGTTTCTATTGTCTTGCAGACTTGCCCACATTAGGCAGACCACCAAAGACTTTAGTACCGTATGATGTTAAGGTTGTATTTGTCGATGACCTAAATGATTGGGTCGAGCTTTTGTGCATATTGGCTCCCAACCCCACAACATGGACACTTGGGATGCAATCCTGACATCTCTCTTGGATTTCCATCTAACTAGTACGCATGTGCAGGATTGGAGTCTGAATCGAGCTTGAGAAAGCTATAGGGAAGTTAGGGCCTGTTTGGCTGGGTGTTCTTGGGGGTAATGAATATGAGTACGCATGTCCAGGATTCAATCTAAAGACCTGCTTTGGTGGAAGAGGAATATGAAGACGTTGAAGACCTACTTTAGATTGAACTAGGGGGTCTATTTTTTTTCCCCTTCTTTTTTCTTTTTTCATGTCTAGACAAATCTTTTCTAGTTATTATGAATTTGAAATTGGACATCTTTTGAGTTTTAAATTGGGCCTCATATTCGATATACATTTTTTTCGGTATTACAAAAAATACCTATGGGTAGTTAGGGATACTAAAATATGAAGGCCCTTAAAATTTGTATTTTTTGGGGGCCTAAATCGGCCGTAACACTTACTTTAGCTCAAGGCCGGCTTTGGAACCCACCGAACTCCATATACACGTGTACACATAATAGCCCACAACAATTTAAATGATCAATGTATTACCAACCATCCTCCACGTAAATTGGCAGCTACCAAATCACTCATGCCACCCATACTGCCATAATTCCCATCTTTACCATTACCTGGAACTAAACATCACATGCACACCTATAAAGTGCACCTATTCATCCACATTCCAAGTATACAAATTTTAAAATGCAAAAATATACTCCTTAAGTGGTCATAATCCAACAAAACGGTAAGTCTGCGTACATGACTAAAGTCCACATGAGGCTCTTCTCACATACTTTCCAAACTAAAATACTCTTTTGTTCAACTTAAAGTTTCTTAATTAGTCAAATAAAATTCCGTTTTGATCTAAAACTACGGGGTGTTACAATATACCTGCATCACTAGGAGATCCTCCCTTCAAAATGGTCAACTGTGCCCCAACAACATTTTTTTTGGCATCTTTCTTCAGAACAACTCCCTCATTCAAATTTTCCACAACAACAATAACTCTTACGGTCTTCCAAACAATAAACATGGATAAGAGCCTTCAAAATGTAACTGGAAGTTTTTGAAAAGAACAAATAAAACAATTAAATAACAATTACATATGGTTGAACAATATAAGAAATCTATTGAAGTAAACAACGTAAATTCTCACCCAATAAGGAGTATAAATTTATTCGAAACAAAATCCCACAAGCTTTTCTTCTTTTCATCAAAGACCTTAAAGGCTGCTTTAAAATGATCCAAGACATCCATATCAATAGGACCTACCACCACCTCGGTGTAGTCCACGAAGTGAGTAGGTAAAATATTTTCACCTATGCAAAAAGACAGTGTATCAAATGCCTCTTCGGCCTCTCTCTTATCCCTAAGGAAACTAAACTAATTCTTTTCGATCTTGTAGGATCGTAAAGAGCTGAAAAAGAGGTAAAACCACTCTTGTAACTTTTATACTGCCCATCAACAAAATACACAATGCCAGTTGCATGAAAAAAAGGGGTGGGAGGGGGGTCAAGAGGAGCGGGAGGTTTGCCCCAAACACTAGGACTAGGAAGAGGAGCAGAGGGCTGCACGGTAGGAAGACTAGGTTCGGCAGTATGCCAATCATAATGCCTGATAGAGAATACTTCAGTCTTCCTGTACGCAAAGAGACCCACATTTTAATCATTTTGGACAACAAATTCCAAAATTTTCTTACAATCAATTATCAATGAGAGTAGAAAAATTAGAACAAAAAACTAAATTAAAGGCTAATGATGCTTCTACAAGAATTGTGTGAAAAGTTGTGGTTTCCAGTAAGTGGCGTAGCCAGAAAAATCCTTTAGTGAGGGCACTATAACTTGATGAAAAGTATGCGTAGTCCAAAATATTTTTAAAAATGTACCAATTTCAAAATCAATTGAATAGAAATAGTGTAAAGCATTACTGGGTTTGAGCCTGGACTACATTACTGTTTTCCAAGGTGTAAGTAATTGATAAAGGAGGGGGTTGCGAATAGAAATTCTCGACATTATGTTGTTTAGTTGTAGTTAAGTTGACGTAAGACAAGAATGCCCTTAGGGTTGAGAATTTCTAACACGACACGAGAATACAACACGAGAACACTGAAATTATGCAAAGCGCAACAAGTCCTAGAAGGGGGGGGGGGGGGGGGGGGGGGGGGGGGTTGAATAGGACGACCACTGCAAGAACAAAATGGCATCTTTACGTGACCCAAAATCAGCAAATAGAGATTCAATTCCAAACCCATTTGAGGCTGATTTCTACACCCTTTTCCCTCCTTCCCTGTTGATTCAATTGGACACTTAAAAAAAAACACATGCAAAGAACAAACAAAAATCTATCTCCACTAAATCAGAAAAGCAAACAATTCCCAAAATATCAAAAATCAAACGATGAACCATAGACATGAAATGATGTTAAATTGCTTACCTCTGCACCTAAATTCAGATTCACCAGAAAGAAACATCCTAAATCTAAGGCATGGGGTACATGAACCTAGATCTATGCGCTCCTTCTTATACCTGGATCGATTGCCTTGTTCTTAGGTCTTTTTTTTTTTTTGGCCAAATGCTCCACAAATCCAGATGAGATCAAACTTGGAATTTGTGTTATCGACAGTAAAGTTCAATACAATTGACATGAACTACATCTATATTTTTGTAATCTGAAGCGAAAATTGAGATTTTTCATCATCACTTGCCTCTTCATCCGTCACAAACCCTTCAAGCTCTATATCCAACAGTACATAACCGTCATTGCCGACGACTGGTTGCTTTCGGTTGTAAAGATCGATTGAACCAGTGGGTTGCGTGTTCATTGAGGAGATGATTGCAAAGGAGGCTTTCCGGCCGTCGTCCGATCAAAAGGTTGCTCCTATGTGCTGTTGTCTCAGTCACCACACTGTTCTTGTTCAGATTTGCAGAAATCTAGAACTGCTCGAAAATTAGTTTTGAGAAGTGCGTATTGTGCTTCTTGCTGTTACGATCACTGGGTTGTCTTCAAAGTCGCCGTCCGACGAGGTGGTGACACGCACGCGTGGAAAGAAGGAAGAGCTGTGCGAGAAATCCCTTTCCGCCGCAAGAGCAAGGAAACGAAACCCAAACTACAGACCTCAAATTTTCGTTGGTTTCTTTGTTTGCAACAAAGGTAAGGTTTCTACTTGTTTCTGGTTCAAAAGTCTTTTCTGGCCATCATCACAGCGAAATTATTAAACCCAATACACTGAATAGTCTCACACCACTCTACATCTGGGCACTGTAGATGGCGCGCAACCTGAGCTGAAGCAGAGAGACTTAATTTCTCGCAGAACGCGTGTGAAAGAAAACAACACCAACCTCTACAAAGTACTAAAAAGCAGGCAACTAAAAAGACGAAACAGCCCATCCAATGGCGCATGAATCACGGAAAAACCAACCGGCACAATCCAGAATTGAGGGGTAAAATCGACCAAATTGGCCAAATGACCAAACAACTTAAAATTGAAACCCTCCCTTACGCTTTGATTGGCTGGGGGTTAAGGAGGGGGTATAAGTTATACCCCCTATTTTTATCCCGGTCCCACCGATATATCCATGGTTTGGGAACCAAAATACAACCCGGATAAAATTATACCCCTACCCAAATAATACCCCTCCCCCTCACTAATTTATAACCCCCCCCCCCCCCAGTTATAAAATTATACTGCTTTATACCCCCTGTCTATTTACGCAATTAACCCTCCTTATACCCCCTCGTCTTTTTTACTGGGAAACCCTACCACTTTCGACTGCTGTGTTTACTCTCTCTCTGGTGTGGCGATCTGTGGCGATTCATCTTCTCGACCGACGAACGCCGTGGACGTGCGATCGTTGCTGTCCACCGACGGCTCAGGTAACTGCTCCTACTACGTTCGCATTTATGTGGCCTCTCTCTCTCTCTCTATTATCGATTAGTCTGTGGTTGGATCTCGTGATCTTCGATTTCGTTGTTTTGAGGAAGTGACTGTTGGGAGTAAGTTCGGCTATGTTGGATCTTGTGATTTTCAATTTCGTTGTTTTGAGGAAGTGACTGTTAAATAATCAGTTCGTCCGTGTTGGATCTTGTTATCTTCGATTCCGTTTGTGTTTGTGGTTGAATAATCAGTGCGTTGTTTGTGTTCGTACCAATGATGCATACCCTGAGCCCATACACTGTGGTAATAATCAGTGTGTTGTTTGTGTTTGTGGCAATAATCACTGTGATCTCCTTATCTTCGATATTCATTTGTGTTTATGGTTGAATAATCAGTGCGTTATTTCTGTTTGTGGCAATGATGTATACTGAGCCCATTCACTGTGGTAATAATCAGTGGGTTGTTTGTGTTTGTGCCAATAATCACTGTGATCTCCTTATCTGCAATATTCATTTGTGTTTGAGCCCGTTACATGATGAAATATTAGCACATTCTTTGAACAGTCGTACCTATTCTTGTCAATGTGAGTGTCTCTACTTATGACAAATTATGATTGAGTGAAGTTCTGAATTATGCATAAAAATTTCTATTTCCAAACACATTTTAGGATGCCAGGACTAAACCGAACACAATTGGGGAGGATAGAAGATGAAGAGGCATTTTTGGCTTTACATGCATTTATTACAACTGCTTTGAGTGTGTTTCGGTTGTACTTCTTCCTGGCAAATCTGATTGTGGAGCCCCGTCCACAATTGGCCCCTAATCCAAACCTTTACCAGCGTCAAGTGGATAGAATCAATACGCTTGTGAGAGGCAATGACTTAGATTGCCACGAACAACTAAGGGTAAATAGGCATACGTTTCTGAGGCTGTGTTGTTTAGTCTGGGGTGTTGGGTTAGGACTCACGAAGCGTATGTCTTGAGGAGAGAGTAGCCATTTTCTTGTGGATCCTCTCGCACCATACAAAACAGAGGCGTACGAAGTTTGAGTTTTGGAGATCAGGTGAAACCATTAGCAGGCATTTCAATGTTGTACTAGTAGATGTGTTACGCCTTCACAGGATGCTCCTTGTAAGGCCTGAGCCTGTACCTGCCGACTACCACGATAGTAGGTGGAATTGGTTTCAGGTAAATTTATGTTGTCTTATATTTAATATTGACAACTGCACCACTATTAATAATTCCAATGCTAAATCACCTGAATTTGTAGAATTGTCTCGGGGCTTTGGATGGGACATATGTACCAGTTTACCACCCCCCCCCCTCCCCCCCCCCCCCCCCCCCCGCGCAGTAGATAGGGCGCGTTATAGAACCAGGAAGGGGGAAATTGCTACAAATGTCCTAGGTGTATGTAATCGAGATCAACAATTTGTTTATGTCCTGTCCGGCTGGGAAGGGTCTGCTACTGATTCTCGAATCCTTCGAGATGCCCTTGCAAGACCACATGGTTTGAAAGTCCCCCATGGTATGTTTCCCCTTCACATTTTGTCACATCACACGACTAATATCCGTTCTAAATAAGGTTACCATTGGTTCCAGGACAATATTACCTTGTCGATGGTGGTTATCCAAATGGGGAGGGATTTCTTTCACCCTATCGTGGCCAGCGGTATCACCTTAACATATGGAGGCAAGGCCATACTCCTAATAGCAAAGAGGAGTATTTCAACATGAAACACTCTTCTGCTAGGAATGTGATTGAGAGAACCTTCGGTGTAGTGAAGATGCGATTTGCTATATTGAAAGTTGCATCTTATTACCCCATACGGACGCAAAATCGCATCGTTACTGCATGTTGCCTCCTCCACAACCTCATTAAAAGAGAGATGCCTAATGACCCAGTTGAGTTAGAGTACACGCGATGGGAGGAAGATAACCTACACAATGTTGAAGAAGAGGATTACATTGGTCAACTTGAGACTTCCAATGAGTGGACCGAGGGGAGGGATGCGCTTGCTAATGCTATGTACAACCATTGGTTAGCTAATGGTGGTGGAAATGTGGACCAAGTTTGAGATATTGTAATAAGTAATTTAGATGTTGGTACTATTTTTAATTCATTTGTCGGTGGATGTTAAGACTTCCAATGTTGATACTATTTTTATTCATTTGTCGGTGCATGTAAACGTAATTTAGGTGGTGAGACTATTAACTTTGAAAGTATGAGACCTATATTGTTTGATGTAATTTCTATTTTGTGTCACACCTATGAATAAAATTCTTTTTCATAGGTATGGACACTGAAGAGTCACAACTTGATCCTGTTACGAAAAGGGCACGTAGAGTTTGGAGGAAAGTAGAAGAGGATACCTTGATTCGTTGCATGAGAAACGAATATAATGACCAATGGAGTGCAGATAATGGGTTTAAACCCGGGTTCTTTACTTTGATGGAGAGCGAGTTGCAAAAATTGTTGCCGAACTCTAACATTAAGGCACACCCTCACATTGACTCCAAAGTGAAGGTTTGGAAAACGACCTACAACAAGATTACGGACTTGCTTCGTATAAGTGGGTTTTCATGGAACGATGTGACCAAATGCATTGTGGTCGATGATGAGTCCGTGTGGGAGGAGTATGTTAAGGTAATATAGTCTCTCCTTTTTATATATGCAAATTGTGTTAATCTATCAATAACCACCAATGTATTGTGTTGTAGGCCCATAAAAATGCCAAAGGACTCAATGGGAAGCCATTCCCATACTACGAGGATTGGTGCATCCTCTTTGGCAAGGATAGGGCAACGGGGGAGTTGGCGGAAGATCCGTCAAAAATGGCTGCGGCAAGTGCACCCATAGATTTGGAGTATGACACATTTAAAGATGTGTACATTCCATATTTCGGGCCTGAACATGGTGGGGGCTCAAGTCATAACTCTACCCCACCAAGCGCCATTCCACGGGCCGCCACAGCAGAGACCTCGTCTCCTCGTAGCTCCACAACACCGTCCTCTAATCCTCGATGCTCCACACCCCTTGTCACAACACCACCGGCCAATGCGGGAGTTGTTAAAAAGGGAAAAAAAAGGAGCAGATTTGATGATGCAGTCATTGAGAGCTTGGATAGTTTCTGTAAGTCTAGTGACCAACATATGAGTGATATGGTGAAGGCAATGGGGTACTCCAAAGAACTATCCAAGCTCCGCAAGCAAGTTCCAGGGGAGGTAGACAAACTGGACTTGACAATGGAGGAGAAGTTCAAATTGGTTGCCCTTATTTCTCAAGCGGAAGAAAGGGTTGACACATTCTTTGGCACAGATGATGGGAAGAAGCAAGCATGGGCAGAAATGGTGCTTGAGGGCAAAGTGTATCCCCTTCAGTGAATGAGGCTGTGATGCTCTTATTTTTGTACATGGCATATTTGACAAGTACTGTACATGTTGGCCATTTTAGGTAGTTTAGTAACTGAATATGTTGTCTTATATTAAGAAACTTTAGGTGGTTGTACTGAATGTGTTTAAGACTGTAGTGATGCACTTTAGTAACTGAATATGGGCTATGTTATTTCTGGGTTGTAATGTCTATATTTGGTACTCAAGTGATGTAATACATTATTCTGTGGCAGGTTATGAATTCCTACAATTTTGAGGCAAAGATGATTGCAAAAATTGTACCTTGGCGGGGCAGCTTACTTGCAGCCATGAGTAATCTTGTTTTGTGCCCTGTGTGTGTCTGTGTGTGTATGGAAATCCAATAATAATATGTTTCTGTTTGTGGTTATGAGGTTAATGTGGGCAATGATGCATTAAATCTGAGCCAAATTTATGCATTTGTGGGCTGTGATGAATTAAATCTGAGCCAAATTTATTGTTGTTGTGTTTAAGCATAGTGGTCTGTGATGAACTGCTATTGTTGCTGTGTTTAAATACTCACAGCCCTATTTGTGTTTGGTGATTCGTGGCAGTGATGCATGAACTTGGTATGTTTGTTGTGTTTCTGAACTTTTAAGTGGTGTAATGACTGAGCCAATAATGCAATGACTGAGGCAATGATGATGTGTTGTGTTCCTGTCATTGTGGGCAGTGCTAGGGGCAATGATGTTGTGCTGTGTTGTGTTTCTAGGTTGTGAGGAAATCTGGGTACACTGTGATTAGTGGTTTATGGGTTGTGAGGAAATCTGGGTACACTGTGATTAGTGGTTTCTGGGCAGTGTTTATTCTTTTTCTGGCTTGTGCATATGTGGGCAGTGACTGTGTTTGTTTCTGGGTTTGAAGTAGATGTTTGTGGGCCATGTTCGTTCTTATTTTGGGTTCTGCAATTCTAGGCAATGTTTTCGTTCCTGGGCTGTTGTGTTCTGATTCTGGGCAGTGTTTGTGTTTCTGTGTTTTTCAAAAATGTGCACTGTGAACCGCCTCTCTTTCAATGTGCACTTTACACTGTGAACTGCCTCTCTTTCAATGTGCACTTTACACTGTGAACTGCCTCTCTTTCAATGTGCATTTTTAAAAAATGGGCACTGATGCCTCTTGATTTTGCTGAGCCCACTTGGATTACATTTGTTGAGCCCATTTGGTACACTTTGCTGAGCCATTTACTTGCAGCCATTAGGTACAGTTTGTGGAAATATTCACTGGGCAGTGATTCATGTACATTCCAATAATCACATGTTCATTTTTGGCAGTTTTATTTTTTTTTCGGTAAAACAAGCTTGAAATTAAAAAAAGGCTAAGCGGATATACAGCCTACAATGGGCATACCCCAGGGAGGACAAAGACAAAAGAAATAAAAAACAAAAGGGAAAAGGGAAGGCCAAGATGGCTACAAAGGGAAACTGCAGTGAGTGCAGAGGAAGAAAATACTATATTAGCGAAGAGGTGTTTCTGCTCCATCACACGTGAGGGGAAGAAACACACAAGAGCCTACAGGAAATATGCATCACTAAACTCCAAACACACGGTCATAACCTTGAAGTTGGTGAGAGACTTGAGAAAACACTTAGGGGGAATGGTAGAGATTCACATCCACAAGAGGATAGGTGCTTTACACAGGAGTATCCAAGGGACATCCCCCCTAGGATAGGCTGGAAACTAAAAGGAGGACAGACCCTCCATCAAATGTACAATACTAAAGTAAACTAATATGAAAGGTACAGTAGTTTAGGAGTTCCATAGTAACAATATGACATAACAAAATGCTTACAATGGGACTCTATGCGGCAAACAGTACCTAGAGCATTCCCCGACAATAGTAACATGAAATTTGCAGATTCTTAGGCAGCAACTTGATAGACATGAGCAACCAGTAGGTTGCAACATCAATCAATAACATTTGGGCATGACCCGTAGGTATCAAGAAGGATACCTCAGTAAGAGCACCAGCGGTCAACACAACTCAACAGCAGTCAACAGAAAATGGGCATGACCCGTAGGTATCAAGACAGATGCCACAGAATACAGTACTGAATAGACAAGTTATACAACAGTAAACAAATTTCACCAGCAGTCAACAAGTTCACAGAACCGAATAGACAAGATCACTAGAACTTGTGATTTCTGGGTTTACTTTGCTACCAAAAGAGTGCTAGAGCAATAGAATCAGAATCACAGAATAACACATCAACAGTTCAACAGACCTTGAATTTATGAGCTCACACGCTACGAACTCCCTCAAAAGTCTCACACACCCACTCTACTTTTCACTCGACCAAGGTCTGTGGTGCCTTACGCCCTCAAAACTCTCACACCCCATTCACTGCATATTACCTCTCACAAAAAATATATGGTTTAAAACTCATCTCACAGGGTTCACTCAACATATTTGATAGAGAGAGTAAGGGAGAAGTAACCCAAGCATCCAGTTGGCAAATAATCTAATGTACCTGCAAGCATACAAATGCCAATTGGGTAATTAGTGGATCCAGCAAGCAAGACACTTGACAATCACCTGCATGAGTTCAAATGTGGACATTGTACAATCTGCAAAACACACTGCCCCAAATGGGGAATTAGTGAATCACAAAACTTTGCTATCCATACAGGATTAATGAGTAACCTGTCACAAGGAAATACATAAGTGTATCAGTTAAACTAGAGACCAATAAACATAATAGCATCACTCTTTGAATTTCAATTCCAATGGTTTATCTTAAATGTTCCAAGCCTCAAGAAGTGAAATAGCTCCTGCTGGGATTTTGTGTAGGGACAATAATCTACATCTAATCTCAGAGCAGATCTTATGCACTAATGAAGGTACACTGAGCTGGGTATTTTGGAACTTCCTGAGGTTTCTCTCTATCCATATGTGGTATAGAGTGACTGTAAATGTCAACTTGACCAGGATACTCTTCAAATCTTTCTTCTTAAAAGAAGAGAGGAAATTAACAAGATTTGAGAGGGATTGGGGTTGCCAAGCAAGTTGAGATTTGTGGGAGACAGCATCCCAAACTTGCTTTGTAAAGGGGCAATTAAAAAACAAGTGGTCATGATTTTCTTCACCAGGGCAAAAACTACAGCTAGAAGTGGTCTTAATACCAAAAAGAACCAGCCTATCCTCAGTTGATAATCTGTTCTGAATGGCAAGCCAACTAATAAGGCTGCATTTGGGGATTTGTGAGGGGAACCAAACTACATGACTCCACCCAATAGTGGGAAACTTGGCTCTAAGCTGTTCCCATAGGGAAGATATGGAAAAAAGCCCATTCTGGGTGAGAGTCCATACACAGGAGTCAGTATTTGTGGTACTGGGGTTAGTGAGGGGAGGCAACTGAGATCTGATCTCATTTAGTTCCCAAGTTTGAGTGATTGGGAAGCCCCACTGGTCAGAAGTACGCAAAATGGTAGAGACCTTGGCATCATTTGGAATACCAGAATCATATACAATACGCTGGCCAAATTTCTCAACTAAAGGGCCCGAGGGATGCCAATTGTCATACCAAAGGGATGTAGAGTTGCCATCGCCTATCTTATATGTGATGCAAGACTGAATGAGAGGACGTAGTTGAAGTAACTTTCTCCAAGTCCAAGATGGACTACTGGGTATTCTAACCTGCCAAAAGCTTTTACCCTTGAGTAAATAAGATTTCACCCACTGACACCACATGGATTGCTCCCCTCCAGAAATGATGAACCATATGTGCTTAGCCATGGCAGCTTTGTTCCAGATTTGGATGGATTTAAACCCTAGCCCTCCTTCTTTTCTGGGGGAGCACAGGTGATCCCAGGAGACTTTGGCACCTGTGTGCCTAAGGTCTGAACCAGTCCAGAAGAAGGCTCTAAGAATGGCTTCAACTTCCTTAACAACTTTCTTTGGGAGCAAGAAAATGGAGGACCAATAGGTCTGCATTGAGAATAATACAGACTTAATCAATTGAATCCTACCAGCATATGAGAGATACTTATTTGCCCAAGATTTAGTGCGGCCTATGATTTTGTCAATGAGTATCTTGCAATCAAAGTATTTAAGTTTAGTGGAGATGAGGGGAACACCAAGATATCTCACAGGGAGGGTGCCCTCATGAAATCCCAATTTCTCAAGGATTGCATGTGTATTAGAAGTGGATACCCCAGAGAAGAAAATGTTGCTCTTGCCTGGACTGGGTGATAGACCAGACAGTGTCTCAAATTCAGAGAGAGCTTCTTGGATGCAGTAAATAGAGTCCAAATCTCCTCTACAGAAGATCATGAGGTCATCTGCAAAACACAAATTGATTATTTTTGTTTTCTCACGCCTCCAGTGAAAGTGGAAATTGGGACTAAGTGATTTCTCCTTGAGAAGCTGGGTGAGCACCTCCATAACAATGACAAAAAGATATGAGGACAAGGGATCACCTTGCCTTAATCCTTTTTGCCCTTTTATAGACCCAATGGCCTCACCATTGATACTTAAAGAGTAATTGGCAGTGGTTATGCAAGCTTTAATCCATTGGATCATTTGAGGATGGAAGTTCATTGAGATAAGAATATCCCAAAGAAAATCCCACCTAACATTATCGTATGCTTTCATAATGTCAACCTTCAAAGCACACCTAGGAGAAGGAGAATGCTTGTGATAATCTCTCATAAGTTCTTGGGTCAGAAAAATGTTGTCAGCGATTCTTCTACCTTTGACAAACCCTGATTGCACAGGGTCAATGAGGTGAGGGAGCGCAGCTTGGATCCTTGTAGTAAGGATTTTAGCAATGCATTTGTATACTATGTTACAACAAGAAATGGGCCTATAATCTCCCACCTTAGAGGGGTTGGGAACTTTCGGGACAAGGGCAATACTGGTTGAGTTAGCCTTTGTAAGTAGTCTCCCAGATTTGAAGAAATTCCTTACAGCAGACGTGACATCATGCCCAACCACATCCCAAGTTTTTTGGAAAAAGTTTGCATTGTATCCATCAGGGCCAGGTGCTTTGTTAGCGTTGAGTGACATGAAGGTTTTCTTGATCTCAAGATTTGAGACCTCACCTACCATGGTCTCTCTTTGAGACTCCTCAAGTCTGGATGTGATTAATTGGTTGACTCTAGGAGTGCCACAGTAGCTAGAGGAATGGACAGAGCCCAAGAGATTGGTGTAAAATGTAACAAATGAAGATTTAATCTCATTTTTATTGTGACACATATATGCTACTTTGGGACTGAAATTCAGAGTTCGAGAGCCCTGATTGGCTGGGGGTTAAGGAGGTTTATTTTTGGGCTGTGATGATAAATGATTTACGTTAAGACGAATGTTTAATAGGCAAGACACATTAGATGGCCAATTGGCAACTAATGTTGCAGCCTACACGTATAGGTCTTATAAAAGGGTGGAAAACACCAACTATCTGAGCCCAATTATGTCATTGACTCCGTGCTAATTTCATTTACATTATCTCTGCAAGTACTTGATATGGCTTGTTGTTAGTAGGGATGAGAGGAAAAAACAGCTACTATGTTGTATTTGCTGGCCGGACACCGGGAATATATGAAAGTTGGCCAGCATGTAGCGAACAAGTGAATGGCTCTTCTGGAGCTTTATTTGAGAAACATGCAACATGGGAGGAGGCGAACTCCGCTTTGCAAGCACATTATGAACGCCGCGGTGGGGTAAATGCTGAGGAAAGAAATGTACAAGATTACCCGCCGTTGCTTATCCCAATGGAAGCCACCGTTCTTGACGAGGGAAATGTTCGATCGAACCCAACGTTTTGGCAAAAAATGAAATGGTTCTTATTTGGTGCAATTATAGCAACAGTCATCCAGTTTGTGATAATTAAATTACTTAATAATTTGTAAAATGTTCATTTGGGCATTTGATACTTTGGAATATGGCAATATCCTACTATCTTGATTTTGTAATGAATGCCAAGTGGTGGTTACATTTTTGTTGTTGACAAAAAAATTTCAATGTTGAATGACAAAAATATGGGCGTATCCCATCGTCAAAGTTGAATGGGGATTATGTTGATCACAATCTAATTTTGAACTTCACATGCAAAGTATGATTGTGCCTACCCAATATTCAATTTAGAATGGGTGCTAAGTACATTTCAACTAAATTGACTAATTGTCCACCGCATTGCAAGTAAATTGACTAATTGTCCACCGCATTGCAAGTAAATTGACTAATTTGTTTACATATCATAGATGAGGTTTGGATTATAAAAAAAATATCAATGACAAATAAGTGGAAATACCAACAAAATAATTTGTAAGTTCTATTCCTCACAAAAAAAAAATTTTAAAAAAAAATCACTAAGTTTTATTCTGTACAAAAAAAAATATTCAGATTTTTTTAATTACAAAATTTAATTATAATACCTTACAATTTTTTACATTTGGGAAATTATTTAATTCGTCTTTTATTTAATGTATATAATTAAATTAATGTTTAATCTACAAATAACCATGAACAAGGGTAATTAGGTCATTTGACTGGTTTTTATAATATCCACCCAACCTTATACCCCCATATAAACATCAAAACAAACCAAGTACTATTTTATCCACCTTTCATCCAAACCACATATTATTTAGTACCCCCTTCATAAATGTCACATCACTGTGGGTCCCCCCCCCCCTACTAAATAATACCCCTTACTATCTTATACCCCTTAGGCCTCGATTGGATGATGGATTAATTTCAGGGGGATAAGTTATGGAGGGGGATAAGATAAGAGGGGGTATAAGTTTTGGAGGGTTGGCCCACATTGATGTGATGTTTATGGAGGGGGAAAAAATAGATGATTTGGATGAGGGATTAAACAGGGGGTTAACTTTTGACTTGGTTTGGATGTTTTATAAATAAGAGGGGGTGAAAGATGGAAAAAGCTGTCAAATGGCTATTTTGCCCTTGTGCAGTGTTAAACTTGATTATGTATTAAATTAACTCTATAATTGCAAAACCTAATCTACTTAATTAATTTGGGACAATTTCTAGCTATATTAATTCATTTCATTGAAAAAATTTATTTTGTAATAAATTTATTTGAAAAAACGTTTTTTTAATATGTCAATTTTAATGGTTGGTTGTCATCCCCATTTTATTTTTTTAATTTGTGTTATATTGGTTTTCATTTGTTGGCCTATCTATTGTTTTTTTATTATTACCCCAACACAATGAATAATAAATGAAAAAATTGACAAATGTAACAAGTGCAAGCTCATACAAGAAAGAAATTTTATTTAACTCACAAATAATTATACAAATATATTTGTGATACAATTACAATGGCTTAAAAAACGATTTATTAAAGTCTGAAATAAATATTATTTTATTTGGGATTCATTACTAGGATATAGCAGAGTGCACAACTACAAATTTATTTAATACACTTCCACCAAATTTCGATCTACTGACGATCAAAACAAAAGCTCCATCCATCGAACAAGGGAAATAGTTTTTCCTTGATCTTCCTAGCCAGTGGATGGATCTACATAAATCAGGAAAAAAAAATTACAAGAAATACTACAAAAAGTTGGGAAAAATTAAAACCAACTACTGTATGTTATAACTTACTTGGATATAGTTAGTCCATACTTCGTTTTCCGCAATTACCTTTTTTTCATTTGCATCCCAAGAAAATCCTTCATGCATAAGGATTTGATGAACAATAGTGTAATAAGTAGATATCCATATCTTAATCTTATCTTCGATGTGATTTTCTGTGATACCACGTTCGGGATAAGAAGAAGCCATTTGAATTTTCAACACTCGCAGGTAGCCGGGACGAAACCCGTGATCTGATTGCCAAACTTCCATTTGTACAAGGCCTGTAAGGCATTGTACTAAAGTCTGCTCCTTGTGGGTGCTCCAAGTTCGGCGTGGGTTGCTCGAAGTCCGGTGCGGATTTGACATGATGCAAAAAAAAATATCAATTTGCAATTGAATTGTGTGGTTCTCCTGCAGAAAGTTTTGACTTGCATTACGGTTGCCCTTTATAGCTACAATTTGAAGTTGTCATTCAACTTAGAAAGTTAGGTTATAAAATTTCAATATTTCCATGTGGGTAGCTACCACTCCTTACTTATCATTCTTGCTTCTTTTAGTTACTGTTTTTACCAACCATTCAACCTATCCATTTAAAAAAAATGGCTTTTCATATCCCATACAACATAATAGATACAAAAAGTACAACAATTCAACTTCAATTGCCAAAAGTGAGAAAAGAAAAAAAATATACGAAGGTAACATTTTTTTATCAATACAATTGCCCTTTTTCAGTAGCATTCTGTTGGGATTGAACAAGTAACTAATGCTTTAAGTATACATTGCCGAAAAGCATATACAAGTACCCTTGATCATCAGTAATTTGCCGAATGAAATCATCCCAAGAACCTGCACCAAACCAAGTATTGTAGATGATTGTTGAAGAGCCAAGCGGACTTAACTATCTTCTCCTGAAATGAGTCATGTTTCATCAGCGATCACTATTGCTCTAAGCGTATGACTGATTCAAAGAAGCATACATCTATATAATATGTATAACGTAAGTTGGCTCAGATATTCGAGGTTTTTTCCACATATTTGTAGAAGACAAGGTATAGGCTACCCAAAGGAATGAACTCAGCTTTGCTATGCTACCAAACTGCAAATGGCATGCCTATACAAAACAATCCAACACTCAAAAGCAATATTAAGCAGGCCCTGTTCGGTTACAATCTGTACTAACATCATTTCGTACTCTTATTTAATGTGGTACCCATTATTGCTTCCTACCTCAGAAATCAAAATCTGCAGGTGAATATAACCTACCAAGTAGCAGTACCAATGTTACGGGCAGGTGTCGATTAGATGGGCTCAGTTAAAACTCATCAATATAGCAATTTGAATGGTCTCACTTCAACTCATAATTGACCACAAACCATTGCTACTATATAAAAATAGTAAAGGCCCTGATTGGAATTACCTATAATCTCCCCCAAAAACTTATACCGGGTCATAAATGTGGGTCCCAGTGTTTTGTACCAATATTAACAGTCATGACTTTATTGAAACAGCCAACATTTTAGTAAACAGGGCTCAGAATTTAAATTTCCATCCACAAGGCTGAAATTGGCTGCAACTAAGGTTGCCCCACCAAGTAACGATCTTCATTAATATTTGATATGCTTCTTCATCACCCAATCAAAAGTCATGAACCATTGACGACACAATTTTAGCACCACTTTTGCACCAATTAAGCATTTCTAATGGACATTTCAAGTCACCAAACTAGCTGCCAAGGTAAGTAGTTGACTAACAGGTGCAGCATCAACATAAATACACAAACTGCCCTTAACGGATTTGAACTATTGGAAATGAGAGAGAGAGAGAGAGAGAGAGAGAGACCAAACATACCTGCCTAATAGCATCAAATGAATTGCATTTGCAGTTCAAATCTGTCCTTAAACCACATTAGCCGCAAGATAACACAGGAAAAAAGGCAACACACACAGGTATAAGAGTACACCTGAACCAGTTTGATACACGAAAGCTCCATGCCAGTAATAACAGTATACACAGCCCAGAAAATGCACAGACAAAGGTCACATTAAGTAATGCTAGTAATAACAGGTGTGTGCACCTAAATGCACCAAACATATGGATTATGGGCTCAGAATTTGAAACTAATCCACAAGGGCTACTCATGGCTGCAATTGTTCATCGCCCCGCCAAGGTAATTGAGCCTTCATTAACATTTATATTCAGTTATCATCGCCCAATTAAAAGTATGGCCTCACCCTTTCACCTAGGCTCAATATTCATCAATATTCAATATTCATCATTGCCTATTTCATAAACAACGAAATAGCCTTACCAAACAGGTGCAGCACACACACACAACTATCCAAACAGGTACAACACACACACACAACTACTTCATTGGCCTTACCAACTACTTCAACATTGCTCACAAATTCATCAACATATGTACATGAATGCACAGATCACATGCTCAGTCAGCTCATCACAACACCAGTAACAGAGAGCAGCAGTAACAGAAACAGAGAGCAGTAGTAATAGACAGCAGCAGTAACAGAAACATTGGGTCTTAAGTAACACAATGAAATTTCAGTCTCACACCTGCACAATGACACACACACACACCTGCACCTGGAAAACCTGAAATTTCACTCTCACACCTGCACAATGACACACTCTCCATGCCAGAATGAAACACAGTGGTGTCAAGGCTCAGACTACATCATTGCACTTGGGGTTAAAGCCCAAAATTAGCTGCCAAAGTGCCTCGCCAAGCTAAGTTGAATTCATTAAAGCCCAAAATTCAGGCACTTGGGGTTAAAGCATGGCCTCAAAGGCACAACAGTAGTAGCAATACCAAAAACAACAACTAACCAACAACAACACAATACAACGAAGCTAATGCACAGGCCAGAAAATATACATATATAGCCCAGAATTAGTTACAAGAATAGCATCTTCATCATAGCCCATAAACAGCAGGTCACTAACTACTAATAGGCTCAGAATAACTTCATCACAGCCCACACGCTTAACAAAATAGGCTCACAATAACTTCATCACTGCCCACACACACCTGGTTCAACATCAAAATGTAACAACTGCAGATACAGAGACAGTAACAGAAAGTAGAAACATAGAGCACAGAGGGCTGCCAACACACACACACACACACACACACTTGTAGAGAGCACACACCTCATGCAGTATGGTAATACAAAGACAGAGACCACATATTGCATGCATAGGTGCCCTAAACACACAGAAACAGGTCCTACCAAACACACACACACCCCTGCAAAACCTGTGGTAGAGCACAGGTATGGGCTCAGAAATCATGGCTGCAACAAAGTACCCCGTCAAGGTCAGTTCAATTACAGGTTTCATCATTAGCCCACATTCAATTACAGGTCAGTTAAAAAAATGGTTGTTCAATCTGCCCACAGGTTTCAGAATTGGATGCACAACCCAGAGAAATCACAGAAACATGTCACTAAGTTACAGTAAATAGGTGTGTTCACCTAAATGCACCAAACTGCAGCAACCATGAGTGCAGCAAAATAGTACCATAAGTGCACCATTGCATTACATAATGGCTCAGATTTCACATCATCACAGAAACAGGCTCAGAATAACATCATCACTGCCCAAATTAGACAATTGTAGTGCATAATAGGCTCAGAATAAACAGGTGCAGCAGCTACAAGTCCTTCAATATAATTGAATAAATGGGCACAGACTTTACAGCTCATCCACATAAAAGGGTACTCACTGGCTGCAAATATGATTGCCCCGCCAAGGTAACACCTTCATAGGTTGACATACTTAAAAATTGAATCATCATTGCCCTTTACAATTGAATCATAATTGCCCTTCACAAAAGCAAAATAACCTGCCATTACATATAGCCAAAATAAGTTCCAAATGTACAAAAAGGTACTTACATAACCTGTCATTACATATACAAAAAGGCATATACACAACCTGCCAATACATATACAAAAAAGGCATTTACACAGGCTGCCATTAAATATACAAAAAAGGCATTTACACATCATATGCCATTCACTAGGAGTTAGTTAAAGTATTGCTTACATAGTTACATAGAACAGATAGCTACATTGAATAGGTCATGAATTGTTAGCCATTCAAAAAATTGTCTTAACCTTTCCCACAAGTTATTAAACCGGACCAAACACGTGACCATTGAGGACCGCCTCAGCCTAAGCTTGCTTCAACTCATCCCGGGTGTTTAGAAATTGGTCGACTCTCTCGTCTTTCTCACCAATAATGGCAGCCAGCTTAAATTGTTGTGTCAATGTAAGGTCAAGTTTTTCTAGCAATGGAGGAATTGTCGCCCGGCGAGCGGATAACTCTTTCTCAAATCCTAAAGCGTTGGCCATTTTCTCCATAGTCACCAAGCTCTTGTCACGCCACATGTCTAGATTTCCACGCGCGTCTTCCTCCTCACCCATCCGTGTTCTCTTCTTTCCCTTTTTAGTTGCGGCATTGGCCGGAGGCGTGGTGGACGTTGGGATTGACATACGCCGTGTGAAGTTTGTAGGCGTGGAACTCCGAGGCGTGGAACCCGGAGGTGTGGAACCCATGGTTGGGGAATCGGAACCCGTAGACATGCGGGGTTGGATCCAATATTCGTCGCATATGGTGAATTGAGAAATTGTTCATCGAACAATTCCTCGTAGAAATCGCTTCCCAAGCCTTCTCCACCAACTTCGTCGTGTACCCCAATTTCTTCAACAATTGGAGTAGGGGGAATTGATTCCTCTATTTGCGTTGGATCCTCTGCCAACGCCCCGGTCGCCCTATCTTTTCCAAACACCATAACCCATTGTTCATAGTAAGGGAAGCGCTTCCCGTACATCTCTTTGGCCTTCTTTGGGTGGGCCTACACAAACATTTGTAAAGTTGAGAAACGGTGTGACATGCTTTAACTTATGAATTAAAGCATAAAGAGTTACCTTTTCGAACTCATTCCACACGCTCTCCTCCACATCAACACGTTTGTTGACATCATCCCAACCAAACCCACTCAATGACACAATGTCAAAGATTTTGTGGTACAATGTTCTCCAATACTTGACCTTGGAGTCAATGTGGGGGGAGGCCTTAATGTGGCTATCTGGTAATATTTTCTCCAACTCCTTCTCAAGGAGGGTGAAGAAACCGGGTTTGAAGAAACAAGTTCGTCAGTCAAGGGGGGTACACCTCTTGTCCCCCACCATTTGCTAGCCAATGGTTATACATTGTAGTAGCCAACGCATCCCTCTCGGCGATCCATTCGTTGGAAGTGTCTATGGCAGTAATTCGATCATCATCTACCTCAACATGATGGAGATGATCTTGTTCCCATCGCGTGTATTCCAACTCAACAGGATCATTGGGCATCTCTCTTTTAATGAGGTTATGGAGAAGGCAACAGGCTATCACGATTCGACATTGAGTCCGGATCGGGTAATACGAGGGAGACCTCAATATTGCAAATCGCATTTTCAAGACACCAAAGCTTCTCTCGATGACATTCCTAGCAGCGGAGTGCTTCATGTTGAAGTACTCCTCTTTGCTAGCCGGCATGTGACATTGCCTCCAAATGTTAAGGTGATATCGTTGGCCTCGGTACGGTGCTAGGAAACCCTCCCCATTTGTGTAACCGGCATCAACAAGGTAGTAATGTCCTGTATCCAATGAAAGTTACGACATTGAAACAGTTTATGGGAGGGTTCATTAATGTAGTAGATTGAAGCAACAAAACTTTAACTTTGTAATTGGAACATACCATGAGGGACTTTCAAACCAGTGGGTCTTGCGATAGCATCTCCGAGGATTCTAGAGTCAGTGGCCGACCCTTCCCAACCAGACAAGACAAACACAAATTGTAGGTCTCGAGTGCAAACACCTAAAACATTTGTAGCAAGTTCACCCTTCCTCGACCTATACCGTGGCCTGTCAGCTGTCGGTGGGTGAACAGGCACAAAAGCCCCAAGACAATTCTACGACAATTTAAAGAGTAGGTTATTTGAAGTCAATGGTTATAGGGTGGAATTTAGGAAGCGTAATGGAATAACTACGAACAGAGTAAGACACAAGTGTACCTGAAACCAACTCCATCGATTATCATGGTAGTTTGTAGGTACAGGATCGGGACTAACTTGGAGCATTCTATGGAGTCGCAACACAGCTTGGAGTACGGCATTGAAATGCCTGCTTATCGTTTCAATCGATCTCCAAAACTGATGTTTGGTACGCCTTTGCTTCGTATGATGTGCGAGGATCCACAAGAATATTGTTACCTTCTCCTCAACACATACGAACCGCGAGTCCACTAACCCCACACTTCGAACTAGACACCACAATCTAAAAAATGTACGCCGATTTACCCTCAACTGCTCGTGACATTCACCCTCATTGCCATTTACAAGCCTATTGACGGCGTTAATTTGACTCTGGTAGAAGTCCGGATTTTGTACACACTCGGGACGGGGATGAATAAGTAGAGGCGAAACATCCCCATTGCAGCATGAATGAAAGTGGTTAATGCAATGACTGCCTCTTTCTCTTCTCTTCTCCTTAATTGTTTTCTGTTTAGTCTTGCCATCCTTAATAACAACAAAAAATGGGTTCATGATTACAACATCAAACACACAAACAACCTAGTTGGACCATAGTTGTCGATTTTAATTTTGTATTCATGTCAATAAGGATGTTTTTGTCATCTTATTCACGTAAATCCTAGTTGGACCATAGTTGTCGATTTTAATTTTTTGAGAATATTTTTAAACTACACATAAATCCACAAACATCTTTTTTTTAACTGTTTTAAAATTAATAAAACTCAAACACACACAACAAAAAACCTATGAAAGCTATGAAAAAACAATCTCAAGTTCCTGTGTTAACATACATTTTCGTGTCCCAGTAAAATAAATAAAAAGTAAAACCAAGTTTGTAGCCATTATTTTCATAATTCGAAAGATGAAACAAAATAGGGAATCGGTCATCAAAATCAAAGGACACGAAATACAGTACTGAATCAGTTATGAAAATTACACACAACATTATTTCATGAGGATGAGCAATGTCAAAGTTTATATTGATAGAATCCTCAAAGCATTGATAGAAATCAACATAGCAATAGATGGCAACGAAATAGCAGTTCATAACAGATCGATTAAGGATCGATCGAAACCCTAGACAATACCAGTAGATGGCAATAGATGGCAACGAAATCAAAACATTGACAGAAACCCTATACAATATCAGTACACAAACCCTAGATTGACAGAAACCCTAGATCGAACAAAGCATATCTGTAGCATTTAGATCGACAATACCAGTTCATAACAGATCGATTAAGGAATCCCCATACCTGGTGGTCACAATAGATCACAAAGAAATCACCACAAAACCCTTCTCTGTTCGATCGGAACGATTTCAACCCAAATCGCACAAATCGCCTCCAAAACCCTCGTCTGTTCGATCTCAGCAACTGCTACACAGATGGGGGAAGGAGGGGTTGGTAAAGGGGTATAACGAGGGTTACAATCATCATATTCGCCACCCTCTTACGCCGGATAACTTTTGGGTAGCCCAGACCCTGTATGAAAGTTATCAGGGAGAGCACCGCTCGAGCATGAAAGAGAAGGACGGGACTAAAACGAAGAGGGGAAGAAAATGGGTTTGCCAAACCAAGGCAAACATGTGGGACCCTCCCTTTTGACCCGGTATAATTTTTGGACAAGGTTTTTAGCTGCAGCCAAACGGGGTGTTACTATTTAATCCCACCAAAACCTAACCCGCATCCAATCGGGGTCTTATATAAGCCCTTCGGGTTTGGCCAAATGACCAAACAACTTGAAATTGAAACCCTCCCTTTTATATAAGCCCTTCGGGTTTGGATAGATATATATACGTGCACGTGTCTTCGTTGTCTAAACTCCGTTAGACCCTTTTTTTTTTTTTCAGTTGTCATTCGTTTATTAGGGTTTGAAATCGGCTGGATTCTAACTCACAATGGTAAGGGTTTTACAGCTTGGTTGAGGAAGATAGATAATGGTCGATTCAATCGAGTTTTGTATCTATTGCATGGGTGAAGAATGCCGGAGTTGCGCAGCGGAGTACGCCGTGGCCGTGCTCCAGTAGTAGACAAACGGCGACGTCAGAATCAGGCGGAGAAGAAATCGGAGCATTTGGTTGGTAATTTCATCAAGACCAGAGCGGCCGCAGCAAAAGAAGCGACCGAAGCGAAGGCGAAGGCGGCGGAAGTAGCTCCGCGGAGGGGCCGAGGGGCTAGATTAGGGGCTACAGCTAAGAAGGGGAAAGGGAAAGAGGAGGAGAAAGAGCAGGTGATTGTGGTGTCTGAGGGTACGAAGGTTGAAGTAGGAGAGAGAGAGAAGGTTGAAGGAGGAGAGAGAGAAGGTGGGTCTTTACCTAGGAGTGGAGGTGAAGGGGGAAAGACTGGGGTTGGTGATAGAGGTATCATGGGTGATGACAGTGGTGGTTTGAGTGCTAATAAAGTTACTGGACAGGAAGAAGAGGGCAGCACAGCCTCTTTCCCTGAGAGGGTATGACATTACTCTCTCGCTGGGTATATAATAGATAAAGAATTCATGGTATTTTGTAGTTAGTGGTGAATATTGCATTGGTTGTCTATTTGTATGATGGGTTTTATGCAGGAGGTCATGCTCAGGAATGCAGGTTTGTATGGGATAACTTTAATAGTTGAATATGATGTATTGGGTGTGTCTGTGTACGAGGGATTTTATGCAGGAATACATATTTGGTAACGCAGGTTTTTATGGGATAATTTTAATAGTTGCATATTGGGTGTCATGACAAACATTACGCCGGAGTGTATACTTAGGAATCGGTTTGTATAGGAATATGATTTTTGTTTTTGGGGGTCTGGGTTTGTCCAGTCGGTTGACTGTGTATGTTCTGGTGAAACTCCACTGTAAGGACTACAAGTAGTCTAAAAGGGTTAATACATCTTGCCATCAATTTCCATTGTAATCGGAAATTGGAAGTTGTCATCGGATGGTGATGATTTTTGTCTGCAAGTGAATTCATTGTTTATAGGGTATCCATTGCGCAGATTGCCCACCATATTTTGGATTGTACTTGTCTTATTATCTTTGAAATAATTTGTATTTTCTTGGGCGTCTCGATGTTATGTTCTAAATTTTTAATGAACTTTTGAGAACTTTTTGTAGCCACTAACTTGAGATGCATGATGCATCTATGAGCTATGAGGATATATTAATTTGCTTTTGATTTGTGGTAATTCTAGGTTCAAGTAGGAGGATCCCCTCTGTATAAGATTGAGAGGAAGTTAGGCAAAGGTGGCTTTGGCCAGGTCTTTGTGGGTCGCCGTGTTTCAGGTGGAAATGACCGATCTACTGGTCCTGGAGCTATGGAGGTAATGCTATGTTAAGTTATAAATGTGAGCAATGAAGTTTTGTGAAATCTCAAATCTGGGATCCTTGTTTATGGCTAAGCCTACAAAAGAGAAACAAAGTTTGTAATTCTTGTTGACTTGTGTGCCTGTGCTAGGTGGCTTTGAAATTTGAGCACAGAAATAGCAAAGGCTGTAATTATGGTCCTCCATATGAGTGGCAAGTGTACAAGTAAGGATAATTAGTTCTTTGGTGGTTTGGTACTAATTTTGTGATGATACAATATTATATCTTTCTGTTTTATTTTGGCATTTTCTGGTTGAACAGCACTCTTGGTGGCAGTCATGGAGTGCCTAGGGTACACTACAAAGGAAAGCAAGGAGACTATTACGTTATGGTATGTTAAAAAACTTCATATGGGTTTAATGTCAAGTATCCTTCAACTATATTAAGTCATCCGTATGTTTACAGGTTATGGACATGCTAGGGCCTAGTTTGTGGGATGTGTGGAATACTTCAGGACAATCGTGAGTATCTTATCTTGTCAATATGAGAGGTTTTGTATTATATGACGTGTCTACATGTCTTTCAATAGTCAAATTCCCAAACACCCTATCAGAATGTGCTCATGGCCAATGCGTTGCTCCATTTTGTTGTTATTAATCTATATCTGCACAGGATGTCTTCCGAAATGGTGGCATGTATTGCAGTTGAGTCTTTGTCAATCCTAGAGAAGATGCATTCAAGAGGGTATCATGCCACAAACTTTCACCTTCATGTTCTCCAGTTGATTTGCCAATATTGTCCTGACTTTGTTCCCTAAACTGATGATTCTGATGGATTATTCCTACGGGATTCTGGTTTTGTTTCATCTTTTCATACATGTTTTATGTTTGCCGTTGTGACCAGTTATGTGCACGGAGATGTAAAGCCAGAAAACTTTTTACTTGGCCAGCCATCTTCAGCACAATCGAAGAAGTTGTTTCTCGTGGACTTGGGCTTAGGTGGGTGACCACTTTGCGGGCATCAACATAGTAATTTATGTGCTACTGCTTTCTTTGCTAATTTGCTCTATCAACACTTGAATTGTAGCAACAAAGTGGAGAGAGAGCCCTAATGGGCAGCATGTGGAATATGATCAACGTCCCGATATGTTCAGGTGCACTATTTCTTTTGCTTTTGGTCTATGCCAAAAACTCCTTTTTCATTATCTTATACAATGTTTGATATTGTTCAGAGGAACCGTACGATATGCTAGTGTTCATGCACACTTGGGAAGAACTGCCAGTAGAAGAGATGATCTAGAATCTCTTGCATATACACTCATTTTTCTTCACCGTGGCAGGCTTCCTTGGCAAGGGTATCAGGTTGTATAGCCTTTTGTTAATTGTTATTCTGCATCTTTCCAGGCCCATGTAATTGTTGCTCTGGTTAGTTTCGACTTTGAAGATAAGAACGCATAGTTGCCTTATGTGAACTATGTTTTCGTCTTTTAGGGTGATAATAAGTCATTCCTAGTTTGCAAGAAAAAGATGTCAACATCCCCGGAGATGCTGTGCTGCTTCTGCCCTGCACCCCTTAAACAATTTCTCGAAATTGTGGTGAACATGAAATTTGATGAAGAGCCTAACTATTCCAAGCTAATCTCTTTGTTTGAGGGATTGATTGGAGCAAATCCTGCAGTCAGGCCAATAAACACTGATGGTGCTCAAAAGGTAAAATTACAGAAATCTTTATCTTCATACTGTCTTCTTTTCTTAGGTACTTTCTTGGTAGTAATTGGTCCTCGTTGTCGATCATTGGTAGATTATATACCAAGTAGGGCAAAAAAGAAGTAGATTGAATGCCGAGGATGATGATGATGGCCTACCTAAGAAGAAGGTCCGTTTAGGAGTCCCTGCCACACAGTGGGTTTCAATTTACAATGCCAGGATGCCTATGAAACAGAGGTATATTATGGTGTTATTTTGGTACTTCATTTATTTCTGAAGCAGGTAAACACTTTTTCCGTGCACCTGTGGCAATTCACAGTGAAATTTTTATTTTTCACTAAGAAATATTGTTTGCTTTGCATTTGGTGGCTTGAAAGTGTGGTGCGAAAATATGCCGGAGTTCATTGTGTGAGATTAGAGTTTGCTTTCCTGCAAATCTATGTGAAGCCCTGGCAGCTTTACCGCTGTGAAAAGCTTTTACATGAGACGGTGTGTTCGACTTTGTTGAGAGGGCGCAAGTCTTTCCCTTTGGTTTCTTTCACTTCAGGATGGGAAGCATTTTGCATTTTGATTCAATGTGTGGACAGGCACTTGTTGCTTTGACAAATGCAACTAGCCTATATGCTGATACCTGATATCATTTATTGCATTTCTTTCATTATTCTGTTGCCTAATTGTCTGTCCTTGGTTCTGTTGTAGGTACCATTACAATGTGGCAGATGCTAGACTGGCTCAACATGTAGAGAAAGGAAATGCAGATGGTCTGCTTATCAGTTGTGTGGCATCTTGTTCCAACTTATGGGCACTTATTATGGATGCTGGAACTGGCTTCACTAGCCAAGTATATCAGCTATCACCTTTCTTCTTACACAAGGTGAATTTCTTTGTAGCGTATTTGTTTTTCCTTGGATTGTCTTCGTGGATATCAGAATTTAACCCAGTAAGCTCTGTAATTGATGCTCCAACAGGAATGGATTATGGAACAGTGGGAGAAGAATTATTACATCAGTTCTATTGCTGGTGCTAACAATGGAAGTTCTCTAGTGGTTATGTCCAAAGGTATATTTGCTTTGTCTTGAAGTTTTGGTATCAAAGGATTGCCCAATTCTGTTAGTACGGAAATGTATGCAACTCAGTTTATAGTTGTCAATTTCAATGTATTATTGGGCGCATGATTAGTTTGCACTTTATTCCATGAATGGTTTCAAACCTTCAGTTATTACGGATAAAATAAAGCATAAAATAAATGTTGCTCATTTCTTTAGATAGCGGGAAGCCAGTTTTCAGGCTAGCTTGGATGCCAATCTAGGTCTTGTGGCCTGTACTCATCTATGGCTGATGATTGCAGGCTTTAAACACGGACATTCTCTCATGTTTTTCCCTGTGTAATTTGCTGTCTTGGAAAGTGTCACAATAATGGATGTTAAGAACCCACTATTTTCAAGAATAATGTGAGTGATTTTGGATGTGTTGATGTTTAATGTACAAATTAGCCTAGCTTATCTGCGTATATGGAGGCTCTACTGGGTTTTTTTGATAAAAAGGTTGAAATTTGGCATTTTGCAAGAGTAGTGATGGAAGTATTTGCGTAAAGTATTCAATGCATTTGCATCTGTGGGTGTGTGTGGGTGTCCATGTATACACATGTCACATGTGTATATAGATTTGCTGCTGCTACTCCTAGGGTCTCAATTCGAAATATCTAATAAACTTCAACTATTCGGCAGGCCCGGTCATATATTTTCCGCCTGCAGCAGGTTCGGGGCGGGGACAAGTGATGGCTCTCCCTACCCGAATCAACCTGAATATGTTAAATTGAGTACGTTAATAATTATTACTTTATGTTTTTTATGTATATCACTCGTGCTATGAATAAGCAAACCAAGCTTGAACCACTTGATTCGTGTAACAGCTATAGTGGTGTCTTGTGCTTAAGAACAATCTTTTTCTCCATGGAAGGGTTGAGGGTGGATAATACTTTATTCGCACATTAGCAGTTTGCATGTTAGAAACTTGAGATAACTTCCTGTAAGGAGGTACTCCCTCTGTTCCTAAATGACAGTCCACCATGTTTTTACGTGCAATTTTCGAACCAAAATATTAGGCACTTTCGTCCATAAGTTTTTAAATTTCGAAAATTGCCCGTAAAAACATGGTGGACTGTCATTTAGGAATGGAGGGAGTTTATCATCGCAAAATAAGGACATGGAGCTTTGTCAGTTTTTGATCTTGGCTATTTTGTTTGTTGATGGGACCTTATAATTGATTGTTTTGTTTTGTCCTTATTTTCATTTGTTTGTTGATGGGACCTTATAATTGATTGTTTTGTTTTGTCCTTATTAGTGAAAAGTTGCGTCTTCAGTTGAGGCCTGTATTTCCTCATTGTTGAGGTGCTTCTGGTTCTCCTTCACACTCTCCCACTCCTTTAATAGGCTAAGCTGCTTGTCTTGTGCATTAATGTGAAGTGGATATTTGATAATTGACCGCCGGGTGTTGCCCTCTTTCTTCCTTTTGCTAATTGCTTGGGTGCGTTTGTAGTACACTTGTGTATTTACTTTTCTGTGTTCCTTTTTATCTACCAATTGCAGAACTTCATTCTGCGGTTAATATGCTTAACATGTTTTGATTTAAATCTTTGCTTCTTTCAAGCCACTGGTTATGGGATTTCAGTTATTTCCTGTTAGAATGATCTTCAGCTGCTAAACTTCCATAGTTCCATTGATGTTGAAGTCATGATTAACTTTTGCAGGCACACAATACAGTCAACAGTCATATAAAGTTAGTGAATCCTTTCCATTCAAGTGGATAAATAAGAAGTGGAGAGAAGGGTTTCATGTGACCTCCATGGCAACTGCTGGTACCCGATGGGCTGTTGTCATGTCACGCAATGCTGGCTATAGTGATCAGGTTAAGCTTCGCTTCTTCGACTTTTTCTTTGTTTTCTCATTGAAAGACTAGGCTATCAGAAAAATGAGTAGGATGGATTTCTTTCCCTTCTTTGCTTGAGTTAATAGGCATTAGTTGAAAGGGCTCAACTCAGAAAGTCAAGCTCATAAATGATGTGTGAGAAGAAAGGAGGATTCCTAAAAACATCATTTACGAGTTACAACAATGGTATTGTATTCAAGGAATATTTTCCGATTCTGACTAGGTGAAACCGGACCCACCAAAATGTCTGTTCTTCTCTCTCCGCAATCACCATAGGATTTATGTTGTGGCTATCGCTACACTCTTCTCCCTCTTCCATCTATAACCAGAATTCCATATCTCCAGTGATTTCTGAACTGAAACTGGCATCACCTACTTATTCCAGACATACTCAGATGTAAATCCCTACGTTCTCTTGCCACCTCGCAGTTTAGAAGCAAATGATCTCCAGTTTCTTCCTTTCTGAAGTAAGAATGGTATCCTTAACTGTAGTAGTGGAGTCCAAAACTGCTGTCAATACAGAAAAAGGAGACCTTAGAGGGGCACCGACTTCCTAATACTCTTGCAAGGAAATGATGGAAAATTAATTGGGTGTCTATAAAATCCGTTGCTAAAAATATCTCGAGGACTGGGTAATGTCTGGGCTAAGTGCTTTATAGAAAGAAAGAGAACACATATTACAAGTTTAATAGGGGCATACCCAAGGGTTACAGGTTAATATTTCTAATTGATATGAAGATTATCCTTTAGAGGTTTCACCAAATTAGAAGAAATACGGTTGAAGGCATTTTGTAAGTTTCTAAATTTTGTAGAACTAATGAACTCTTTGATAGGTTGGATGTTTGGTTTATCCACTTCAGTTATGGAGGGTGGGTTTCACAGCCTTGTTATGTCACTCACCTATTGCAAATGGCTTTAAAGGGCTGGGGTGGTACATTCTTATTCAGACAAAATCAGGACTCAAGAATAGGTCATTGCATCCTAATGAAAACTATATTTTCTTGGTACAACTACTTCAGTTGGTATCCTTACATTAGTACTTGGCAACTCTTGTTTAGTTAAAATGTGCGATTAGGTCTTGCAGTGCTACTCATCATAGTTGTTAAAAACTTACGATACGGGATACGTATCCTACGATTCATATCTTCTCCTTTGGAAAACGATACGTCTCACCCCACCCCCTATCATTTTTCTATAGAAATTCTACGATACGATCGCTTATGATACGATATATGTACATGTACCATGATTTAGTACGTATCCTGCGATTACTTATAGGGAAAAAGTCGAACCTTATTTTATGAGGTGGAACGCAAATGCATGAATCTAAGCTGTTTTATCTAATTATGGCGACGTTCAAATTATTTGGTAGAAATTCAACTTTAATGTAGGGCTTGAATAAAAGAAAGAACATACTTCCATTAACTTTTGCCTAAGCCATATAATGGCTCTTTTTTTCTTTTCATAACTAAGAGAGCAAAAAGCCTTAATGTGATAGACCCTACTTGAGATTTTTGAAATTTTGCATCTTAATTTTTTTTAAATGTAAGCATAGTTTGTTGGTGTTATTAGGTATAAATACTTTTTAATTATTAATTATGTTAACGTTTTTGAAGCATAAACTAGATTTAGTATATTGGCACAATAAAGTTAAGTTGAAACAAGCCAAATTGACAAAGCCCAAAGATGAAGATATTATTAAAGGAGATGTAAATATATAGTTTATAGAAGCTCTAGAATATCATGTGAAATATCTATTTTTTTGTGAGAATTGGTCTCATGAGTAGTTCTAGACAATGTTTTAAAACCCGGACCGGTGAGCGAACAGGAAAAGAGACCGGGTGGACGGGTCACCGGTCGAACCGCGGTCGAACTGCTATCGAACCGCGATGTCATCATTATAATAAAATATTATATAAAAATTAGAATATATAAACGTATAAGTATAAAAAAATTATTTGAAGTGAAAGAGGATGAATTTCATCCCTTCCCAGCAAAAACAAAGGAAGATGCGATTTTGCACTTAAAACAGGTTTGTCCCACATCGGTGGGGAAACAAAAGGGAAGTCTTCCTTACATATATAAATACACAACACCACCTTTTGCCTTGTTTTACGCCTGTAAGTTGGCCTTTGATGCGTGGGACCATCCCACGTGTCTCCAGAATGAAGGCTTTTGAGCCACAACCGAGAGCCAAAAGGTAATTTCCAGTTCAAATTTTTAGTCACCGGTTTAGTCAACCCGTGAACGTTTCTTACGGTTCGACGGTTAAACCGCTTTGTTTGAACGGTTTTCACTAATTAAGCCGGTTTTCAAAACATAGCGGTTTTTAGGTTCGCCCGGACCGGAACATGGACCGGTTGACGGGCTAACCGGTTGAACCGGCCGGTCCGGCTCGGGTTTTAAAACATTGGTTCTAGAATCTACTTACAACGGTTATCTGTATGAAAATATCTCTAGACTAGAGCTGTCCATGGGATAGTATAAATAGGGATGGGTTTAGCATTAGCAATTTGTACCAAGCCAAAAAAAGTTTTAAGTTCTAATTTAATACAAATACTCTCTTTCCACTCCTATCTTAAGTATTTCTTCCTCTTCCAAAATCTTGTCCAACTAAATATTAGAAACTCCTGCTTTTCAACAAATGTAGCTTAAGATACGCAATACGTATTTTGATACGAGTAATACATTGAAAAAAACAATGTAGGATATGTATTTTTTTTTTTTTTCCAAAACAAAGCAACGTATCAGTTGATTGATTGTGTCTTCGTTTTTCCAACTATCATTGGCTACATAGGTTGTTGAGCTTGATTTTCTTTATCCGAGCGAGGGCATCCACAAACGCTGGGATACTGGTTACCGTATTACATCAACAGCTGCTACTTGGGATCAAACAGCTCTTGTCTTGAGCATACCGCGGCGCAAACCTGGTGATGAAACTCAAGAAACCTTGCGAACATCTCAGTTTCCAAGCACACATGTTAAGGTAAATATTCTATGGAGCCATTCCTCTTGTCGTCTCTGTAAATATGTTTCAAAGTTATTTCAAATATACGTTCCACTTGTCAGGAATCCATATCATGCTCAGATTTCCCGATTGAATTTTGATGATCCGAGCCGTTTAATGTGTTTAAAACATGTTTTTAAAGGTCCCCGCGAGGAATAATAATAATAAAAAAGGCTGGGAAGGGCTTTATCCGAGCAGTTTTTCATACAAGTCGTAGATATATATATTTTATGAAAAACTGCTCGTATGAATCCTTTCTGTTGTTTTTTTTTTTTTTGATTCCTCGCAGGGACTCTTAAAAACACATTCTAAACTCATTGGACAGTTCGGATCATCAAAATTCAATCGGAAAAGGTGGGGTCCTGACTTTAACAAAGTTAAGGATCCCTAACTAGAAGTTTTCTGTATAAGTGTGTGTATACACGCAGTCCACTTCCAGTAAGGATCCCTTACTTTCCTATGATGCCGACCTACCTTTTTCCAATCAAATTTTGATGATCAGAACCGTTCAATGTGTCTAAAACATGTTTTTAAGGTTCTCCATGAGGATTCGCAAAAAAAATGACTCGAAAGGACTTAATCCACAGTTTTTCATAAAACTGCATATATTATCGAAATATAGACAGGAACTATGGGATCCGCACCATAGCACAGTAAGATCCCATAATGTAGAGGCCCTTCCAAAAATGGATCCTGCATATGGCTAAAATGCAAGACTCACCTTTCCCGATTGAATTTTGATGATCCAAACCGTTCAATGTGTTTAAAAGGTGTTTTTAAGGAGTGAGAAATCATTTTTAAAAAAAATGATTTGGAAGGGCTTGATCCGAATAATTTTTGATAGAACTATACACTACAATTTTATCGAAAACTGCTTGGATCAAGTCCTTCCCGATCTTTTTTTTTTTATTTTTATGGTTCCTCGCGTGGACCCTTAAAAACACGTTTTAAACACATTGAACGGTTCTGATTATCAAAATTCAATTGCAAAATGTGAGTCCCGCATTTTAGCAATTTAAGGGATTCCCTTTTTGGAAGTTCCGTGTATATATATGTGTGTGTGTGTGCACGAATTCTGTTTGTGACTTGGTTTAATTTTGGTGACCGAGTGTTGCTTTCGTGTGCAGGAAAAGTGGGCGAAGAATCTCTATCTAGCTTGCGTGTGCTATGGACGAACAGTGTCATAATTCCTTTCAACATTGAAGCAGGACTCTGTATTTTCATCTTTTACAAGTTTATTTGGCCTCCGTAGTATTTTGGGGGGAAAAAAATGTTGGTAGGATTTGCGGTGTGTGTATCCGCTGATACATTGTGCCCCTGTATACATACATAACCTAATACTTTTGGTGTGGAATTGTAGTTGAAAGATGATTGTAAATAAATTCTTGGGTTTGGTTTCGTTTCACCGTTGGGGGCTACAATTATATTCTTTCAATAAATCCTGGACGAGTCAATATTTTTTACAATAGTTGGTTAGGAGTAATGGCATTTTTATTTCCAGCACTAGTCTGCTGAGGTTAGCCGAGATGCTTTGAGGAATGGTGCCATTTCTGAAAGAAGTTCAAGATGCTCATCTCAGTTTTCGGAATAAATTTTCATTTATGTTTTCGGTTGATCAGAACGGGAAAAAAAGAAAAAGAGGACACTTGTTTGGTTGAACGTTTTTAAAACTCGCAGCATTAAAAGAGATTCTGAAATGTCGGAAAACTATTTTAGACAAAGAACAAGTTCGTATGATAAGAAAGTATTCTTATTGTTCAACAACGTTAAAATATTCTACAATATGAGAATTAAGATTGAAATGAACAGTCTCACAGCGTGGCATTGTGAAAACGAACTGTTTACGATCTGTAGGACGATAAAGTGTTGTTATTTTTCGACAACGTTCTGAATAATATGATACGATATGAGTTTTGGTACTCATTGAAATGAACAGTATCATTCCATTGCATTACAAAAATGAAGGTACTTATCCAACGAAATATTTAGGCCCCCTGGTGTAATAAAAGAGTTAATCTCCCAGTAATAAAAGAGTTAATCTCCCAATCTATGAACGAAATAAATAAAAACAAAAAAATATATATAAAAACGATGACACTACACGATCAAATCAGTGAAAATTTCTAAACATGAAAATCTGAAAAAATTTCTCCCATATTAGGAAATCTAATCCCTAAAACACACAACATCCATGTGGAGGCGGGTTGAAGCCCAAATTCAGAGAGCATCACTACTTTCATGATCATGTAATCAACCTGAGAATTCAAGTTAATGTTATCAAGCATCACCCAAATTACAAATCTGGAAAATACTTCTCCAGAAGGAGAACCCCGTTATCGGGGGACCCTCACTGGTGGCGGCGCCATGTTGGAATTAAGGACCCAATTGACCTCGGTTTAACAATTAACTGTTACCAATTTTTTTTTTTTTTTGTTGTGGTAAATAAGCTTGAAATAGAAAAAAAGGCTAAGCGGATATACAACCTACAAGGGGCATACCCCAAGGAGGACAAAAGAAAAGAAAAGAGACTAAAAAGGATGGCCAACTTGGCAACAATGGATAGGGATGACTAAGTGAACGAAATTAAACAAATCTACATAACCTATCTGCTAAAAGCTACATAAAAGGATAACAATAATGTGTTTCTAGTCCATCATATGAGATGGAGGATAAACACACAAAAGAGACAACCCAAACTTGCACTCTATTTGTGTGAACTAACTGACCCATAATCTGAACCAGTAGCAGTGCTGGACTACAACCAAAAGTGGTGAGAGTGACGGAGTGGTGGTGGGGTGGTGTGTAGGCGGCGAAAAAGTGTTTGTGGGGTGGTGGTGGTGATCGTGATGGTGAGAGTGGCAAAGTGGTGGCATCATGGTGGTGAGAGTGGCGGAGTGGTGTTAGTGGTGGTGGTGGTGTTGTGGCAGTAATGGTGGTGGTAGTGGGGGGTAGTAGTAGGAGTGGGTTGTGGTGGTAAGGCGGAGTGGTTGGTGGTGGTGGCGGCATGATTGGCGAAGTGATGGAGGAGAAAAGGGTTGAATGAAAACACACACAAATTTAGCCAAAATTTATAAGTAGCTCAAAGTTATTTAATTTTTTTTTCAACTTTTAAGCTTGCGTTATTTTAAGAGGCACTTAATCTTTTAAGTAATGTAAAATGTAGTTTGTGAAACCTACTTAATCACTCATTACTTAATTCATTCAGTTTTAAATCGTAACGGTTTAGATCGAACATTCGGATAAACGAGTGTGCACCTACCTTTCAATTGTATACATCGAACTTACTTCTATACGAACCAAGCTACTATGTTATACTATAATGTACGATAGCCACACAATCGCAACACAACTATGACGATCCACACCGTTCACTTTGTTTGTGTTGATGTTTTAATGACTCTCGCCATTTTTTTCATCTATCGGATTTTGAAAGGTCCTTCATCGGAGCACAATTATAATGATCTTCACCGTTCATTACAAAAAATGGCCTTTGGGTCCCACTTTTTGGTCAAGCGTGAGTAATCCGAACCGTTAAATAATTTCAACATAATGTTTTGTATGGCTTTGCAAAAAATCAGGCTGTTTGGATATGCGTAACTCATCGATCCAAGCTACGCACACGGCACATCCAATTGATTTAAAAACTTGCAGTTTTGGATGTACCAGTTACGCATATCCAATTGTCATGATTTTTTTGCAAGGTCGCTCAAAACGTTATTTTTAAATTATTTAACGGTTCGGATTATTCACGCAGGATCAAAAAGTGGGACCCAAAATGCCATTTTCTGTGCACTAATTTGTTGCCGGTAGCCCTAGGTTTTAGGGGGTATAAATACCCCATTATAGTCGGTAGCCACCCAAACCCTAATCTCATCTCTCTCTCTCTCTCTCTCTCTCTCTCTCTCTCTCTCTCTCTCTCTCTCTCTCTCTCTCTCTCTCTCTCTCTCTCTCTCTCTCTCTCTCTCTCACTCATCTCACCGATCCACCACCACCACCGCCCACCGGTGCACCACCAGTCCACCACCAATCAACCACCACCACTCCATCACCGATCGATCCACCACCAGCCACCACAACACCAGTCCACCCCACTCCACCACCATCCACCACAACACCACCACCTCCACCTCCACCACCACCGCCACCGATCCACCACCAGTCCTAGGGTTTGTGGCTAGGGTTTGTAGCTAGGGTTTCACCATCGGCTAGGGTTTGTGGGTAAGACTCTCTCTCTTTGTCTCTCTCTGTCTATGTGTGTGTGTTTGTGTGTGTGTGTGTGTGTGTTTTGGATTTTGGATTTTATTTGATCTGTGTTTGAATTTTTCGTAGATCAGTGACAGTAGATAGATGCGAGTAATTTTGATTTTGGAATAGGGATCCTAACCCCCACTCTGAGTTTTCTGATGATGAACATGGTGGAAACCCTGTCCTTGTTCATGTTGCACCACATGGATAGGGTTTGGAGTCTGTTGCTGAAGCTGCCTCCAATGTTAACACTGGAATAGGACCTTCGGGTTCTACTCCGACTACAGCTTCGACTCCTACAAATTCAACCCGTAGTGGTTCAAAAAGGAAACGCACATCATTGGCATCATTTCTCTATAAATAAAAACTACAAAGATGAAAATGGAATTGATATAGGGCCTAAGGCAATATGCAATTATTGTGGCGTAGTATATGCCTGCAAAAGTTTAAATGGTATAGCGCAGCATGGTATTCACATTCACACTAAACATCCAGATAAAGTTGTGCATCTAAGTGGTGAATCTGATAGTAGTATGCAAAATTTTGTTTATACAAAAGAAAATATGAGAGATGGACTGGCCTGTTACGTAGCATCAATAGAACAACCATTTACTTTTGGTGATGATATTAGATTTGAAAATTTTATTAAAACTTGCTTTTATCCTCCATTTTCTAAAGTTTCTCGAAATACAACCCGTAGTGATACGAAGAAAGCGTATAGTGAAGTTAGAAAAGATTTGATTTCTGAACTTGCTGGAATTGGTGCAATCTCTTTTACTTCTGATATGTGGTCTGGTATAAATAATTGTGGTTATATTTGTGTGACTGCTCATTATATAGACTCTATTTGGACTTTGCGAAAAAAATTATTGCTTTCCGTTTAGTGGAGTTTCTCATGATGCTGATCAAATATTTGAAAGTGTTATGACTGTTTTTAAGGATTATGAAGTTGTTGATAAAATTTTTAGCCTTACTTTAGACAATGCCTCTGCTAATACTGCTGCATTGCCATTGTTTAGAAGAAATTTGACTCCTGCATATTTTGGTGACTTATTGCATGTTCGATGTGTGTGTGTCATTAACTTAGTTGTGCAAGATGGTTTGAAACATATAGCACCGCATATTTCAAAAATTCGAGCTGCTGTTCTTTTTATTGGTACTTCCTCATCTAGGCAACAAGAATTTGATAAATTGTGTGCTACATGTTATAATTTGAAGTCCAAATCTATGAATTCTGATGTTCCTACTCGTTGGAATTCGACCTATCTTATGTTAAAGTCTTGTAGGAAATATAATGATGCAATATCTGCTTTTGTTAACCAGAGGTATCGTGGTGCTCTTTTAACTCCAGCTGATTAGAATATTGCTTTCGAGTTCATGAAATTTTTGAAAAGTGTTTTATGTTGCTACCTTAGCTTGTTCGGCTGTTCGTTATCCTGCCTCTTGTATTGTGCTTAATCATATTTACAATATTAGTCTAAATTTTCATAATCATAGGGCACAACCAAATTTTGTAAATGCTTGTATAGATATGGAAGTAAAATTGAGAAAATATTATGAGGATATGTCACCATTATTTATGTTAGTTGCAATAATGGACCCTAGGATTAAGTTAGCAGGTGTTTATGTGCTCTTAAGAGAGATTGGTACCAATTTAGGGATTAATACTTTACCTTCTTCTAATGTTGTAACTCATTTATTGAATGCATTGTATCCTAGATATGAAGCTAAGTTTGGTGCAATTGCTATACGTACTGCTTATTCTTTGACTTGTTCTACAAGTAATGATGCATCTTGGTCTTTGCTCAATTCAAGTTTAGTATTAGGAAGTAGCTTTGTAACTTCACGCACTGAACTTCTTAAATATTTGGACCTAGAATCTGTTAGCGTGAATGACATGATTAATTTTGATATCTTAGTATGGTGGAAATCTCATGAAACGACTTATCACATTCTTTCAATCATGGCACGTGATCTACTAACAGCTCCTGTGTCTTCAGTGGCCTCCGAATCTGCTTTTACTGCAGGTAAGAGAGTGTTGGATGAGAAGAGGAGCAGATTAGCTTCGGACATTTTGGATTGTCTCATGTGCTTGAAAGATTGGGAGGATGCACACCTTGGAATTGAAAAAGGCTCAGGTAAAGAAGAATTTAGAGGTTATTTTGTAGACTCTGATATAGATAGTGATTAGTCTAATATTCATTAATTATGCGGGACTTGTGTCTGTGGCTTATTCATTTCAGTAAGTGGACTGAAGTGGGTTGGCAACTTATGGCAACATGATGTTGCCTCCACTTTAGTTATGACGTGTGTGTGTGTGAACCAACAAGTGCAGCAAACAGTGTGTGACTCTGTGTGGGTTTGGCAACTTATGACAACATGATGTTGCCCCACTTCAGTGTGTGACTGTGTGTGGGTTTGACAACTTATGGCAACATGATGTTGCCCCCACTTCAGTTGTGTGACTGTGTGTGGGTTTGAAAACTTATGGCAACATGATGCTGCCCCCACTTCAGTTGTGTGTGTGTGTGTGTGTGGGGGGGGGGGGGGGGGGAGTGTGGTGTGTGTGTCTCCTTTTAGTATGATACATGAATTGTGATTTGTAACTTATGATGGTCTTAAATGGCAACATAATGTTGCATCCTTTTCAGTTTGTGATTCTGAATTTGGTCAGTGATGATTGTTGAGCCCAATCTGGGGCAATGATGATTGTTGAGCAATGATCCCTGAATTAATGTGTTATATTGATTGAATTTGGTCAATGATGATTTTTTTGGGTAAATTGGTCAATGATGATTGTTGAGCCCAATCTAGGCAATGATGATTGTTGAGCAATGAGCCCCGAATTAATCTGTTATAGTGATTGAATTTGGGCAATGATGATTGTTGAGCTGAATTAATGTGTTATAGTGATTGAATTTGGACAATGATGATTGTTGAGCCCTGAATTTGTGTGTTATACTTATAGGGACTGAATTTGGGCAATGATGATTGTTGAGCCCATTTATGTGTAGTTTGTGTTGGTTGATTGGATTGGATTGACTTGTGTTGGTTGACTTGATTGGATTAACTGAATTAGGGTTTGTGGATTGGATTGACTTGTGTTGTTAGTGGTGTAGTGGTGTTGTGGTGGTGGATGGTGGTGGATCAATGTTCATTCACTTGTTGCTACACCTGTTGGCTGCGCTTGTCTCCTGCATTTCTTTGCTTCACTTGTGTGCTGCACCACTTGCTGCACTTGTTTGCTGCACCTGCCATTGCTGCACTTGTTTGTTGCACTTGTTGCACCTGTTACTGCACTTGTTTGCTGCATTTGCTGCACTTTTTTGTTGTTCCTGTTAGTTGTTTGTTGCACTTGTTTGCTGCATCTGTTACTGCATTTGCTACACTTATTTGCTGCACCAGTTGTTGCACTTGTTTGCTGCACTTGTTTGATGTTCTTGTTAGTTGTATGCTGCGCTTGTTTGCTGCACTTGTTTGGAATTTTGGTGTGACTTGTGTTGTTGCACTTGAATTTCAATTATATGGTTAATGATGCTTGTTGAGCCCGATTCAATTCATTCAAGTACTTGTTTGGAATTTTGGTGTGACTTGTGTAATGTGTTGCTGCACTTGAACTTCAATTATATGGGCAATGATGCTTGCTGAGCCCGATTCAAGTTTATACCCCATACAAGGCCATGTACAACAATACAAGAGCAAGGGCATCGGAGGACAGGCATCCTTTCTTCTTTTTTTCATTGAAATTAGATGTAGTTTGGTTTTTTACTTTTGTAATTTTAGAAATGTAAATTGTACAAGCTTTTTTTCTTTTGTAATTTGTGACTGAAGTTGTAATTTTTTCAATTATGTAAGTTGTAACTTGTAAATAGGTTAATAGCTTTCAATTTTTTTTATTAATGTAACTTGTAATTTTTTTCCATTATGTAAGTTGAAATTGAAAAACGATTGCACGACTGCCACGACACGACTTTATAAGGCACGACACGTCGACACGACACACAATTAAGTAAACGGGTCGGGACAGCACGACACGATTCAAAAAAGCCCAACACCAATTTTTTTGGGCCGGCACGGCACGGCAAGATTCAAAATAACACAGCACGACACGCCATGATTAAAAAGGCACAACACGACAAGAAATAGGCACGGCATGGCACAACACGATTTAGTCAACGGCACGACACGAGTAATTAAATTGGGCACGGAACGGCACGTCACGACTTTAAAATGACACGACCCGACACTGCACGGTAAAGTAAATTGGCATGACACGGCACGAGAACGGTCTATCACGGCACGGTGCGGCACGATAAGGTAAACAGGCACGGCACGACACGAAGCATGGTAGGCACGGAAATTGAGTGGCACGGCACGGCCTGGCAAACACGTTTGACACCCCTACCAAATACTATCCCTAGAAACGGAGGCATTTCTTGCCCTCCAATACACCGAAAAATAAAAAAACAAACCCAAATTGAAACCGACGACATTTGGTCTCCTCTGTGTCGAGGTGCTTTTTGCGGGCTGCGGTGGTTGCCGGTGGTGGAGGGCAGTCTACCTCTTCTCTTCTCTCTCTCTTCTCCCTCTCTTGAACGAATGAGGGAGCAGGAGTGGGGCTGAAGTTTTTTTTTTTTTAAACAGCAATGTAGATTTATTGGGGTGATTGGGCTTCCGTTAGTCCACATAAGCATTTTCCATCACCCATTGGACAGAAGGGTAACATTGAAATCATCAAAATTTTACGAGGATAAAATTGAAATCATAATTTTTAAAAGGACGATTTTAAAACCTGTGGCATTTTTCAGGGACCAAAATAGCAGATAAGCCTAGAAAATATGTCCATGTTGATTCTACACAATGTAGAGAAAATTTCTATTCTCAAATTATTGAAAAAAACCGTCTAAAAAAATTGATCAACCTGCCCGTTTTGAAGGTGGCGGATTGGTTAGAAAAAAATCTTAACCCTCCAAATATAGGTTGATTGTAAAACATGATATTAATCCGACCAATCCGATCCGTACATATTACTAGCAATCTACACTTTCTGTCAAAGTAATTTTGCTGGAATTAATATTATGACTTTATTTGTTGGAAAAACAATGAAATTTGATCAACTTTTGGTTACTTGGGAAAACTCCAGAACTTGTGTCAATTTAGAAATTCCAAATACAAACCCACTCGAAACTCTAACAAGAAGATTAGAAAATTACTACCTAATTACTTCGTCTTTAAGAAAATAAAAAACTAAACTTAATCATTTCGTTTAGAACTGCCTTGATTTTTTACAAAACCAAAAATAAAAACTGTAACGAGCAGAAAATGATTTTCTTTTAAATCAGTTTTAGCTTTGGGCCTTTTTTTAAATTTTGGGCCACAATAGTTTTTGGGCTTTTTTTTAAATATTGGGCCACAATGGTTGGACTCTTTTGTAACTTATAATGGATTTTTTTTTTCTTTATTTTGGTCCAAAAAGTGTTCTAGTCAAGCCCATTAGTATAAAATGGTGGAGTGCCCCAAAAAGTAACTATTTTTAGAGTGCCCTAGGCCCAGGCCTTGTGGGCCTTGGGCCTGGGCCGGCCCTGGAACCGTCCAATGTGTTTAAAAGGTGTTTTCAAGGGTCTCAGTGAAAAATCATCAAAAAAAAAAAATACCGGGAAGGGCTTGATAGGCACGGAAATTGAGTGGCACGGAAATTGAGTGGCACGGCACGGCCTGGCAAACACGTTTGACACCCCTACCAAATACTATCCCTAGAAACGGAGGCATTTCTTGCCCTCCAATACACCGAAAAATAAAAAAACAAACCCAAATTGAAACCGACGACATTTGGTCTCCTCTGTGTCGAGGTGCTTTTTGCGGGCTGCGGTGGTTGCCGGTGGTGGAGGGCAGTCTACCTCTTCTCTTCTCTCTCTCTTCTCCCTCTCTTGAACGAATGAGGGAGCAGGAGTGGGGCTGAAGTTTTTTTTTTTTTAAACAGCAATGTAGATTTATTGGGGTGATTGGGCTTCCGTTAGTCCACATAAGCATTTTCCATCACCCATTGGACAGAAGGGTAACATTGAAATCATCAAAATTTTACGAGGATAAAATTGAAATCATAATTTTTAAAAGGACGATTTTAAAACCTGTGGCATTTTTCAGGGACCAAAATAGCAGATAAGCCTAGAAAATATGTCCATGTTGATTCTACACAATGTAGAGAAAATTTCTATTCTCAAATTATTGAAAAAAACCGTCTAAAAAAATTGATCAACCTGCCCGTTTTGAAGGTGGCGGATTGGTTAGAAAAAAATCTTAACCCTCCAAATATAGGTTGATTGTAAAACATGATATTAATCCGACCAATCCGATCCGTACATATTACTAGCAATCTACACTTTCTGTCAAAGTAATTTTGCTGGAATTAATATTATGACTTTATTTGTTGGAAAAACAATGAAATTTGATCAACTTTTGGTTACTTGGGAAAACTCCAGAACTTGTGTCAATTTAGAAATTCCAAATACAAACCCACTCGAAACTCTAACAAGAAGATTAGAAAATTACTACCTAATTACTTCGTCTTTAAGAAAATAAAAAACTAAACTTAATCATTTCGTTTAGAACTGCCTTGATTTTTTACAAAACCAAAAATAAAAACTGTAACGAGCAGAAAATGATTTTCTTTTAAATCAGTTTTAGCTTTGGGCCTTTTTTTAAATTTTGGGCCACAATAGTTTTTGGGCTTTTTTTTAAATATTGGGCCACAATGGTTGGACTCTTTTGTAACTTATAATGGATTTTTTTTTTTCTTTATTTTGGTCCAAAAAGTGTTCTAGTCAAGCCCATTAGTATAAAATGGTGGAGTGCCCCAAAAAGTAACTATTTTTAGAGTGCCCTAGGCCCAGGCCTTGTGGGCCTTGGGCCTGGGCCGGCCCTGGAACCGTCCAATGTGTTTAAAAGGTGTTTTCAAGGGTCTCAGTGAAAAATCATCAAAAAAAAAAAATACCGGGAAGGGCTTGATCCGAGCCGTTTTTCACAAAACTGTATATGTACAGTTTTGTGAAAAACGGCTCGGATCAAGCCCTTCCCGATATTTTTTTTGATGATTTCTCACGGGGACCCTTGAAAACACCTTAACGCATTGGACGGTTCGGATCATCGAAATTCGATCGGGATCAATGAGGTGTGGATTTTTTTAAAATCCGGGAGAGTGGACTGGAAGTGTGGTGTATGTTTTCAAGGGTCCACACGGAAAATCTTAAAAAAAAAATACCGGGAAGGGCTTGATCCAAGCAGTTTTCACAAAAACTGTAAATATAAAGTTTTTGCGAAAACTGCTTGGATCAAGCCCTTCCCGGTATTTTTTTTGGAAGATTTCCCGCGAGGACCCTTGAAAACACCTTCTGAACACATTGGATGGATCGGATCGTCAAAAAATGTTTGGATCATGGGGTCCGGAAACGGGATTCCCGTTTTAGATATATATATATATATAGAGAGTCCACTTCCCATCAGGACTCCCTGATGGGCTTCCCATCAGGGAGACCCCCAATTCTCCTATTTTCCGATCAAATTTTCACGATCCGAACCGTCCAATGTGTTTAAAAGGTATTTTTAAGGGTCCCCGTGAAAAATCAGTGAAAAAAAATACCGGGAAGGGCTTGATCCGATCATTTTTCGATAAAAACGCATATATACAGTTTTTATCGAAAAATGATCGGATCAAGCCCTTCCCGGTATTTTTTTTCACTGATTTTTCACGGGGACCCTTAAAAACACCTTTTAAACACATTGGACGGTTCGGATCGTGAAAAATTGATCGGGAAATAGGAGTACCTGATGGGAAGCCCATCAGGTCTCCCTGATTGGAAAGATGTCGTATATATATATATAGGATAAGCTTCTAATAAGGGTCCCTTATTGAAGTTACCATGCGGACCTAACCTTTCCGAGCCAAATTTTGACGATCTGAACCGTTCAATGTTTTTAAAATGCATTTTTAAGGGCCTCCGCGATATATAGCGTTTTTAACAAAAACTGTGTGGATCAAGCCCTTCCGGGTATTTTTTTTTGAAGATTTTCCGCGTGGACCTTGGAAAATGCATTTTAAAAACATTGAGCGGTTCGGATCGTCAAAATTTGGTCCGGAAACACAAAAAAAGGGCAGGTCCGCACGGTTTTCTTCAATAAGGGACCCTTATTGGAAGTTATATATATATATATATATATATATATAGGTAAGCTTCTCCTCCGGACTCCGGACTTCCGGACCTCCATGATCCGAGAATTTTTTTGACGATCCGATCCGTCCAATGTGTTCAGAAGGTGTTTTCAAGGGTCCACGCGAAAAATTTTCAAAAAAAATACCAGGAAGGGCTTGATCCAAGCAGTTTTCGCAAAAAAATTATATTTACAGTTTTTGCGAAAACTACTTGGATCAAGCCCTTCCCGGTATTTTTTTTTGAAGATTTCTCGCGTGGACCCTTGAAAACACCTTCTGAACACATTGGACGGCTTGGATTTTCCAAAAATAATTTGCAACACAAAAAAATCACTTTTTTCTTATTCTCGGGAGGGTTTGGACTAGAAAATTTATGTATATATATATTCTCAGAAAAAGTCCCCTTCATATTTTGAAAACCATGGATCTTGTTTCGTTTGATTTTTGGCTTTGATTTTGGGAAATGATTAGAGAGATAAATTAGTATAATAATTAAAAATATGGGATAATAATTGGATAGAGATAGAAAGAATTATTAGAATAATAATTAAAAATAAGGGTAATGATTAAAGAGAAATATAAGTAATAATGAAGAAAACCGATTTGAAACCCAAAACGAACAAGGTTGAATCGACTCCTAAAGTTGCAAACAAGTCGAACAAAACCGAGCTTTTAAAATGTTTAAATTTCTTTGTTAACTTTTTCATTACCTCAAGCCCGAGCTCCAACCATATGAAAATGTGACAAGGAGCAAGTTTAGGCTTAAGTTGAACGAGAGTTTATTTACTAACCTTGACAATTTATGCACATATGCAAGTTTCAAGCTGTCTGTTAAAAACAAAAACAAAAAACAAAAAAGGTTTGAAGCTGCAAGTAAGAATTTTATAATGTCCATAACTAAATTCATGCATAACAAGATAGTCAGACTACGCTTGACCCAAAAATGGGTGTAATTTTATTTTTTTGGGTGTTGGGATAGTTTGACAACTTTTCGTTCTAATTTTGCTATAAATTAAAACTAGCGCGCATAAAACCCGTGCTATGCACGGGAATTTAACCAAAAAAAAATAATTGCTTACTATTTTTTAAAATAACGCCTATGAAAGAGGTATACTTTTGAACCTCTCAATTAGTATAAACCTAAACTAATGGTAGAATTTTATTGATTACAATAACTCCAACCAATTAACAAAGATGGTTTTTTTGTTTTGTTTTGATGGTTATCTCTAATTAGTACAATAATCAATCAAGAGGTTTATAACTTTCCAAGTCTTCATACCAAAACCTACACTAAATGGGTCTATAAAAAAAATTTGGAGTCATATCCCACAATCAACATCAAATAATAGTACCATTTAGATACTTGGAACAATGTTTTTAATTAATGATGCCAACAATTTAACAGAAGATTAGCCTAGTAGCATATTGGGTTCTATTATAATGGAGCTTCCATGCCTTTAAACTTTTTTCATTTGACTTTCATCTTTTAGAGAAAATGAAGGAACAATGTTTGGAACAATGTTTTTTTGTAATAATAGTACCATTTAGATACTTGGAACAATGTTTTTTTGTTTTGATGGTTATCTCTTTTCCTCTTGTAATTTTTCTCATGTCAAACGTTCTTGCAATAGGGTAGCCCATTCGCTGGCTAAGCAATCCTATTAGGTGCTCGATTGGTTCATTATCCTTTCCGTGAAAAAAAAAAATTACCCAACATGAGAATTTGAGCGGCACAATAATGAATTGCCCTAGAATTATATTATTTCAAGACAACCCAATAACTTTGCATAAAAAAAACAAATCCGTTCGTAACCTATTCTGTACCTAATCAACATCATAAAGCCATTAAAAACTAAATCTTTTAGACTATTCTCTCACACTTCCATGTTTTTTCTCCCAAATTTCTACAAAAGAAACCAAATTATAAATTAAATTAAGAACTCTACGTATATAATCACATCAGTGGTCTACATAAATACTCTCTTACAAATTCACGTATTGAAGGCCCGATTATGATGCTTTGTCGATGTTTGAATCAAACACCAAGTCCAAATAGAAACATATCTTTCATATTCCAATATTGAACCTTTGGGATTGCACTGAAAAACCAAAAATGCGTAAAAAGAAGTAATTGAGTCAAGGATAGTGTTGGAATAAAAGAACATACCGAATGTGTTTAATGTGTAAAGTTAGTTGGCCTGGATCCTCATCGATAAATGGCGTTCTAATGTTGAGTGCAACATTTTTTGGGCTTTTAAGATACAAAAGGAGGGAGGGAGAATTGTTTTCGGAAAAGATAAACAATCCCATAAATCAAAGGATTAATTAGTTAGTAATAGGATTTTTGGGGTGTCAACTGATATCTTTGATTAATTAGGTTATAGGAGGAAAAGATTATGTTAGGTCAAGAATTCAAGTTCAAAAAAAGGTGTCATATTCAAAATTAGGAAATTTTCCAATTCTAAATTGAGAATTCGAAATTCAAATTTCAAATCAGTTCCTTAGATACAATATATACCCATGGATTGGTTTGTGGATATCTACGAATTGATTTTAAAAGGGCAAAATCAAATAACCATTTAGGTTTCCTTTTTCTCCTTTTCTTTTGAACTTTCTAGTTTAATATTTATGCATTAAATATTTTCTTTTCACATTAAAAAGTTATAAGTGCCAAGTGTCGCAACTGTAGCCCCTCTCGCGAAAACCCATTCTGCAATACTATATAAGATTTCTCCACAATTTTCGTTAATCTTGATTTCCTAACGTAGTCTAAAAAACATTACCATCGTCAGTGCCAAATTAATGTAAAAACTTACAAACAGAAAAATAGCATTGCCTGAGACATCCCTGGCTTTTTTTTTGTGACATTGTAGACTATCAAAAAATGACTTTGGCAATGCTATTTCGATATGATTTTGGCATGTATGAGGGGACTTGCTCTAATCATCATGCTTAAATGAGTTACAGTATATAAGAAAATTCACTTTCTAGCATTTTCTACAGTTTTCATGCCACCAGTCAAACAACAGAAATTTGTCAATTTTTTCTTTCTTTCTATTTCTCATCTTTTTTTACCATTTTCACTCTAATCAAACAGACCCTAATTGTGTCATATTGTTCTCTTTCTTACATTTTGATCTATCATCCTCACTCGATTGAAATGAATGATTATATTTTCTTTTCCCCTCCCCTATTTTTGGTTTAAAATAAGATTCCCTCCCTTCATACCGTTGTATGTTCACAATTTACCTAATTACTAGGTAAAAGGGTTGTTACACTAAATATTTTTAGGGGGTTGATTGAGGAGAAGCATAAGTTAGACAAAAGAAAACCTAAAATAAGAAAACAAAAATGCTTGAGGCACTAATTAGTATACAAAATTATAACACTAAATATAAACATGACATACGTCAATGCATTATTGAATACATGGGTAAACTCATTCACTAAAAGAGTTTCACGTCAATGCATTATTGAATACGTGCATTAACTCATCCACTAAAAGAGTGTCAAATACACATTTAGTGTAATAATTTGTATACTATCTCCGTCCATTTTGAAGTGTCTTGCTTTGTAAATCATACTTGTTAAAATATATATATATATACACAAATTATCCTGTCAAGGATCCCGGATTGAAGGGTTTTTCGGTGTTTTGATGCTTTTAAAAATTACTTTTGGGAAATCCGAGCCGTCCAATGTGTTCAAAAGGTGTTTTCCAAGGTCCACGCAGGAAATCTTCAAAAAAAATAACCGGGAAGGGCTTGATCCAAGCAGTTTTTCGCAAAACTGTAAATACAGTTTTTGCGAAAAACTGCTTGGATCAAGCCCTTCCCGGTATTTTTTTTTTGAAGATTTTCCGCGTGAACCCTTGAAAACACCTTTTGAACACATTGGACGGCTCGGATCGTCAAAAAAATATTGGGAAGGTGGAGTCCCGGATCCGGGACTCCCGGACTTGATCGGGCCTCTATATATATATATATATATATATATATACCGTGAGGTTCTAATCCGGGATCCCGGATTAGAGCATTTGGGGTGTTTTTTTTGTGTTGCAAATTGTTTTGGGAAAATCCGAGCCGTCCAATGTGTTCAAAAGGTGTTTTCCAAGGTCCACGCGGGAAATCTTCAAAAAAAAATATCGGGAAGGGCTTGATCCAAGCAGTTTTTCGCAAAACTGTAAATAAATCTTAAAAAAAAAATATCGGGAAGGGCTTGATCCAAGCAATTTTTCGCAAAAACTATATATTTACAGTTTTGCGAAAAACTGCTTGGATCAAGCCTTTCCCGATATTTTTTTTTGAAGATTTCCCGCGTAGACCCTTGAAAACACCTTCTGAACACATTGGACGGCTCGAATCGTCAAAAAAATGCTCGGATCATGGAGGTCCGGAGGTCCGGATCCCGAATTAGAACCGCGTCCTATATATATATGTATATGTATATGTTTATATATATAGGAAAATGGTCTCCTAAGGGATCCCTCACCAAAATTCCGTGCGGACTTGGCATTTCCGGATCAAATTTTGACGATCCGAACCGCTCAATGTTTTTAAAATGCATTTTTAAGGGTATATGTACAGTTTTACCGAAAACTGTGTGGATCAAGCCCTTCCGGGTATTTTTTTTTGAAGATTTTCCGCGTGGACCTTGGAAAATGCATTTTAAAAACATTGAGCGGTTCGGATCGTCAAAATTTGATCCGGAAAGTTAAAAAAGGGCCAAGTCCGCACGGAATTTTGTATGAGGGATCCCTTAGGAGACCGGCTTCCTATATATATATATGTATATATATATATATATATGTATATATATATATATACATATAGGAGCCCCTTCCAATAAGGGTCCCTTATTGAAAAATAAAATGCGGACCTAGCCTTTTTTGTGTTTCCGGACCAAATTTTGACGATCCGAACCGTTCAATGTTTTTAAAATGCATTTTTAAGGGCCCCCGCGAAGATTCGTCCAAAAAAATTACCCGTAAGGGCTTCATCCGATCGGTTTTTGTTAAAAACGCTATATATAACGTTTTTAACAAAAACCGATCGGATGAAGCCCTTACGGGTATTTTTTTTGGACGAATCTTCGCGGGGGTCCTTAAAAATGCATTTTAAAAACATTGAACGGTTCGGATCGTCAAAATTTGGCTCGGAAAGGTGAGGTCCGCATTTTAACTTCAATAAGGGACCCTTATTGGAAGTTAATCCTATATATATATATGCACCTTTCACATCAACTGTACCTCTATTTTACACTTTTCACATCAACTTTTACCTCCATTTTCCAAAATTATCCTCCACTTTTACGTATTAACTCTTTACCAACTAACTTCTCAAAAGGGAAAAATAAAAATTGTGCAAACTTTTACTCATTAACTTTTTAAAACACACTTATTAAGGGACAGTCTAAAATGGAAATGTTTACATTAAAAAAAGACGGAGGGAGTAGTTTGTGCGTGTATGTTGTATAGAATGAATTATAGAATTTCTTTATCTTAAGAAACAAATGAAAATGGGAGCATAGAGAGAACAAATTAACGCAATACCATTGTTCCATATTTTTTTTGTCAAATTGAAAAATCATACTCTAATAAAATAATTATTCTTCAGTCGATTATACTTATTTTATATACACATTTGCATGTATATTCACACAGTTATGGAGTTTCACACAATATTTTAAAATGAATTACATTTGGATCGCTATGTGGCTCCACATAGCGATCTATGTGGGATGTTAGGACCCGTGAAATTCCACGCATACTTATGTGTTTATAAATATATATATATATATACACACACACACATACAATCCCGTTCTACTAAGGACTCTCTCAAACTCCCAATTTGCGGACCTCATGGATCGGGGTCAAATCTCGACGATCCGAACTGCTCAATGTGTTTAAAACGTGTTTTTAAGGGTCACCGCGAGGATTTGTCCAAAAAAAATATCCGGAAGGGTTTCATTCGAGCTTTTTTTGATAAATTATATATGTACGGTTATTATGAAAAGCTGCTCGGATGAAGCCCTTTCGGGTTTTTTTTTTTTTTGCGATTCCTCGCGTTGGCCATGGAAAACATGTTTTAAACACATTGAGCAGTTCGGATCGTCGAAATTTGGTCCAGAAAATCAAAAAAGGGGTGGTCCTCACGGAGGAGATCCGTGAGGGAGTCCATAATAGAACATCTTCCTTGGACAAATCCTCGCGGTGACCCTTAAAAACACGTTTTAAACACATTGAGCGGTTTGGATCGCCAAGATTCGACCCCGATCCATGAGGTCCGCAAATTGGGAGTTTGAGGGAGTCCTTAGTAGAACGGGATTGATAGGAAGATGTTCTATTAAGGACTCCCTCACGGACCATTTTGGGTCAGAACCAAGGAAAACTTAAAACTGTGAAGTTGTAGATCTCAAAAAATTAGGTCGATTCCATATAGAACTCGTCTCAATCCGAGATTTGTAGAATTAGTTATGATTTTTCAAAGTTGGCTGAACTGCACAGTTCTGGGACATATTCACTGTTTGACCTTAAAACACTGTTTTGTTCTGTTTAGGATTGGATTTAGGCTTTGCTCAAAACAGTGAACTTGTGTTAAATTTGATGAACTATTTTACTGTAAAATTTCGTAATTTTTGGAACCCGTTTGCTATTTTTATTGACTGGAAAGATAATTGACATGTTGGCATGAGTTATTCAATTTCTTTATTAAACTTTTAGTTACAGGCTATAATTAGACGCATGTGATGGTTTGGCTTACTGGAATTATTAGACCCTTTATCATGTGTTAATTAATTATTGTGATTAATTAAATAAACGTTTAAGAGATGTGTGGTTGTTTATCGAATGTGGGAATGGGATGTTGTATCCGATATGGGTCTTGAGCCAATTATCGCAATATACTCCTAGGGGTATTGAGCCATGTCATGGGCCTGGAGAGTTAGGCGTGGTGGACGGGAGCCCAATAGATTGTTTGTATTGTGGATGGGAACTGATATCAGATAGCCTTATGAATTGGTATGAGATACCGAATTCATGAGGTGCATGAGGTTTTGGTTGTGAAACCTTGAGATTGATGATGAGAATGTTGAATCTTCAGAATCCGCTATTTTTAAGACATGTTGTGGTAATCGGGTTGTCCTATGCTTTAACATTAATGTTTTATATGTCTGACTGTTGCATGAGTAATCTTTTGTAAATGGGTAGTTTCGGTACCCTATTGAGTGTAATTTTATCACTCACGGTGCTACTTTTGTGGCTCTGGCGTCCCCAATGCCAAGTACAGAAGGAGAGGAAGAGCCGTCTGCTGAATTCGAGGCAATGGAGCAGCTAAGTGAGGATCAAGTGGCGGACCCGTGGCTTTATCAGTAGGGATTTACCTAGATGGCTCTGTCCTTTATTTCAGTTGAACTTTTAACAAATGTTTAAGTTTTCAGACTGTTAGAATTTAATTCGTTTCAGTTGTAATAAGTTGGTTTACTTTTAGCTTTTCGTCAAAAATTTACGTACTCTTTGATATTTTTAATGAAGTTGGCATTTTCATTTAAATAAATTATAAAATTAATTTATTAACGTATCCAATTTTCGGGGCGTTACATGGGATCTGTGTGCGTAAATGGTTTTTCCTGCAAAAAGTGAAGCCATTTTAATAATTGGGCTCAATTGATTGCAATCAGATAGTTGAGGGACTAAATTGATGGTTTCAATAGTTCAAGGACGAAGTAAAAATACTGTGGATAGTTTATGGGATAAAAGCAAAAAACACTCACAAAACTCCCTACGTCCCTTTTTTATGTCGAGTATTCCATTTTAGACTATCCCTTAATAAATGTGTGTATTTGAAAAGTTGATAGATAAAAACTTTTGGAATTATTATTTTTCCCTTTTGGAAAACTATTGGGTAAGGAGTCAACGGGTTAAAGCGAAAGATAATTTTGAAAGTGGAGGTAAGTTGGAGTATGAAAGTTGAGAAGTTGAGGTAAAAGTTGATACGAAAAGGAGTAGTAGCACAATTAACAGGAACAACAATGCTGAAGCCCCACAAAATCATTCCAAACTGTGGACCAAAAATAGCCAACAATTAATGTCTTTTTAACAAATATAAAAATGTAGAGAACAAATCATTTTCGCCATATAGTAGGCAGAAATAAATGGATTAACAGAACATTAGAAAAAGCCATCTACCACCTTGTTAATCCATGTCGTCACCAACAATTTGTAATTTTCACAAATAAAAACTTAAAACCACTAGTCGATAGCAACCGAGCTCTATACAATTATGACGAAGCCTTTGAAAATGGAGAAGTTAGTAGCTTCATCTAGGAACATTTTTTTATAGCGCGAAAATCCAAAGAGTATTTTTCTATCCATCGACAAGGTAGATCGGTGCCAATAGTGGTGCGTCAATCAAGGATTCTTAGTTTTTTTTTATGTAAATAAACTTGAAATAAAAAGAAGGCAACAAAATATACAGCCTACAAGGGGCATACCCCAGGGAGGACAAAAAGAAAAGAAAAGAAAAGAAAGGTGCGGGAAGGATGGCCATAGAGGCAAGTACATCAAAGCGAACCTAACTACTGGAAGTTTCACTCCTATCTAACAAAGAGAGAAAGGAAACACCACACAAGGTGTATATAAAGAAACAAGGTACAACCCACACTTGGAGAAAAACAAAAAATAGCCCTCAAATACAGCCCACACAATGCTTGATCATCTCTTTAAATAACTTGGGACTTAATCTGGAACTTCGAACCTTGATGTGAATGAAACCCTTTGCTGAAAGTGCATCTTGTGAAGTGGGACTTGAATCCAAAATGAACCACTGAGGGGTGTCTAGACGTTTGGAAGTACACAAAGCCCTCACAAGAGGACATCCCCCTCGAGCTAGGCTAATCCAACACAGTGGAGAAACAAAATCTGAGACAACAAAATGATATCAAAAGAGAATGTAAACCGGGAGGGCTTGCTAGAGGACATCCCTCTCTAGGCATCACAAGCAATTAAACTCCGGGAACAAACAACATAATAACGGATGCTGATCAAACACACAGCAAACCAGATACACGTGCAATAACTACAGTAGGAGGCAGTTAATGTATCAAGGTCTAAGCAGCTCTCGGGATCACAGCAGCAGTAATTGGTAGGAATCACAGTGAGTGCTTTCATTTGGCGCAGCAACATGCAGCAGCAGATTAAATTAACACACACAGAAACAGTGGAAGGCTGACACCAGCAGATCACCATCTCATCATTTCTGAAAATTTGGACAGCATCTGGTTGAAAATGTTGCAATCCAGGTAAATAGTGATGCTGTCCAGTACATAACAACACAGCAGCTTAATAGAACAGTAGTAAAGAGTCATAACATCTCAAGATTCATCAGCTCTGCCCAACGAGATGGCAGTCCACAAGTTCAGGCTTCCATAAAATGAAACAAGGATTCTTAGTTTGAAGTCCTAGCAGCATTTTTGTTCCATGAAAAGTAAGATGGATCCCCAATAGGCCTAAATGAAGAGAGAAATGAATAAATAACTCAGTAACTAGATCAAAGCTAAGCTTACATTGAACCCTAACAAGAATTGAATGATAAAAGAATTGCCACAATGCCACGTAACATTTTGAAACCTATTTGATCTTACTATTGAGGAACTCAAGATGTCATTTAAATTTGAATTCAAAAGTAAAAGTTCCCTATGGAGGATAAATTCTCTAAAGGAACTGATAGCCTGGAAAGCAATCTACCAAGAACAGTGTTGAGGCTTTTGTCATTGAAAACAAAACTCCTCAATTCAAATAAAAGCTGCTTCAACTTTAGTGTTTCACAGAAGTGGAGAGGTAGCCCAATGGTAGGCCCTATGTAGATATGTGTTACCATGAATTTGACAGGGCTTCGAACCTCACGAAAAAATTTTGGGTACTGAATGGGTACCACCCGTCCATGCCGAGCACGATCTCAGCTGTCCAAAAGTGTTTTGGACGGCCTAAATTGATTCCCTCTCTCCTCTTCCAGACCGTTGGATCGCGCTTTGGACGGCTGAGATTGCCGAGCGGGTACCATGTGGGCAATACTCACCAGCACTGAAAATTTTCTCGAACCTCACCATTGACAATACTGACTTTCGTTTAGTCTATTTAGAGGATAAAACATGGATTTTGTGCTACACATCAGGACTTCAAAACAGTAGACACTCTAAATCCCAAGAGAAACATGCGTATGCAATCAATTAATTTGACGATGTAATTGGAGAGACATTATATGAACCATGACTTACCTTGGTCTGAAGAGATGCAAAAGAATGAAAATTATTGCAAGAGACAAGGATAGTCCACCAACTCTAAGGAATGCTATGCCAATATAATCATTCTTCCCACCAATCCAAGTTGTGGTTTGAAAGGACCAGTTTCTTGCCTCCACCGAAACTGTAAGTGTTGTAGTTGTTCTGAATTACAACTGTTATTTTCTGGTCAGCATTAAGATCCTCCTCTATCTTTCCATATAGCTTTCGAAAGCTTGGTAATGCGGCAATTCTCATCCAAACAATAAGATCTTCTTGCTCACTTAACTATTAGATACATAGTAAAGATGAAAAATTGGCAACAAACCCTCGTCAATCCCATTACACACCCAGGGGTTGCCCCAGTGGTTAGAGCGAGTGTCTGACTTTAGGGGTAGTCCCTTTGGTCAGGTGTTCGATTCCCCACAGGGTGAGTACCTGTGCTAAGCGGGGGGGCGTGACTGGTGTGGGTTGCGCCAGCTCCCTCCGAGGTTTGGGTCGTGCAGTGGGTATAAGTGGCCTATTGTAGGGTTGTTCCTCGGTTATCAAAAAAAAAAAAAAAAATTGGCAACAAGCAGGGGAAATATGGAAAATTAAGTTTAAGAAACTAGAAAGACACAAGAAGGTGAAATAAGTAAAATGCGTACATAGCGGTATCTTTTCGTTGAGTTTTGCACCCCCAATCACACCTCTCTGAAAATTCTTAGGAAACACATCAGACCCAAATTTGTATTGTGTATCACTTTTCCATGCGATACCCTTTTTATTGACTTGTATAGTTACGTTATTACTTGAAAAGGCATAAGTGTCATTGAACAAACTCCAAGCGATGAGGCCACAAGGAACAATTGGCCCATCACTGTTGCTGGCTAAAGGTACACAATCTTTTGCTTCATACTCGTATGCCTTGCTCCACAACTGCTTGTCACTTCTACTTTGGACATAACTAAAGAGAGAGAGCCACAACTCAGAGAGAAAAGAACAACCTTTTATCAGAAGCCTAGTTGAGAGTGAGTAGTGGATTATGTACTTTTGACATAGATAATTGGGCAGCAAATATTTTATTACAAATCAAAGTAAAAAAAAGGAGACACATCTATACTTTTACTTGTCCCGTTACTAAATCAATCGTTATTGCTTCAGTCAGAAATTTGTATGATGCCATTAGGATTAAAGAATTCACCATATTTAGAGCTCAACAAAGACTTCTTTTTATCTGTTTTGGACCTCATAAGTCTTAAGAAAGGAATACTAGCAAAGTATTACAAGTTTAGCTTCCATAATTCTATTTTACTTTGAAACCTGCACGTTACCGCAATTTTGATGGAGTTGTGTCCCCTAGAAAACAAAACCTTTTAATTTATAGTAGTGAATAAGAGTCGAACCACATTAATTGAGTCCAAAGAATCAAAGAAACATCATGACGTACCTGCGATGATTTTGGTAAAAGTTATCAAGTTGATAATATATGTATATTGGCGGTTTCATCTTCTTCGGAACCTAAAAAAAGCATTTAAGGTTTTCATCTAAATGCTGTGAACATCAGAAAAGAAGATGAAGAAGATCAAGCATAGAATGTTATGAAGTTATTTGTACAAGGATGCACTAACAATGAAACTCTTGATACAAGTCTTGTTAGTTCTGGAGCTTTGAATGTATCTAATCATGTCATCTTGATTGGTGTTATGAGTTGAAGGAATGCAGTCCTTATCATAACGGTCCACAATTTCCACCACCTGCAAATCAAACAAGGAAAGAGAATTTACATGTAGATTCAAGATGCTGGTTACGAAGCAGCAATAATTCAATAGTGAGAGCTATTTGAAATATTACATTCTCTGATGCGATCAGAGAGGCGAGGCCAATAGAGATCAAGATGACTGCGATACATATGAAGTTTGTAATGACCTGAATAGCAAGAGAGAGGAGAGAGAATTACATATAAAAACATTCAAAGATAATATCTTTTCTGTAAGCTAGATTTTCTTAAATATGCAACCAACCATACCCGACCAGGAGTCAAAATTGGTTTTGAAGCTAGGAGCTCTTGTTGCGTAAACCTAGAATCTGGAGTATACAACAAACATCAGCACAAAAAGATCATTCATGACCACAACACAGAACAAAAATTGTTAAAGGCGTATTTAGTTCATTAAAACCGAGGACAACTTGCCTGTAGGCACTTGGTGTAATAAAAACCTGATGCAAAGAAGGATGGAGCCATGGGGAGAAGTGGTCGGCGGCCGCCCCTCAAAAAATTTCAAAACTATGCTAGTATTTTATTTTATTATCCCCTAACTATAGTTTCGCCAACCCAGTTCAAAGTACTGTCGCCTGTCGCATCGTCAACAACCCTTGTCCATACAATTATCGAAAATGGGGAGAGTAGTGTCCAGCCACCATTGCACGACATTCAGGTCTATTGTGATACTCAATTTTCATGACTTTCCAGATTTGCTCAAGATAAATAAATTGAGCTTCAAAACACAGAGGACCTTTTGAGTTTGGGAAATCACTACACAACTTCCTCTTTGGTCTACCTTCTAGCACTTTATAATCATCATCTACTAAAGCCATGTTTAATTGTTGGGACAACTAATGAGTGAATGTGTGATCTCAGAGGATAAGTGGCATATACACCAAAGATAAAAAGAAAATCTGAATGAGTGGTTGTAAATGAAGATAAGAAGTTAAGAAGATAACAAAAAAATTTGAATGAGTGGTTGTAATTAAAGATAAGAAGATAAGAAATAATCTGAATATACGAATTAAATAAATAAGATTAAATAGTTAAGAAAAAGGGGTAAATAAACAATATTAAACAAATAAAAGAGAAAAATAAAAAAGATAAATAAATAAATAAATAATTAAATAAATGAACTAAAATATATATATAAAGAAAGAGAATTAAAAGATATTAGAGAAACAAGATATTAAATAATTAAATAATTAAAAAGAGAAACAAGACATTAGAGCATATTAAAAAGATAAAAGAGAAAAAAAATATTAATAAAAGAGATAAATAAATAAATAATGAATTAAATTAAAGAACTGAATTAAATAAATAATTAAATAATTAAATTAATTTATATAAAGAAATGAATTAATATAAATAATATAAATAAAGTAAATAAAGTAATTAAAGGAAATAAAGTAATATAAATAAAGTAAATAAAGTAATATAAATGAATTAATATAAATAATATATTATAGGGTAATTAAAGGAGGGGAGGAGGGGTAAAATGGTAATTTTACCGTGTCGGGGGGTGGGGCCTGGGGTGGTGCGCCTGTCAGGTGAGGGCGCAAAGCAATTTCCATGGTTTAGTTTGGAACCTTCATTGCGAGCTAGGTGGGTGGGTAGATGTGATGAATAAGAAAAAAGTATTGGGCAAAAAGAAATGGTTCCTTTTGTTGTCAAAAACATTTTGCTCCCGTGTTTGGTTATTTTGGAAAAAGGATTTTTTTTTTTTTTTTTTTGGAAAATTTTTACGCCTTTGACCGTCATACAACTTACCCTCGAAAAACCGGTAACTTATTTTCCAATGGGGGCACTGTACCACATCCTCTTACAAGCTGTTGAATGCAAGAGAAATGTGTTCTCCCAAAAGGAAAAAGGCAAAACGCGGAAATTAAAAAACTGTCAAGTTTTGACCAATCCAGGTATGGTTCCAATGATGACCTTTAAGTAGTGAATAAAGGCCTTCAATTTAAATGTTCATAAGTAAATAGAAGCATGAAATGTAAAAAATGGATGTGCGAAGAAAGTGGTTCCACGAGACAATGCCCATTATACTTTTTCTTGGATTGTTCAAAATTCAAGCTGATATTAGCTGTGTCAATCAAGCTGAGCTTATTAAGGTCAGACTCGCCCGTGCTCCGAGTATTACTTAGCATCAAAATGTTTGATGAGCCAAACACGATTCAAGCTTGTGAATTTTACAACCGTACTAGGATGTCAGAAACAAGGAGAACTTACTATGAGTATGCAAAGCTAAACATAGACTTCTTTAAGAAACCTCCGGATGAAAGTTTCTGTTGCAAACCTGAAAATAAGAATGGGGTACAGAAAACTGATTGAAACTCGGAGGGCATCTGAAAGATCTAACACATTGTAAAATGGGAATAGAAATAAATAACATCACAGGCCCATGGAATGAGAACAGTTCCCATTAATTTAACTCTTCCCTCGTGTCTTCTTTATTCAGATTTCAACAGTCCTGACTCCCACAGCACTTTCAAAAATAAATGGAAAAAATAGCCAACTGTAGACTAAAACATTTTCACCTTTTCCTTCTGATTTCATCTTATTTTTGCAGTTGAAAACCCTAAAAGTAAACAATGAAATTTCATTGGAAAGTAAACGCACCTGTATAAATTCTATCCAATACTCAGGGGACAGCACAGAAAACAGTAGGTTTCAGCTCTCCAATATCTTCAATCAATAATTTGACATCCTGAAGATGTAACAAAAGCATAGTAGTTAAGGTGAACTCTCATTTGGGAGGAAAAGAATTGGTAGTCATATTACCCCACGCCAGAATCCTATTGAGGCTCCATGCTTGATAAAGCACTCTTCAATCACCCGATCAAAGATATGCGCCAGAGGAAGATAAGAAAGATATACATCATCAACATTCAACTGTACCAATTTCCAACAGATGTGTAAGATATCTTAAAAAGCAGAAATCATTAGACCGATAAATGGCATTTTATTGTTATGCGGGAAGAACACAAAACTTCAGCTTCCTTATATACATTCTAGCAGTGCTCACTAGTCACTATCAAAGAGGTAGGAAAGTGAATTGAATTGAGTGCTTACTGCTTCATTGACGCTCTCTAGCAGGAGCTTCACCCCGCTATAAGCATAACAATGCTGTTATTCGAAATCATAACACCCTTTGGGTCACCAGTTGTACCACTAGTATACATTATTGTACAGATGTCACCTTTCTCCTTTACTGGAAGATCATACTGATTATTATCTCCCTGCAAAACAGACAGACCTAACTCATTTTTAAGTAAGAAAAGATAACGGAGAATTCTTGGCACCAGGTTTACAGCTACCAGATGGAATGGCACTACCAGTATTTTCCCCATTAAAAACGCTCATTTGGACCAAACGTCCGAGATGAAATTGCAGTTACAAATCTCAACAGAAGTATCATCAATACTCGGCTCCTTTGTAAACTGCTATCATCTCAATTGGTAATTTACAAACTTATTCCATTGAAGTCATAGAACTGCTGAATGTAGTTAGGGTTTGATGGCTTTGCATGTCCCTAAACAAGGTCTCCATACAGGAAAGTTTGAGGGGAGGTTTTTCACAGGTGCAGACAATATAATCTGAAGAAACCTCTTTGCCTTAGAAAAAATCTCTGGGCTTTATCATTAACAGGAGGGGAATTGAGCATAGCAGCCTACGAACACTGATGAGATCATTTCTTTAATGCCTCGTGGGGGGTGCTATTTTCTGACTAGGAAGATAAATTAGTTTTGATGTCTTTTTAAAAATGAAGCTCATTTATCCACAATAACAAAGTCTAGTTATTTGATCATAAAAAGCTCCTGACAGCAAGCTCATACACCTGACACAAATCGATTAACTGGTCCTCTAAGCATAGTTGTCATAATAGAAACCTCTTTGCCTCCTGAACCAATATAAAGCAGTAGCCATAGTGCTAATCTCCCAAAAAAAACAAAATTATGTACTACATGAACATGAATTTTTCAATAATACATAAGCATTACAAAAAAGGGCTCGATACAAAGAGGAATTAGAGATTCATCAAGTAGCTTACCAACAACAAAAATTCATCCCAGGAATATATAGCCAAACCAAACTTTTGAACTTCTTCCCTTTGTTCAGGCGTAACCTTGCCAAAGCTCAACTGCTACAAAGAAAAATGATTGTAGGTAATAATATTATTTCTTACTGCATCATGCAAATGCAAGCAGAGTATTCGATCAGATAAAACTTACTCCTCAAGTATTGTGTTGTGTTAGGAAACGTTTTCAGCACCTGAAAAAGCAGAAGACAAATGAAGGCGTGTAACCCAGATAAGTCATATTACATTTTGTTTTCTTACCATCGCCAACTTAGCACCAGTTACAATAGCCTACCATAATATTATGTTATAGGGGACTCAGGAATGTTCTCTTTTGGAATACCAAACTATATGTGATTGTTCACACTAATTTTTGGAATCAATTTACAATATTCATAAGAACCTTAGTAAGGAAACCAAAAACAAATAGAAGGGTTATTACCTCATGAATTTTTTTTTCTTCCACAAAAGCAATCGTGACCTCTGCATGACATATGATGAATTCCACAGCACCAGCACCTAAACCATGTACGAGAAGTGGTCAAGATTCTCTCGACATTATATTTTGTTATCAAACTGCACAAATATACAAGAACCAAACACAGATATTGCAAGGCATGAAAGAAGTTAAAACACATGATAAGAATAAATCACTGGCATGCTTATCCTCATTTTTGCACTAGTAGAGATAGGATATACCTAGGGTGTCATATAAAGGAACGCAATGAAAGCCATGAGCATTGCATGTCTGCATAAGATTTCAATGTTAAGGATAAGACTCAAAAGAACTGCAAAGCGTGTTTAGAAAAAAAAATGCCATCTATGAAAGAAATGTCTATGTAAAGGCACCATAGGAAATGAAAGGGAATGACAAAGCAGCAAAAGGCAATTTATTGATGTCTACAAGTGTACAATGAATCATCTCTCTCTCTAATTAGTAAAAGATTAAAAGCCCTGAGTACAGTAGAAGTTCACTAGTCAAATTGAACTAGTTCCCAAAGCCACCATTAGACCATGTTCCAAGACGTAGTTCAATCAAACCTAACTTGTTAACAGTCAAAAGTCAAGTTTTCTTCTTGTCTATTTTAGGTGCTGAAGATAGATGGCCAGTATCAACAATCAAATTGGTAACAACTCACTTTCAATCATAAGTCAGTCACCTAAATGCTAACCTATTATAAAACAAAAAGTTAAAACAGAATTAGAGGGGATCTACACATTCACACACAGAGCAGTAGAATAAGAAGAACAGCCAACAGCCTTCCAAAGAATCCAAACTACCTATGACAACAACCCAAATTTGACTAATTCATTCAAATTTTCCTTTGGAACCATCATAAAAGTCGGAGTCAGAGGCCTCAGCGGCAGCCAGGAAAAAGTTGTCCAATGGAGATCAACATGCTCGTGAGAGCGCAGCTCTCTAGAGGTGTTATTGACAAAGATTTGAATACAAGCGATAATTGCAAATCGTCTAAGCATGACGAGGATTAAGATTTTAAGAAAATATCATCATGCATTGACCGTGCCTAATAAAGATACTAATTACCTCGGATAACAAGAGTGAAACAAGAAAACAACCACCAAGAAACTTGTCGGCTGCAAGTGGACTAGCAGCCCAGTGGTACTAACTACAACTAACAATACTGACTTTCAGCAAGGAAGAAAAGAATAAAAGAAACTTGTTGCAATCTATGAGTGAAGATAGGACAAAAAGGTTAATGTCCATCAGAAATAGCGTTAATATTATGAAAGAACAATACGAATATTATGAATTCCTTGGAATTGCAATTTGATTGGTGTAAATTTCCTTATGAAAGAACAATACGAAATATTGAAAAGATCGGGCAGGTTTTTTTAACAAAAGGGGGAGAAGAAATACCTCCATGCTCATAACCCACTCTGGGCAATTGGAACCAAAGATACCACATCATCCACCCTGTAACAAGAAATCAACATATTTACAACAGAGTCACAAATAATATATGATAGAGAATTTCTCAATCTTTTCACGTGTCTCCAATTTAGGAAGAAGAAATGGAAATTTTAAGGATTAGTTGTATACGGTGCTTAAAATTACCATGCCAAGAGAACTGCGTGAATTGAACATATAGTTAGCAACAAAGAGGTAGATAAAAATGTAAATTGCACAATGGGTACGAGAGGCCTTCAGAAGAGAGGTCATGACCAAAATTTGCCTTTGAAGACCCAAGGTGTCGCAAGCAGGACTTAATTAACTGAGTTCATGATAGTTCACATTGAATTATCAATAGTCACTAACTATCCATTACATCAATAGAGGGCTAATAGATAGTCACTTCTTCAACACCACAGCTGCGGATTGCATTTCCAACTTTTATTACTAAGTCATACACTTCTTTGTAAGTAAGCCACACGTATTTTTACCAGGCTGCAAAGTGAGAGAAGAATGTATAATGGATATTAATTGTTAGGCAAACCTCAAAATAGGAAAAAGAAACTCATTAAAGCTATGGACAAGACAACAATATGTTAGCAGGAGAATATACTTCCCATTCACAATCTCCCGGTGACCAAGCATCCGATTATCAGGATACTTCTCTACAGCCATTCTGTAACAGGAAAAGAACATAGAGATCACCAAAAAGATTCTCTCTTTTCAAATATTAAGGGATAGTATAAGATGCAGTTGACTAGTAAAACAATTCCAGCTCTAAACTAAGCAGTCTTGGAATATACGCAACAACGGCTTAACCTGTAAAAGACACAACCTTAATTTTCACAGAGATGGTTCAGAAACTTATCCTGGCTGGGAACTTCTGAGGAAACTCTTATTTTCCGGAACATAATTGTATCACTACAAAGAACTGAACAGGGAATGTAAAACTCCACATGCCCTAAATTGTGGTACGATGGGGGAGGGTAGTCTGATGACAAAATTAGAATGAAATTCTTTCAAGTGATACACAGCCAACAGACTAAAATCTTAGTTTTCCTATTATTCATGCAAGGCACATTTCTAAATGCATAATAATTACTAGTAACAAATTTCATTTTATTTTATTGTTAAAACTCCACTCTCTCTAGAGTACTAGCTTTTATGTTTGATTTATTTTCTAACAAACCTAGGGAATTGCTAAGATCCCTAAATTTAATGTCTTTGTATGAAGGGGTCTCTTGTTTTGGAAGTTCCAAAGCATGGTTCACTATGTACCAACCTTTCCCGGCAGCATAGCTTATTAAACTATTTAAGAAAAGGGCGTGTTTACATGCGCATGCAAGTGCACCCCTGCAACTATACTAACACTTGGATTGTGCTCAGAGGGTCTCTCTGTCCATACTAATAACTCAAATTCAAAATAGTCGACTCGATCGTATCTTGATTCCACAAGCTTCATGTTTTCTTATTACCAACCAGAAGGTTAATGCTTATATTCAGCACAGATTAAGCACTAGATAAGTAGATATATATATATATATATATATGATGTATATGAGTCTCCTTCCTATCCAAACCACTAAATACGGACCTACCGTCCGGACTTCACTTTCCGGACCAAATTTCGACGATCCGAACCGTTAGATGTGTTTAAAAGGTGTTTTCAAGGTCCAACGCGAAGATTTGGCAAAAAAAATACCCAGAAGGGCTTGATCGGAGCAGTTTTTCACAAACTATGGTGAGCAACTCCTCTCCTCTCATGGCCGATGGGCTAGGGACGACAGCCATCGACTCTCATGAGGTTCGAAGGAAACAAGCGTTTGTCCCTAATTCCAAAATCGATCTACAATCTCTCCCAACTGCTCAATCGGGAGTACCATCCACCATAGCCACATCTCGTGCTCACTCAGATCTGTTCCCAGAAGTTCATGATACTCATCAAGAGGTAGCTTCAACTTCATCCAATCAAATGTTGGTAAGCCTCAACCTGGTTTATCTACCGTACAAACACCAATATCAAGGGTTGCATTGGCAAATCCCCATACTTACTCCGATCTGTACCCAGATGTGCAAGATACACCACCAGGTATTACGCCTAACTCTCCCACAAAAATCTCCACTCTCCAATCAAAATCTCATCTCCTCCACAACCAAAATCCTCCCAATCTTAACCCCGATATCCTCGCAACCACCTCTATAGAAAACCCTAGATCCCCTGGCAAAAATCAGAACCAGGACTCCTCCGGTCTCGACCCTAAGCTCATTACCCCATCCTCTACCCAATTTGGCCGTCATAACCCCAATCAGTATGGGTCGAGTCCATCTCGCAAACTCCATGAAGTGTTCCAGCAAGAACGAGTTCGGTTGGACAGAGTTGAACGTATCTCTTCCCTAGTTCGGTTGAAGATGAGATGCACAATTCGGGCATCAGCGTTAACTTTTCAAATCTAAGGAACCACCTCATCCAAATCCAGGAGGATGATATAGAGAAACCCCCAAACATCGAAGGGGAGTTCATTGAGGTGGGTTGCAACTCCCCTCGGCACTTTACTAGCAACCAAAATCAGAAGGCTATCGCAGAGGGGAATGGGATCCAATCTTCAACACAGGAAGCTCAGGCTACTAATAATAGGTCACTTGGAAATTCAAGAGAGACAAAGCCTCCAGGAGTTCAACCCAGAAACTGGACCTCCCTATTCAAGGCTCAGGCACCATCCAAATCCATGAGGTTAGAATACTATCCCGAGTCTCACAAAGGAAAAGAGCTCATGTTAACTTTGATGAGGATCAACTCGACGATAAGGTGGGTCTTCACTGTCCGATTGGGCACTTTCTTGATGAAAAAATGCCATTGCCACTTCTAAATGCCACTGCTCATTCTGTATGGAAGGACCATGGGAAATTTTTCATCAAGCAATTGGGATCTTGTTATTTGTTCGAATTTGAGGATGAAGCCTCCAAGCTTGCGGTGCTAGAGGGTGGCCCATACTTCTTCTCGCGTCGGTACCTGGTCCTTAAGGAGTGGCATAAGATGTTGGTTCCTAGGAAAATCCATCCCGCTACAATACCTGTTTGGGTTAAATTGCACAGATTGCCATTGGAGTTCTGGACGCATGTGGGCTTTAGCAAGATTGCAAGTGCCATTGGTAAACCCATATGTGTGGACGAAGCAACAGCAAAGAAGAAACGTCTGGATTTTGCCCGGGTTTGTGTGGAAATTGATGCAGGAGAAGAGCTGCCCAGTGATATCACCATATCGGTTAATGTAGACTCGGTGATGGTGGGGGTGGAGTAGCAATGGTTACCTCCAAGATGTGAGAGCTGCAAGGTATTTGGCCACACTTGTAGTCCTAAAACTGCTTCCAAACCGACTGACAAGGGGAATGACTGGATAATGGTGGGTAAAGGGAAACTTACTTCTGGCACATCACTTAAGGCAAACAACCAGGATATCGTTGAGGGTTCAGCAGCAGAAGGTTGTTCTCACCTGGATGGGGATGTCACACTTAAACCTTCTATAACCACTTCACCTCACACCCTTCCCCCATCTCAACTTGTAGTTTCTTCATCTTCTGATGACACTCTTAGTGGAATTATGGATGACGAAATTCTAGTGGAGGACAGAGGAGGGGTAGTTCCATCTATCAGTCAAGTTAAGCATAAAGAAACTCAACCAGCCCCTGAGGATATCGAAAAGTCTCCTATTTTGGGCATATCCATCACCACAGAGACATGTGAAGGGAAGAACAGCCCTGCTTCCTTACATGCGGCAGGTTCTCCACAACCTCCCTGCCCACAATCTACAGGCAGCAACACCAAAAAGAATAAGAATAAGAAGAAGGGAAGCTATGGGAGGTCTACCTCCTCCAGAGGGCAATAAGGCTGCTTCTATATCCTTTTTTGGGCAGTATCCTAATTTTCCTATATTCTGCCATCTTATTCCTATATTATGCCTTGTTTTTTTTTTAATATACTACATGTTTAGTTCACACTCTGATTTGCACTTTGGGTTTTGGAATTTGAGAGGTTTGAATGACCCTCTCAAACAAAGGGCTGCTAAACTCTTTTTGAAGAACAATGAAATTTCACTAATGGGATTAATTGAACATAAGGTTAAGGAACCTAACATTAGAAAGATTGTGAGATCCACTGCCCTTTGTGGCACCATACCCATAATTCTGCCCATGCCCCTATTGGGAGAATCCTGGTATGCTGGAACCCTCACATTCTTAATGTGAAGATCTTACATACAACCAGTCAAATTATTCATTGTGAGGTCTCATCAATTCTTGATGGACTTGAATTTTTGGTTACCTTTGTGTATGGTGCCAATGATCATACTGACAGGGTAAATCTTTGGAATGAAATGTGCAACTTGAAGAATAGTGGGTGTTGGGTGATTATGGGGGACTTTAATGCCATTAGGGACCCTAAGGAAAAGTTTGGTGGGACCAACATCTGGCCCCCACACATGGATGATCTTAATAACTGCCTGTACTCATGCGAAGTTGATGATTTAAGATACACTGGATGTTTCTTTACTTGGTCCAATAGGCAGGACCCTCCTAACCACATCTCTACCAAGCTGGATAGAGTGTTGGTTAATGACTTTTGGCTGAGGACACATACATCCTCTTCTGCCTACTTCCCTACTCCAGGGATATCTGATCACTCACCTGCTATAGTACATATCACACCTCCCCCCAAGCCTCCTAGGAGACCTTTTAGGTTTTTTGATTTCCTGGCTGACCACCCTTCATTTCTATCAACTGTCCAAAAGGTATGGAGACAAATAATTCTTGGTAACCCTATGTTCTGTCTTACTGAAAAGCTAAGGAGGTTACAAGTTGAGCTTAAAGAACTGAACCATAAAGAATACAGTGCTATCTCTGACAGGGTGGCTACTACCAAAAACCAGTTTGAGATACTCCAGACTACTCTCGGTAAGGATCCTACAAACCTTACTACCTGGGTGGAAGAAAAATTGGTCTATAAGCAATACCTCACTCTTTCTAGAGCTGAGGAGAGTTTAGCCAAGCAAAAATCAAGAATTCAGTGGCTAAAGCTTGGAGACCAATGCACATCCTTCTTCTTCAAGTCTATCAATAACAACAGGAATAGAAGCAAGATTACTAGTCTTGTTTTGGGTGATTCATCCATTACTCATGACATGACTGTAATCATAGACATTTTTGTCGACTTCTATTCTAACCTGCTTGGTAAACCACACACTACTGACTATGCAGGTTATGACAGGATAAACCAACTCATTACCAGGAGACTTACCAATGACCAAAGTGTGAGTATGGTTATGGATGTTACCAACACTGAAATCAAAGAAACTGTCATGAGTCTTAACCCACACAAGGCCCCTGGCCCTGATGGGTATAATGCTCTTTTTTTTCAGAAAACATGGTCTATAGTTGGGCATGAAGTTACTGCTACAATTAGGAATTTCTTCAAATCTGGGAAGCTATTGACTAGGGCTAATGCCACAATTGTGGCACTTGTTCCCAAGGTTTCTAATCCTACCAAAGTTGGTGACTTTAGGCCAATATCTTGTTGCAACACTGTTTACAAGTGCATTGCCAAGATTTTGGCCAAGAGACTTCAGGATGTTCTCCCTGCTCTTATTGATCCAGTTAAATCTGGATTTATTAAGGGTAGGAGAATTGCAGATAACATTTTCCTCACACAGGAAATTATGCAAGGATATCACAAATCCACTTCCTCCCCCAAGTGTGCCATGAAAGTGGATATTATGAAAGCCTATGACAATGTCAGATGGGACTTTCTTTGGGATACACTTGCATGCATGAACTTTCACCCCAAAATGATTACCTGGATCAAAGCTTGCGTTACCACTGCTAATTACACCTTGAATGTCAATGGTGAGCCTACCGGCAACATCAAAGGTAAGAGAGGACTCAGACAGGGTGATCCTCTGTCTTCTTACCTCTTTGTGATAGTGATGGAGGTGCTCACCTGTATTCTAAAAGAGAGGTCTGGTAGACCTGACTTTAATTTCCATTGGAGATGCCGTGAACCCAAAATCATAAACTTGTGCTTTGCTGATGACCTTATGCTTTTTTGCAAAGGTGACGTAAGCTCAGTGAAACATATTCAGGACTCCTTGTATGAATTTGAATCTCTATCTGGCTTATCTCCAAGTCCTGGTAAAAGTAATGTCTTCTTTTCTGGAGTCCAACACTCTGTTAGAGAAGAAATTCTTCAACTGTTGGGGTTCAGAGAAGGTACCTTGCCTGTTAGATACCTTGGTGTACCTTTGTTGTCCGCCAAATTAAGACACATTGACTGCAAACCCATGATTGACAGAATCACAGCTAGAACCAAAACTTGGACCAATAGGGACCTCACATATGCTGGTAGGGTCCAATTGATTAAGAATGTCCTTTTTTCAATGCAAACATATTGGTCATCCCTCTTCATACTTCCCAAGAAGGTCATCAAAGAGGTTGAGACCATCCTAAGATCCTTCTTATGGTCTGGTCCTGACCTCAAGAAGACTGGGGCCAAAGTATCTTGGGAACACCTGTGTTGTCCCAAGCAAGAAGGTGGCTTGGGATTCAAGTCCATATTAACATGGAATAAAGCTGCTATTGCTAAACACATTTGGTTCCTCATCTCTGGTGTCAGTGGGTAAAGTCGTACTTACTCGAAGGGAAAAGTTTTTGGGAAGTTAGGATGCCCAGTTCACCCTCCTGGGTATGGAGAAAGCTTCTCAATCTTAGGCCCATAGTACAGTCACACATTAAGGTTATTATTGGTAATGGCAGACACACATCACTATGGCATGATAATTGGCACCCCCTTGGCCCTATTGCTACAACATTTGATTCGAGAGTCATTTATGACTCTGGACTCGCTAAAGATGTCGTTGTGGCTGCCATTATAGGAGGCACTAATTGGTGTCTCCCCATCACCCAAACTCTTGAACTCAATGAGATTAGAGATGCTTTGCATTCTCTACCCAAACCAGATCAAGATCTTGAGGATCACCATAGATGGATTCTTAATTCTAGTGGCAAATTCACCATCTCCTCCCTTTGGGATGAACTCATAACACAATACCCAAAGGTACCTTGGCATAAAACCATCTGGTTCCCTGGCCACATACCTAAATGTAGCATGATTACTTGGCTTGCGATTCATAACAGACTATATACTGGAGACAGGTTAGTATTGTTTAGCACTATCCCTGTTTCCTGTTGTAGTTTTTGTAGGGGTGTGGAGACTCACGATCACCTATTCTTCAATTGCACCTTCACCTCACAAGTCTGGACTGAAATACTTGCTCATGTCAATGTTAACTGGCCCTCAAGGTCTTGGGTTGACTGGATCAATCAAATTTCAAACTTTAGAGACAAAACTCTTAAAAATTTGATTATCAAATTGATTTTCACTGCCAAAGTTCACCAAATTTGGCTTGAAAGAAATAGCCGTAAATATCAAAATGCATCATGCACTATGCCTACTGTAGTGAGTAAAATCCACTCATTGGTGAGGTACAGATTGTTGTCCTTGGACAAGCTTCCACATGGTCCTCAGTCCCAGGGTTTATTGGACAAGTGGGGAATTCATTGAAGTAACCATTATCATTTCCACTTATACTAACTTGATTTCCACCAACTTGTCACTGCTGCTACACTTCTGTTACTGCTGATACTCACTGTTCTGCTGCATACTGCTGCTGCATACTACTGCATTCTGCTGCTGCACTTTGGTTCATAACATTGCAGTTACTCAGGCAGTTACTTAGTGTTATTGCTACTGCTATATCTACTGTTGGGTTTTCTCCAATTTTTAGATATCCAGGGGCTTGCTGCAGCAGTTAGCTTGCTGCTGATGCAATTGTACTACTGCCCGATGGTTGTTCTCAATGCTGCATCCTGCTGGTTGCTGGCAGCAGATTAGTTGCTACTGCTGGTATATTCTATGCACCCTCATGGATTCATACATACTTACTTGATTGCACTTGAACCTTCACGTTAAACTATAGCAAGGGTTGTTGCTATAGTTACTTGCTTGCACTTGGATTATGCTCATTAAGTGGGTTGCAAGGGCTGTTGCAACCTACATACTTACTTGCTTGCACTTGAACCTTCATGTTAAACTATAGCAAGGGCTGTTGCTATAGTTACTTGCTTGCTTATCTGTTATTAGAGCTCTCACTTGCTTATCTGTTATACGTTGAGAACTTGCTGTGTTACTTACCTGTTTCAAAGGAGACGCTACCCAATATTCCAGAAATCCAGTGGACTTGCATGTTAATGCGGGTAGTGCTAATGCTTAGAGTTGTTTGGCATCATCTGGACTGCTGTGTGTCTGATCAGCAGCCATGATGTTGAGTTTTTCTGGCCTAGCCTTGGGGGGTTGTCCCTTGGCATGTATTAGTCCCTTCTGGGAGGGGGCCTTTCCTCCCTACTCTAGCCTGTTACACCAACTGTTAGGCTTCAACCTTCACCATCATGCAGCCCTGTTCTGCACTCTTTATACCTCCAATTGCAGGTGGCAGTCAAACTGCTGCTGCTGCAATTTACTGCTGCAGTCTACTACAGATATTTGCTGTTGCAGTTTACTAATGCAGTTGACCAATTCAAGCCGCAAGTCCTTACTGCTGCTGTATTACCCATTTCTACTGTGACTCAACCTGTTTGTGTTACTCATTACTGCTGCTGCTGCATCATTGTCTGTTGATCTCATGGTGTCAAGCTTCATGGACTCTTCTGCTATCATCTACATGACAAGCTTCAGATGCTGAATCTCAAATTTAATCATTTTGTTGTATATTTCTTAATCATCTTTTTAGAAGGTTAGGAAACATTCAAATTACTTACTCTTAGATACTTGTTGCCAGTTGGCGTAGGTCTCCTATCTTTTTCTTCTTTTTTTTTTTTTTTTTTTTGTCCTCCTGGGGTATGCCCCTTGTAGGCTGTAAATTCGGTTAGCCCTTTTTTATTTCAAGCTTATTTACCCAAAAAAAAAAAATCCATAGAGATTTTTTCAATAGTAAATTTCATACATTGGGTGGAAAAGAATCATTTTAAAAACTTAGACATATTCCACTCAGAATGTGAAAATTCGTACGGTCACCTTAAAAAAAGTAACTTAAGTTTAAAATTGTATTTTTCATCTATTTTTCTTTAAAAGAATTACATTAAGTTCACATAGTAGTATTTATTTGCATACACTCAAATTTATTTGTTGCCAAGATGTTATTCTCTGAAGATATGCATCAGATTAGCGGTTTGGATCTTTCATGTAGAACCATGATGGAGCCCCGAAAAATAGTTCAAATGAATTATGAACAAAAAGTTGACATGTACTATAACAATTTTTTTTCTTTTGGGTGGGAATAGAGAAAACATGATATTTTCTCAATAAAAAGGTGTATAGGGTTATTGTTACGGCAATGGTCTGGGGTCCTTTTTGTTTTTGTTTTTTGCTGCTGCTACTGCTAGGGACCTTTTTGTCCTTGCTACGGTAGTACGGTCATAGAGTTCAGGCATGCAAAATACTCTAGGTTTGGATATTGACTTTTGAATTAGGTCGACTAGCGCGACAGGTTATTGAGCCCTCTAACAGCGATGGTGATTGGTGACAGAGTAGAAGGCAGATATGGCAGTGTATTTCTTCGGTTGGAGTGTGTTCGTGTAGTCTAGTGGTGTTTCACCCACCCACCTCCACGTCCAACCGGAGCTGAGCTGCTTTTCTTTTTGGCTCCATTTGTTTCAATGTAAAATATTTTTGCATGTAAAATATTTTTCATGTGAAATAGTTTTGGCAAAAAGAAACTTCTCTTTTCAATTTTAAGGTGTTTAGCTAATAATTGAAAAATATGTACAACAAGTTGAGCAATTATCTCCCTCTCCACCGCTAATTGATTTTGTTAGTTTTTTTGTCAAGGGAAGAAGTGGATCTTGACCGAGAGTGGAGAATTCTCAACCGAGAGAGAGAGAGGGAGAGAGGCGTTGGAGCCGCTGCCACGACTTTGGTCACTTATTCGTTGGAGGGATACTAAACCACCCTAAAATCTTGTGGCTCCACGGATCAGGCCCTCTCAAGGTGTGTTGGGAAACGAATCCCAGAACCCAGTAATTACGCGTACAGATTAAACAATAAAAATAAACACAAACCCTACGAGGCGGAATTAGGGTTTACCTCTCATCCGTAGACACGAACGCTGGTTGACTTGTTTATTTTAGAACTTGACAGACCCGATTACTGTATGCAACAAACTCTGCTCGACAGTACCTCATGATCTTCTGCCATATTCCCTTATATCTCGATCATGTAGCCAAGTGTGGACTTCTACATGATCTCTTTTTTTTTTTGAATTGCTTCTACATGATCTCTTTGTTCTCTCTCTCACAACCTCTATTATAATTTTCTGAATGACTGTTGTTTGACCTAGAGAACATAACGATATATTTATAGGGCTAGAGCAGGGACCTGAGGAGAAACAAATCTGGGCTCCTTGTGCAAATAAGAAAACCTAATCCCACCCGGATTCTATTCTTATTTCACAAATTATAATTCACACCACTAAAGAATTATAATTGCACTCCCATCTTTATCTCGATTATATTTCGAGCTCCACGTTATTAAATACTTATTAATCTCCCCACGTTAAGATTACAGATACCCGTTGATTAAATGTCGATTACTAACAAGGTGTGGACCAATTCGACAAATCAAAAGAACATTTATTGTCCCTTTGTTAGGATCGTCCATGTTCCTAGGTCCCGTGTCATCTAGAGGGTTATTTATTAGTCCTACTTTGGTAGGAATGGGGCTAAACATATAACAAACTTGACCCAAAAATTCTAACTTTCCATTGACACTTCTTCCTATTGTTTAATAGTTGTCGTTATTCTAGCTTTTAATTGCTCGATGCAAATTTGGTTATTCCCAAACCCATCTTACCATACTGATCGAACGGACTTCAATTTATAAATAACCATGAGGTAAGAACTTACGAAACCGAAATTTATAAATAACCATGAGGTAAGAACTTACGAAACCGATATAGAATTACCAATTTATCTTTCCTTTTAAATCATCTGTAATACTCGTTTATAGAAATTTGAAAGGTCCGAACCCCACCCTCGTCCTGAATCACAATGAAAATAATCACACTGAAAAAAAAAATAGTACTAATAAAAAAGAATCAAAGTAATAAAATCAGTAATTGAATGTTAAATTTTTAAGAAGTTAACAATACAGTCTACAGAGAGAGAGAGAGAGAGAGAGAGAGAGAGAGAGAGAGAGAGAGAGAGAGAGAGAGAGAGAACTAATAATATGCCACAACAATTGAATTCATAAACAAAAATGCAATCGTTTCCCAACGTGCAATGAATATAAGAAATAAAATGAAAATCGATAAAGAATGAAAGTAAAATTAACAAAGCACTTAAGTAATGGTGTTCAGTATTAACGCATATAGAGGCTGGAAATGAAGATTTAATTGGACCTGGACTAATTTTTGTTTTTTTTTTAATAAATTGCAGAGAAATGCAGCAAAACAATATATCTCCTCTAGACCGAATTTTTGGTGTACCCGTGTACCAAGTGATTTTCAACCGCAAGATCGGTAAATCTCATGTGATGCTACGGTTGAAAATCATTTGTTACGCAGGTACACCCAGAATCCGGTAAAAGTGCTTTTCAGTGGTTTGAATGAACTATTAAATTTATGCTCCAATCAGAAATCGTTGATTTAGTAAAAAAATAAAATCAATACGTAGTAGGTAAACCAAAAAAACAGAGTTTGGGGGCTCTTTACTCATAAAAATATTGTCAAAGCAATAGACTTGCATGAAAAGATACTCCTATGACCTATCATAAGGTATTATGGTACACATTGTAGACGACAACTTGCATGACTTTTGTCCAGCGAGTTAAATTAGTACTCCCGCTGTCCTTAAATAAAAGCAGAGTACTTTATTTTAGATTGTCTCTTAATAAGTTTGTGTTTTGAAAAGATAATGAGAAATTATTACTCCCTCTATCCGGATTTGTTAGTTCGTTTTGGGGATTCCAACTTTTTTCCCATTACATTTTGAGTTCGTTAATTTCCTATTTTATCCACAATCCCTCCATTTAATACTCCCTCCATTCCAATTTGATAGTCCACTACGAAACTACGTGCAATTTCAAACTCAAAAATAATGTAGTTGCAAAAAAAAAAAATTAATCAATATGGATCTTGTTTAATAGATCTCATTGAGAACTTTAATACAGTGCAAAAAAAATTCAAAAATGTAAACACATTATTTTAAAAAAAATAGTTTTTGTGTTGTTATTTTAAGTTTCAGAATAGGGGCAAAAAAGTAAAATTTTCATACTTTATGCTTTGACTTTTGAAAATGGACAAACATTTTAGGACTTGAAAAAGTATGTTTGTGGACTAACAAATCCGGACGGAGAGAGTAGTAATTATTAATTATTTTTCTCATTTAAAAAATTAATGAATAAAAGTAGATGATGATTTTAAAAAGTGAAGATAAAAGTAGATGTGAAATATGAAATAATTATATTATTTAATAGTAAGTTGAATTTATGATATAACACATTTAAAAAAGGACGGTGAGAGTAATTTTCGTGTCAATTCACATTTAGTGCAAACCAAACCGGATGACGTACATCATGAAGTAACACATTTATTAGTTGAATGACAATTTAATAATAAATCTTTTTGCTCAAGAACCCTTTTTCTCCACAAAATACTAGTAATTAAATTTAGGAGTGGATTAGAAGGGTTCAAACATCATTTTCAAATTTAAAGGATTAGGTTGAAGTTAACTTTGGACCACGATCATTGCACTCAACCACATACTCCTACAATATCTTTATTTAGGGTGCTTCTGGGTCATTTTCACAACATCCTTGACCTTTGCATTTAGAGAAAAAAAATAAATACATGAATTCATTAAAATTATGATTGTGTTATTTAGTTTTTTTAATTTTGGTATAATACTTCAAGAATATTAAATAGCTTACGCCTCCAAAAGTATTTAATTTTTAAAGAAATTTGGATAACACTTCGACAGCGTCAAACAAGTTTCATATTGCAATCAACTCCAAACCCGCCAAAGAAATACATTTTCTAGAGCCTCATATTGCAAATGAGCAAGAAATTATTGAGAACCGATCGTTTAACCAATACTAGCCAGTAGTTTGCACGGGATAGAGGGGCTCTGCTGTCCCCGGCGATTTCGGGGAGTTCCGGTCTTGGTTCGAGAATCTGAAACGCTCACTTGCAAGAGCTCGCCGAGTAGAACAAGTGTACCAAAAATTAGCTCAATCGGATATCATTTAGTACCTGACCGGAAGATTTTTATCTTGAAGAGAATGCATCCAAAACACTAGATCAAACCCACTCAAAACCATTATTGCCGAGTTATGCCGAGTGATATGTACCGATCAGGTACTAAATGATATCCGATTGAGCTAATTTTTTGTATACTTGTTCTACTCAACGAGCTCTTCAAAGTGAACGTTTCCGATCATCGAAACGAGACCGGAACTCCCCGGAATCGCCTAGGACAGCAGGTGTTGTCCCTTGCTGGGGATAGCAGCGCCCCTCTGTCCGTTTGCATGAAGCCTGGGCACATTTGAACGGCATCTTTGCATATTCAAGGCCCGTTTAGGATAATTAATTTAGTATTTGTCCAGTTTGAATAATTTGGTTGACAATTTTCATAACTTCACAACCACTGGCGACTCCAAAGCATTGAGAGTGGGGTCAGCCAACTCCACGAGAAAAAAAAAATTACTACTACTATTTATAATTTTTTTAAAATGCTTAAATGAACTCCCTAAATTTGGTGGCGACACCACTGGATAACTCCTAAAAATTCATAGAAGTTTTTTTGCGTGGCTTGTGTGAATCCTAGTTAGTCGTTTTGTTCTTTTGATAAGCAAAGGTTGATTTGTATTGCTACGTTAAGCTTTAAATGTGATTTTTGTCGGAGCATCTTCAATGCAGTGACAGATTGAGGGGAAATTTTGTACAGTAATTTATTTCATCTTTTCCTCAACTTTTTGTACTTTTTGGAGGAACACATAATTCTTTTTAGAGATTTGGACACCAAAATAAAGGTGTGGGTCTCTATATTTAGAGGCCAAAAGTAAATTTGGAGGCAAATCTCTAAAAAAGACGATGGGTCTCTCGAAAATTCTCACATAAAATACAAAAGGTTGAGGAAAAGATAAGATAAATAACAAAATTTCACCTTAATATGTCACATCCGATCTCTAAAATAGAGATATAGAGATGCATCGAAGATGCTCTTGGAACAAGATTTTTTGTTGCCATTACTATGATATTTTTGTTTGATTTATGGTTGATTTGTATTTGATGTTTATGAATGACCCCACGCTTTCGAACTCCTGGAGTCGCCACTGTTGACAACCATACGTAGCCACTTACATTATCCACAATCATACTGAGAAGTTGCTAGTATACAAGTTTGTTAATGCGAGGTTTACGTGTTTTTTTTCGTTCTCCCTGAGGATTGAAAAAATAGCAGATCATGGCATCCTAAATCCATATCATTCTGGTACGATTACCAAACAACAAATACAAAAAAACAACAGATTTTATGGCGGATGTTAAAATCAGATATAAATTGTGTGGCTTATATATGCTTACAAACAACAAATACAAAAAAAAAAAAACAAAAAACAAAAGCCGCAAAATTTTATAGCAACGCTGATTTACCGCACCGATCTGCTGGTGAAACATAATAGAAGCAAGCAAAACAGAACAATAAATTGCAGATAATGACCCCTTGATATCCAATTTTTGAAGCCGCAACAATCATGGGCATTTATCGTTTATTCTTCTTTGTCATAGGATTTCGTTGTAGCCCTTCTTCATTGTATTCGGATGGAAACTTGTAAGTATCATATGGCGCTTTCATAAAATAAAATTATTTCTCTCGGACTGAAAAAAAAAAAAAAAAAAATCAGCTAATCAATGGACCACATAAATGTCAGTCCAAATAATAGAAAGGTTATATTATGTGATTAACTGGGGTGGGGGGAGGGCTTGGGGTGGGAGGTACTTCAAATTCTAATTTTGTAGTCTCTCCCTAGTTGCTGTTCAAAAAAAGTCTCCCTAGTCCATTTTAGAGCACGTTTCTTGTTACTTTTACCTCTCTTTTTTTTCCTTGATTTTTTTTTTCTTTTTTGAGAAATTCCAATTGCTAATATTGCAGGTGGCTTTTTTAAAAGAGACTCCACCTTCATCAAGATTATGCTTTTTTTATTTTTTTTAGCATAGTGAAAAATAGGATCCCTCGACTACTCAGATGGAGAAATTTTTCTCGAGAAAATGGCATGCATATGTATTTTTTTCGGGTCAAAAATATGAATTGGAGAACTCACATAAGTATACCACTTAGAATGGGTATTTTTCCCTTTTCATACCAATACCTTCTTTATATGTTCGTGCTTTTGCCTGTGTTCAGCACCCAGTTGTATCAAGAAATGAAGCCGACAGTTGTGGCAAAGAAGAATGAGAGAGACATGAATCAACACTAGAGAGCTGGAGAAAGCATTTTTCTTGGTTTTGAAGAGAGAACTTCAATATGTAAATAACACAAGAGGAGGAAAACTTGCATGTGGATAGGGTATGGTCACGTGGTACCCATTTGCGCATCTGAGCCGTTCAAACACGTTTTGGACAGCCCAAATTTGTTGAGGTAAATTTGCAACTAAAAATTTACAAAAATACCACCCTTCAATCTGGCCCGTCTAAAACATGTTTAGACGGCTCGGATGCACCAACAGGTACCACGTGGCAGAACCCGTTCAGCATGCAAATTTTTTATACAACAGAGAGGGTGCACTCACATGCCCGAAGTCAAATCAAAAGCTTACAAACAAGTCCAAGAGCTTACAATGAGGATGAAAACAAAGATATCACATCGTACCTGTGGGGTTACTAGGTTTCGGAATCGTGGACACATGAGAGAGAGAGAGAGAGAGAGAGCATTCACCAGTGGAAAGATTATGTTGTTGTGTATTGAAATTAGACTAGCAAGAAATCAAGTACTACTTGCTCCCTCATGCACTGGACATTGAGCATGAAATTATCAAACACAATGATACCAAGTAAGGTTGTTCCCAGTAGAGCTACAGTGAGAATTTTCAATATTTATATCCGAACGCATGATCAGTTGATTACCTCTTCTTATTCTTCTTTCTTCCCTTCACTTGCTTTTCTAAGCTTTTCAGCCTCTGATTAATAAGTGCGGAGGAAGATGTTTTTTGATCTGCCGCAGGCGTTGATACATCAACCCGTGTTTGTGAAGCCGCCTGCTGTTCTGCAAGATACTTTTGCGCTGCTGCGTATTTTTTAATTGATTCAAAAAAAGAAAGGGTAGGTTTGTCTGCAGTAGTAGTAGCTGGCGGTGCTACAGGTATTTCAGGAACACCCAAGAACTTCTTCACCCCGGGAGCTTTAAGCACTGTGGATGAAGCCACAGGAAAATAAGATGCTGACATCAAAAAATTCCTAAAATCTATGCTCGTTATGGCGCAAAAATATGTATTGAACATCTACAATGATTCTGTATGCTTGTTATGGTGGAAAAAAACATCTATAATGAATATGACCCGAAAAGCTCACCTAATCCATATGTAAGCGAGAAGAGGTTGGAGGTCACCCAATAACAAAATATAGCCTGAGGAGACATGAATATCATAATAATATTAAAGACCACCTCTGATAAGTAAAAAAAAGAGGGGGAGAGAGAAAACAGTAGACTTATTGCCTAAGTCAAAGCAAAACAATGATAAGTAATAGAAAAGATGGTAAAATAATGAGAAAACAGTTGCTGCTGCGCAGTTGCTAGCTTGAGGAGTTATCCCAGCCAACCTCAAAAGGGAAGGGACAGGACACGAGCCACGAGCCCTAATGGCTACATGAGACATGGGACTGGATACATTGAATGACATGTTCACTAGAAGCAGCTGATTCATTCCCTAATTTAGTGTTTTGTTCCCTAATTTAGGGTTCAATTTCCATTTCCCAGTAGCCATTACTTAGATACGAATTTCACCTTATCAAAAAAACAAAGAATACAAAGTTCCAACTATAACAAATTTCCAATCACAACCACCATTGCAATAATGGAGCACCATCTCCGCTGCACTATCACCAAGAGCAGGGGCCCACTGCAGGCAACCTACAAGACATTAACATGCTATGCCCACACTTCTCTACATCCCGGGACAGTTTAAATATAAATCACCATAATGCTGTAGAAACAACTTCAACAAACATCTAATGCTGCTCTTCAACTTTTCAACCATTTAAAGTATTAGAAGTACAACTAGAATCAGCATCCTAGTTTCCAAGGCCGTAGACAAAATTCCCCTTACAAATACCTTACTGATTCCACTTTCAAAGTTATTGCTAACGCGGACCCTGTTGTCTTAATTGAGGCAAGGTATATACGTTTATAAGCAGCACATAAAATGAAAAACTAAGTGAACGAAGTATATGATAGATTCCAGACAACAAAATATCGTATTGCAAAAGATAATAAGAATACAAAGATAAGTAGGTTTTTATAGGCTAACCCCAATAACCTTGAGCAAAACCTAATTCGCTAAAAAAACATAAGAGAAATATAACGCAATAACATAACCTGACATATTTCACAGTATAAATTTAACATTACCCTCCATCCAACAAGAGAATTATGGCATTCTATATCAATACTTCCAATAACACATAACCAGCATCTAAAGAATAATGCTTGTGAAACTATATAAGTACATCATAATATGGCATTCTAAAAATTACTTCATAAGATGCTAGTGCAAAATGCTGCCAATGTGTACCTTCGGGAAAGTCATTGTAAATGGAACTGTAAGAGCAGCAAAGACCCTTGAAACAGTTTTCATTGTTTTAGCAGCCGGATTACCTTCCAAGCCTTCTTGCATGTTGCACTGAGAAAAGGCTGGACTTAGTAAATAGGAAACTCATACAGATCAAAGCAGAAAAACTCGTGATCATTATGGTGAGAGCATTCCATTTCTTCAGCAAAGATAGTAGTTGATTGAGTAAAAAGACAACAACTACAGCTACTTTGGAAATGCTAGGCTCCAAGCTTCTCTCCTTTTTCCCCATTGTAAGAGGCTTGTGATATTCTAAAATCTTTCCTTGTCACATTGGACAATATACACAAAGCAAACAGGAATCTAGACAAAAATTCTTTTTTAGACTTGCAACATCCAGCTGATAGTTGAAAGATACCCGGATGTCGATTATTTAGTTAGTCTGTCCATTGTAGTTTCTCAAATTTTGGGCCCACTGAATTTGAGCTAAAAATGAACCATCATAACTCCTAAGTATGCATCGCGGCTTAACTTAACTCTGCAAAAAGTGTTTTCATGTGAGAAGGAACTTTAGAATATACAGCATAATAAGCAAAGACAGTTGCTGAATCTCAAGCATTCAAGTTTCCCTCCAACCTGCCAAGCTTAGCTCCTAAATGGAGCATTACCAATTGTTCTCCACCAAAAGTGTTGCTTGTCTTGTTTTCTTTGCACTAACACAGTAACATTAGCCAGGCAAGTGGGGTGCCACGAATGTTGTTTTAAATCCTTGTTGACACCCTTTATCTAAACATGATCAGTGGCCAACTCTACTGGGGACGAAAAAGAACAATGCCTGTTCAGGAGTTACTTCTATCTCATCAACAAATACAACCTTAACATCATATGGTACTAAAGTCTTTGGTGGTCCGCCTAATGTGGGCAAGTCTGCAAGACAATAGAAACTAGAAAGCATAGTTTGACAAGTAGAATCTGCTTACCTCCACCGTTATCCAAAATGTCAGTGCCGCCAAAGCTGGACAGATATACAAACTATCTGGAGTAGTCAAATCAGTAAACCAGTATGCTCCACCATATTTGAAAGAAGGTACTTTTTCTACCATGTTTGAAATCTACAAACAAAATATTAAAGTGAATACGAATCAAGAGGAAAACAAACATTTAACTTTATTCAACGAATATAACTCTTAGCAGTTTATACAACAAGAAACAGAGATAAATCTTACAGCAAGGAAGAAACTGATGAAGACAGGACCTTGGATAAGGAGACCCCTCAATGGAGTAAAAGGAGTAACACCATATCTGTAAAATCCCAAGTTCTAATCTTCATTTGACAGGAAAAAGAAGTAATCGGAGTGCGGAACTGCAAATCTTATGAAGGAGACCACAAAGTTTTTATGTATTTAACCCTGCGTTAAAATACTCAACCTAGAAAAGCAACTACGGAATATACTTACATAGGGATAAACCTGTTAGCATAACGATACTGTTATCTTGCGAGGATAACTACATGGGAAGTTGCTAAAAGCTGGAGGATAACTACATCGAAAACTGTTCACAAAAGAAAGTTACTTAAATCTATAAAAAAAAATAAAAAAAATAACAAAAAAGAAGACATATTTCCTTTTCCGACCAGTGGTCCACTAGTAGGATGAGAACACCACTTCAATATTAACAACAATCCCGCATCTTCCACCTAGAAAGCTAAGAATACCTTGGCAGCAATCCTTGGTTTGTGGATATAAAGAATAAAAGTTACCAAATTCTCTTAACAACTTAAGCTTTTAGATGAGTTGGTGAAAAATATTTTACATAGGACCAAGCATCCAATAGATATTCACACACACACACACAATCCGCAGATTCCTGTGAAGAATTTTTATTTTTTTTAATAGGTTTTTACAAAAGACGTACTAAAATCAATTTTTTTTATTATGTGGAGGCAAACAGTGATTGCCTAGAAAATTGCAGGATAAGCCTCTCTTTCCACACACACACGTACAATACGCAAGGCATCAAGGGAATGCCACCCATATGCAAGAAAAGCCTATGACAAAAAAACCCTTAACACATGCATAGATATGAAAACGATATATTGGTCGAGGGAAGGATTACATTCCTTGGACTCCCAACTAAGCTAACTACTGACAATCGAACTTTTAAGTCAATACAATCAATTTTTCCCAACTCTGGCCACCTTAAACAAGGAGGAATCATCACCCCGAATCCTGCTCCTTCTCTTCCCCACCTTAGTCCCTCTCCAACAATGTAGAAGTAAAAAACTCCCACCAGAAAGACCCAAACCAAGATAAAACCAAAGTCTTAAAGCTCCCAAGCTACCGGACAATAAACTTCCCTTCATGGTACTCCCAAAGAACAATAAAGTCAATCACACACACTCTATTACAGGGCCAAGTTGAGAAAAAGTGAAATTTCACAGCTAGGGTTTATCAAACACACTCTATTCGAGACCTTCTCCCATAGACATAATAGAAAAAATGCATATGAAAGATTAGCAAGGCATATTAAAGAGTTCCTTTATCAATCCATGTAAGAATACGCATGAAAGATGTATTCAGAGATTTAAACATAAACCATCTTCTGATGTACACTATTCTTAGTCATACAGAGTATCTCTAGTGCTTCAAGTTGGACCAATGCAATCCGGTTTATAATTTCTAAAGTTGATTTGTATCAAGAACATGGATAGTTGCTTACTCCTTAAATAGTGCTTTCATTCGTTGCTGACCTTCAGCCACTGCTTTAGGATCCATTGCCTATAAAAGTAGAAACTAATTTCTAGTTAGAATATAGGTGAAAATAAACTACTATAATATGAGTAAATCAAAGAAACACGAGTGTTTGCAAACAAAAAAAAAAAACAACAACAAAAGAGGTTACACATAGAAAACTTACATGTTGTGATACCAAATCAATCTACGACAAAAGTAGAAAACATAAACTCATGCTTCTTGATATATTGTTTGATAACTCAAAAGAAACCAAACCTTGTGCCCAACCAATTGAGGCCCACTACATGAACCCAGTGTTCTAAAAGTCGCTAGTCGCTTCCAGGTCGGATGGCTGCCGACTAGCGACTAGGGGACTAGTCGGGGACTAGTTGGCTAGATTTTTTTTTTTTAAATATATTTTCTCCTTCATCCTTCATAAGTTTTGAGCAAATAGAATAAGATAAGTAGCACATCATCAAATAAAAACATGCAAACTAAGTAAAACAACATAGTCAACTACAAAGTTCGATGCTTGCAATTTCTGTTTTTTTTAGGGCAGTGAATCGGGTTTGAAGAGAATCGTGTTTAAAAATTACACTGTGGCCCCAAAAGTTTTGCAAATTCTGTTTTTTTTTCACCCCGATTTTTGCGATTTCTTCCGATTTGCCCCGACTAGTCCTGACTTTTTCCGATTTGTGGACTTAATCTGACTGGGTGACTTGTCCGACTTATCCGATTAGTCACCGACTTGATCCCGACTAAGTCGCTCAGCGACTAATTCAATCGACTAGGCCCTAGTCGACTTGGTGAGGCCACAACCCCAACTTAGGCGCCGACTAGTCCCGACTTTTAGAACATTGCATGAACCCCTTTCTTAGTTCTGCTCAGACAAGGCCTATACAGTCAACTAGGTTTAATGCATCCATAACCTATTTTACGGAGCTTGTATGGTGGAATATGACATAGGATTTCCATGTTCAGGGGCAAAGCTGATTCAAGAATGGTTCAACTAGCAGGGTAGACAAAGACAAATGCTCTGGACTTTGAGCCCGCTTTGCTTGATGAGGCTTATTTGGAGAGAGTTGCAAAGAAGAGATTTCGATGGGTGGAGAGGCCTATGTCAAGGCTTAAGAGTCTTTTCCTTTATAAGGGTAAAATACACAAATAGTCCTCTATTTTTCATTACTATCCCAATTTTATCCCCCGAGTATCAATTGCATCAATTTAAGTCTTTTGACTTTAGTTTTGATGACAATTGCGTCAAAAAGACAATGCCCGTTAATCCAATGGAACAGAAAATTGTGAGGACTAGCTCGTGATCATTTGACGAGGGCAACAGTATAAAATCTCTCATCTACATCCAAAATGCTAACAACACATTCCGTGGTCTAAGATCTCCGATCTCCTAAATACACACTAAATATATGAGTACAGACATGTGTATAAAGGTTCTTCCTAAAGTACAAGCATTTCCCTGCAAGTAGTTTGTGCATTGAGCAAAAAAGTGAGCAAATAGAAGATCCCCATCCATCCACCACCTGCTACCTACCCCCTTTCACCTACCACTTTTCCTACCACCGCTACCCCATACCCTCCACCACCCCTCATTACCCATTCTCCCTCCCCAACTCCTCCCTTTCGTAAACTAACATCACCACCACCCTCCTTTTTGTCTCGGAAGTGAACCTGCAAACTCAAATCGAAACGACCCAAACTACATAGAATCCAAACTACCAAAATTAGAAACAACGAAAAAATGATTTAACAAAGAATAAAAGATGTTTGATCAAAAAAAGTCCTAATAAAAGATAGGTTCGGATACAACCCACCTGACAGGCAGTTTTAGACCCATTTTGTTACAAAATTCATAGTGCGCGGTGAAGTTGTCCATGGAATTAAGATTATAGAATTGCCCTTTATGACCGTTTCAAATTTTTTGTAACTTTATGAATACCTTTGTTTTATTTTGGAGTCAAAGCTAAAGTTTTGGCATATATTAGCATGAATAATTGTGTATGTATCCATCCATATATACACACATAAAAACAATATATATGAGGGTTTGATGCATAGATGAGTTATACAAGGGTGATACGAGTTCTGATTTGGAAGGGTAGGGCTGGCGATGGTGGAGAACGGGGATGGGCAAAGAAACAACGATGAAGGGCGATGGACGTGGTGTAACAAGGAGAGATCTGGTGTTTGCTGGTGAGTTGGGGCTTGGGAGTGTGGGAACAAATTGGGGGTGAGTCCACTCAAACTTAACTCAGTGAGTGAAGTAGTAATGCGGTTGAAAAGTTTATTTTGCCCCTTTTTTCTGTTAAGTTGCTTAACCTGATGTTGATTGGACGTAATTGACACATACACTAAAATCAAAGGTTAAATTGTTACAATGAATACTAGAGGGACGAAATTGAGATTTGAATGAAACTAGAGGGACTATTAGTGTAATTTACCCTTTCTAATTTGCATGGTTAGGAGTTGAGGGTATACAATAAACTCTTGAATATTTTTTTTGATATGGTAGATATTTTTGGAGTATAGTGGTGTACAAAGGTTTTTCCTACATCGGTTTAGGATTCCTTATGCATAGGGTCATTTTGTCCTTGGATTTTCTTTTCTTGATGCCTTTTATGTTAATTTATTGCTTATCACACATACACAATGTTATTAACTTCTCGAATGTAACATGACGTAAAGACTTGATACAAAAACAGAAGGAAATGTTTCAAAAAATATATATGTATTGAGATTTCAATAAAACAAGGGCACAAGAACCCCAAAAGAATCGTAAGCATATTGTGAAAATCTCATTTTGGGCCCCACTCCCATTGCCAGGATCTTTATCAACAGCTTGGGCCCATTTACTCTCAAATAGACTACATAGGGTTATCCGCAAGTAGTCGATAGCATAAAAAATAACAACAGTAAATAAAGCGCTAGGTCATGTAGTTGGTAGGTGTGGGGGTAAGAACTCTAGGATGTGTTGTCTTTAAGAGTCTCGCAGTGGCGTCCACAATGGAACATTGAACAATTGATCCTTTCCGTGGTATTATTAGGTAATCTGCATAGATATAGGTTAGACCAGGAGGGAAGAAGTACATGATCAGCGTCCACTGAAGAAAGATCACCTTCTACACTAAGTGAGTGGTCAAGCATCATTGCTGACGCATTAAATAATAAAACCACCTTGCATTGTAATCGATGAAAGTCCCAAGCTAGGCTGCCGCTCCTCCATAAGATAATTAACAACGAAGGAGAGATTCACATACCTTGTCTTGCATCTCTTGCTTAATCTCTTCCAAGTGTGGCCTCAAAAGCTGCAAACAAGAAAAAAGAAAAAAGAAGATGCAAGTCATAACATGCAGAGTTTGTCTTCCTCTCAATTAGAGAATAATGCTACATGAATATCAAAATAGAAATAGGGCGAAACAATATAAAAAATATGAAGTGCTAAACATATCAACCAAATGAATATGATAGATAAAGAAATTTAAAAAATCTAAAACAACCACGAATAAGAATGAAATCGCCATGGCCACGACATTCTAGAAGCGGATTATCAGAAAAGCATTGTTTGTCAAATGTCAACCAACACGCAACAAAATGAAAAACCATGCCGAAAATTTGATTCTCAACTCAAAAAAGATTAACCACCGACCTCAAGTCAAAGGTCATGTAGCCAATACTACACCTTCATTAACGACTAAAAAAACTATGAACAAGCAAATAGAAGCATCTTTAGCTAAGTTTGTACTTCAAAGGTACAAACTAAACGAGAACAACTTAATAAAAATGTTGTATGAGAAAGTGCATTACCAATCACCAAAAGACTTGCTCACAATTAAGCTCAAGGTCAAAACTTCAAGATTTAATTGGTAGTAGGGGTGCAAACGAGTCGAGTCTTAGAGTGTTGAGGCTCGACTAGTCAAAATTAGGAATGGCTCGAGCTCGAATTGAGCTGCAAGTATTGGGCTCGATCTTGAAAATTTATCGAATGGCTCGAGCTCGGCTCACTCTAGAGTGTTGGCTACTTGAGCTCAGCTTCTCGCTCTGCAGGAACGAAATGCTTTAGAGTGGGCACTCACTCTTTATAAAGGAAATCTGCCTCGGACATGAGTGTTGGGTAGGTAATGTGGGACTAAAGGAGAATTCTTCAAGGCTTTTTGTCCCACATCGGTAGTGGAGGAGTTCAAAGGGCGTCCAAATCTCTATAAATGTCCCACATCGGTAGTGGAGGAGTTCAAATGGCATCCAAATCTCTATAAATGATCCTCCTTGACAAGTGGATTTAGTGCTGGCTGAAGGCCTTAAAGGCTTGAAGTTCAATTCTAAATGCTGGTACTTAAGTATCGGCTATTAATAAAGTTAAAATAATAATTGTAGTTTATTAAAATTTTGGCTCGTGAGCTGACTTGAGCAGAGTCGCCCCTAGCTCGTGTTAGCCTCGTTTGTGAAACGAGCTCAAAATTTCAGCTCGAGCTTTTTCATTTAAGGGTCGAGTCAAGCTTGAACGAGCTCATGTCGAGCCAAGTCTCGAGCGGTTCTGTTTATTTATATCCCTAATTGGCGTTACCCTCAAATTCAATGGGCTATATAGGTAAACTACCGCCATAGGCTATCACTAGCTGTTACAAAATCCATAACGCATAATAAGCAAGAGATATGAATGAACAAAAGCTACTTCAATGTGTTATTTTTGGAAAATGAATAGCCAACGGCCCAACGTGTATAAAAAAAGAAAATACAAGTTCCTCTTGTCATCCTTTTTGGAGTCTTTTACCGGAATATTATCCCATAGGCCATAGATAAAGAGGTCTGGAGAAATGCGACGCAAATTCTTTTCTTCCATCAAAAGGAAAGTAACAAATGCATCTCCTAAACAGCTAGAATTTCAGGGGAGTAACTTAAACAGCCATTAGAATTTAGCTTGTGTTTCCAAGAAGTTCAACATTCTTTAATCTTATCAAAAACATAACGGTTCGATTGGATGCCGGATTAGTTTTGAAGGTATTATATATAATTCCCATGCATAGTAAATGAAGAAATGGACAAATTGAACAAGTTCTCTCTCGTAAGGAAAAAAAATTTTATTGAAATCTCAAACAATTATACTAATTTACAAGAAAAGAACAATTTATTGAACTCTCAACAACCCAAAATTCAAAAATTAAACGCGGAAGTACTTTATTTTTTGATCCAAAGGAAATTGCAAAGCCAACTCAATAAGCCAATAATGAAAAATATTTCCGTACACAATTTTTAAAATTTTTCACATCAAATTAAAGATCTCTATTAGTAGTTTAATTTGGTGCAAAAAAGATTAAAAATTTATGCGCGGAAGTACTTTATTTTTTTATCCGAAGGAAACTGTAAAGCCAACAATGCAAAATATTTCCGTACATAATTTTTTTTAATTTTTCAGATTGAATTAAAGATCTCTATTAGTAGTTTAATTTGGTGCAAAAAAAAAAATTAATTATAACTGGAAGTACTTTTTTTATCCGAATAAAATTGCAAAGCCAAAAAAAATGCCCAAGAGCAGCACGTAGCATAGCAGTAGGGTAGCAGTGGCGTGTGTGTGTGTGTGTGTGTGCGTGTGGTGGTGACCCCATATTCATTACCCCCAAGAACACCCAACCAAACAGGCCCTAACTTCCCTACAGCTTTCTCAAGCTCGATTCAGACTCCAATCCTGCACATGCGTACTAGTTAGATGGAAATCCAAGAGAGAGATGTCAGGATTGCGTCCCAAGTGTCCATGTTGTGGGGTTGGGAGCCAATATGCAGATGTTGAAGCTGTTTGTGCAGTATGAAGAGGCAATTAACTTCACCCTTCCAATTTATTCTCCAGTTTTCCCTTCCTTTCTTGGAGAAAAACCATTGCACCCCTTTTTTCCCCTTTGATCTGACCCTTTTTGTCCTTATCACCCTTTATAATGCATCCTTCCCCAAGTGCGTATAAAAGAAAAGTAGGCATCATTGAATTGCTAAGAAAATCTACTATAGAACCCATATAACTATAGCATAGTGGACAAACTCATTCACTCCTAGTACTCATACTACATACATAAAAATGTGAATGAAGCTAAAAACACATGAACTTACACTCAATTTTGTAGTGCATTTAAGCTGGTTTATCAAAAGTGGAACTGTTACTCCTCGAATCAAAAGAGTTGCCACGACTATTGATGCCCACCTGCACAAAATAAATACTTTCTTCTATGAAATCACATATCATTAGTAGTTTCTAGTATTCTGGATTCAACCCCACTAAATTGCGTAACAAGTCGTTACTATAATGGTTGATGATTTCATAAAGTCACCATGGCAATCACACTGTTTGGGAGACACTACAATTTCATGAAAAAAACGACAAAACCAACCCTGAACCCTGTTCAGTTGTAAGGAAAAGGAAAGTAAGGGAATGTTCAACTTCTCTACATCTTTAGTATGTTCAGTTGACATGAAAGTTGGCATACCCACGTCTCTAACTTTCTCATTAGGATAAGGTTTCCACAAAACGAGTCCTGCAAGAAGCACAGATACTAGTTTCTGCGTAATTAAACTACTATTTTAAACTTTCTCTTAAATTTCTTCGATTAAATAATTGCACAATTACGAAGGAAAATGCTTTTCTTTTTCTTTTACTTCACTTCACTGTAATTTTCTCAGGATTAACTTTCTTGCACCATTTTCATGACTAGTAAATACAATTACGAAAAATTGCCTCTTGTTTTCAAACACGAGTGTTGAATCCAAGGTTGTCAAATCGTGAATCGAATCGAGAATCGAAATGGTCCTTTTCCGAATCGTGAATCGAATCGAATCATGAATCGCTCTGATTCAGTCATGATTTCTATAATGCATGGAAACCTATGTATATTGACTAGGATAACAAAAATATATACTACACATGAAAGTTTTAGGCCTAAATCAATAAAAACCTTCTTCTAAATTATGATTTGATAAAAATGTGGAGTATTAGGGAAGTTGCTTTTATTGCAACTACCAGGAGATGAGGATTCGTAAATCCTACTTATGGTCTTTTTTGTAAAAAAGAGTTAAAAGAACAAAACAAACCTTTAGAAGGTCTATATGGTGGTTGTATTCCCTTTTATCTTTCTCATTTTCGATTCAATCTCATAATAAATCTTCCTTTCTTATTACCTATAATACTACACAAGGAGAAACATAGACAAAAGACGGCATATAAGACTTTAAAAAAATAGTTTGAACCTTTTCCAACAACAAAAAAGCAAAATAAAAGTAAAAAATGAATTTCAAAAATTTTAAGTGAATCGAACGATTCACCGATTCGATTCACCGATTCGGATCACCGATTCACTTACGATTCACAGCTATTTCCGATTCAGGCAGCCTAATCGTATCGATTACCCATTGAATCGTATCGATTACCCATTGAATCGTATCGAATCGTACGATACGACTCGTGAATCGTATCGTACGATTCTAACAACCATGGTTGAATCCAGTAAAGAATCCACATTGATGACCTTCATGGACATGTTTAGTTCAAAAAACAGCCCGGCTGGACGAGAATGATGGAATTGAGAAAAACCCTAGTAATGTGTTACCGTTGCTTTCGAAGTGGCAGTTGATGTGTAGTGTTTCATAACTAGCCCTTACCCTTTTTACTCAAAACCAAAATGTGAGTAAAAAGCACCTAAAACCCACTCCACCTCTTGACTCCAACCTATATCAAATTGAATTTGACTAAAATCAAATCAAGGGATACTCGAATTTTGCAAGGCTATTTTCTTCCTCCCAAAGTTTTTACCCAAATTTAGGTTTGCCCATTGGAGTGCTTCATAACTCAAATATTTACTCAAATTTGAGTAAAAATATGAGCAAGGGCCGGAGCTGCTTGAGCCCTTACTCTTTTTTCCACATAAACTCAAAATACGAGTAAAATTACCTCAAAATGAACTCCACTACTCGGCTCAAAATTATATTAAAGTGAGTTTTACTCAAATCAAGGTAAAGGCTGGAGATGCCAAAACTCCAAAGACCCTAGTAAATACAATTGCGGAAAAAAAAAATGCCTATATTGTTGTCAACTGCGAGAGTAAATATAACACCTTACCAATTGAATCCAGTAATAGTATGCACATTATCAATGAAATACTGCAACGCCGCCACAGGGAAAGCCGAATCCGCAGCGGCCACTGCCACCTCACTAACCGCGGGGGTGGCCAACGCAACCGCCTCAACCGTCTTGTCTGCCAGCACTTCAGCCACATCACTCATGTACTCAATCTTATCCGCCCCATCCTCGACCGTCGTGGACATATTTCTCCCGGAAAAAAACACGCCGGACATCGGAGAATGGTAGAACTGAGAACACCTTTGGTTTTGCATCGAATTGACAAACTCTAGTAATGAGCTAGCACCGCTTCCGAAGTGGCGGTGTTGATGGACTGCGTTGAAATTTGGATCTTGAGGGTGTTGCTGATCATCGTCGTGGCGAACGTATGGAAAGGACGGGGTGAATCGTTGTCGAGCGAGGAGGGTTGCTCTGGTGGTGAGGGTGCGCCTGTACGCCATTGAAGTGATCCAGATTCCAAACACAACATTAGGAATGGCAGATGGAAAGGAAATCGGAGAAGTTTTGGAGGTTATCGGAAACTAGAGACCCATTAGACCTAGTGGGCCTTGGAATGGGCCATGTTGGTTGGGCTCTGGCCCGGTTAGCCCATCTATGAACTGATCGTGTTTAGCCCTTTTTGTGCCTCGTCTTTTCCTTAAACTAGTTTTATGCCTCGTGCGATGCACGAGATTGTGTGCTCATTATTTTTGTTTTGGACTCGATGCATTTGAATCCCAAGTGTTGAAGGCCGGAAATAGGTCCGTGGTCATTGTAGTCGGGTAATTACAGTTTTATTGACCTAAACCTAAATGAAACATATTATTGGCAAGTTTGTTATAGGTGCGCAAAAATTGGCCCGGATACCTGGTTACCAAAAAAAAAAATTGGCAAGTTTGTTACAATCCAGAAACTTAAACGATGGGACTGAGTCTAAGCTATTTGAAGCATCACCGTCATATTGTTGCATGTCAGTTTTGGAATCCCCTTTTTTGCAGTTGAAGATTCAGGTGTCATCTGTTTGCAGCATTTGCGCCATCAGTTTGCAGCATTTGCTCTAGGATGCTTGGTGTGTAATTGATCTCAATGGTTGGTAGATTCTATATCGATTAGGAATACAGTAGTTTGGTCAATGCGTTATTGATATGTTCTTTTCTTTGAAATTAATGTTTGTCTTATATATGTGGTTTGTTGTGTATTGAGATCAAGTAGTCTTCAACATTCACATAAGGCTTAACCACATAAACATCAGGATTTTCGTCTGTCATATCCCCAATTCATAGGTAGTTGTATTTTTCCATCATTCTCCTTGGAAAGCATATGAAATATCACCAGACTTGGGAGATTAGTTATGAAGTAAGCAAACATAAATATCACTGTCAGACAACCAAAGAAAGTAGATACCAGAAACTCATCACTTTGAGATGCACCAAAACCAACTGCATCTGTTATTTTTGTTCACATCCAAATACATTGTCCTACAAGAAAAGAATCATATATATTGGCAATTTTGACGAGTTTGGGCTTAAAAGCCATGCGATGCAGTGTCTCTTTCTATCTCAAATTCTTGACTGGCTTTTGGTGCGATAGAAGCAAGCCAAATATTGTAACTGTGGATGGCGTCCAAACTGATTCTTGGACCAAAACTGCTAAACTTCAATAAAATAGTCCAAATTTGTTGCTATTCAGTTATTTTTATCACATAAAAGAAGAGAACCAGGGAATAAAACGATCACAGTAGGCTCATTTGACTCCCGGAGTTGCCGGAACAAACTTCCTTCTCGGGTGCCTTCCTCTTGCGACAAGCCTCCCTCTTGGGACAAACTTCGGATGATGGTAGCCTGAGTAGTAAAGACATCCACATGAGACTACAGTGGAAATAAGGAATAGGAAATGCCCGTCGAATTTACAAAAAGTTCAAGTACTGTACAAAGAATTTTTAAATTAACTCTAGCCAACAGTTTCAAAATATATATTCCCTCCATCCTACTTTGTTCATCCATTTTCACTATCATGGAAAATTCAATATTTTTTCTATATTTGTTATTATATTGGTTTTTCGGATCATATTGGATACTTTGTACAATTACTACTTGAGATCTTCTCATTGGTGAAAACAATTTCAGAAAAACGATTCACGAATATAAATTATTTGTTGACCATAACAAAGGGCATCAACTATCCGAAATAGACCCAAAAAAAGGACAGAAAAAGTAAGAACAACTAAAGTGTGATGAAAGGGGAATTAGTTCAGTGATGAGAACTCGCCCTGTTAACCTCAAAGACCTTGAGGTTATAGGTTAAAACTTAGGGGCAGACTCTTTGTGCATATAATGTGCAACTTTAGCTGTGTAGATTTTCTAATCCTAATTTGTTCTTCAACTTTAGCTGCCTCTTTCTGTGTAGATTTTCTAAATGAGCCTACTGACGAAAAGCAAATTTTCCTCCTACTTTAGAAGTGGCCCTTATACTTTTGAACTATTTCACTCCTGTCCCTGGTTTGCTCCTGAAATGGCATGACTTGGCCTTTTATTTTTCTTTTCGTCACCCAAAAAAAGGCTGTTATGTTGAAGAACAAATTAGGATTAAATGAGGTTTCTAGCTGTATAGAATAGCAAGATTTCGAATCAGCTTTGCAAAGGTCATATAATAAGCTGAATCAAATACACCATTCGAGTAGAAAGGATATCTAACATGATTCAAACCCCTACAAATTGTACATGGCCATTGTTAATGCACTATACATACGAAGTGCTGATCGTAAGAGCCAGCCAGGAGCCCAAACACAGAAAGCGAAGAGAGCAATTGAAGGCAAGCAAAAGACGAAGTTCTTCTGATCATGTCTACAATCTGATTTCTAACCATATTTGACAATTTGAATTTGCAATTACCATCTAAAAGGAATCTGTAGACCTCCCAGTCCCAATCTGCAGTTGAATGCCCCCCAGTTTCAGCCTATAAGCCAATACAATAGACCGTTAAAATGTGTTTTACTAATCAACTTCATAATAATATGATAGCACATGACGACGCGAATAAGATATCAATCCCACATCCGGAGAATCTTGATACTCTCCATTACACTAACCGAGATTCCATTACAGACTTACATGCTATCATTTACGATGTAATTGCAGGCCTATGTGAAGTCAAACCTACCACTTGAATTGGCTTTCAAAAATAGGAGGGGCATTTAAATTGTAAAAATTTCACCTTACGTGGCAAGCATATATTAATGAAGAACCCAGCTCTACTAAACTGCAAAATAGGAGGAAAATTTGAATTGTAAAACTGACTTCCTTTAACCTTTAAACCATTAGTTTGCTTGCCATGCTAGGAGGAAGCATCTTAAGTGTGTAATGGACCTCTCCACAGCATTGGTGTAATTGAGAGGATCTTAAGCCACAATCCTCCAGAAACGGATAGGGTGATTGGAGCTTTGACCCCACCAGTTTTTATTGGCTAACATTTTTTTCCCAAGTCCAATCAATGCTAACATCAACAAAATGCACAAGAATAAAACTTACAAAATATGGAATCATACGTATATATCAATAAGTCCCAGTGGGCTCATTGGTTCATGACCACTACCATACGCAATTAAACATTTCCTTACCGAGAAAATGCAGATTCCAAGAGTTTTCAATGCAAGCGTGACGTCATAGAAAACACGGGTCTCCCATCCAGATAGCTCCGCTGGATTAACAACCAAGAGCTCAATATCTGGTCCTTCCACTGGATTACCATAGATATCATCACTTAAATGAGGAAGCCAAACAAAACATGAATAGTGCATGAGTATGTGTGTGGGTGTGGGGAGAGAGAGAGAGAGAGAGAGAGAGAGAGAGATGCAACACCAACATTTCCAGCAGAAATCAGTTCATGTAACCTTTTTTTAAACTGGGACCGAGACATCAAATTGAACGGCCCATTTTATCATGCAACATCTAGATGTATCGTTACGTTGTTCAGGACTTCTAAAGCAAGTCACAAAACAGATTTGACGGCCTTGTATCTCCATCGAAGTATGTTTTCTTGAGTAAACAGCTTAGAACAGACCGAGCTAGATACATTTTCCGAAGTTTACATCTTTACCGCAGTAAGAAAATCCAGGTCCTGGAGAATCATAATCTGCGTTGGCTGACAACATTTGAGTCTCAAAACTTTGAATGCATAGGGCTGGTTACTCAAATTGGTTGATACAAATTGAGGTTATACTAATGATGAATCTGTCGGTTCAGTTGCATCATACGACACTAAAATGCAGTGCACTCTAATTATGATCGACATACTTCTAGCCATGCTAGTGGATCAGTCAGCATTCACCACCAGGTAAGCCTCAACTATTAAGAAGGCAAGTCTGATAACAATTATGATTAATAGAGTCATAAAGAAGCACACCTGGTAGTTGGGGAAGTGACTTTCTACAGCTGCTTCAAAATGAGTAAGGAATTTATCAAGCCTGTGACTACCATTTAGCACAGGGAGGTTGAGAACTTTTGACATTGATCAGATCGCCAGCCCCTCGTTTTGCAGAAGTGTTATCAAACCTACTCCAACACAGAAGCCTTTAACAAGAGACCCAAATGGTTTTACCTGTGTGGCCGCTCAAAACAGTTATATGTTTACATCGGATAAAAAAAAAAAATGGATTGACACAAAATGCAATGCAAACCAACATAAGAGTTGCTTAACTTCAAAACTTACTGCTAACATGGGACCGTGTGGGCTTGTGCTCACTAATGACTACTTATACTCTCTCCGTCCCTTTTTTGAATATATAAAATCATGTCCAAGCCAATAATAACAGCAAGGAATCATAGGGTATGAGATTATCAAGAAGAAGAAACATGAGAGTTAAGCCTAATTACTGCACAAAAAACCATGAGCACAATCTTAGATGAAGGTGATAACTTGGAATGAGCTATTCTCCGGTCATAGTTTGGTTCTGGCATATCAATTTCCAAAAAAATTCTTTTAGCATTTCAGTTCTATTATTTTAACATAAATCAGAGTAAGATAGCAAAGATTGTAGAGGCAATTTCTTAGATAAATTGTCAAGACATTTATTTATCCAAATTATGCTCTTAACATGCTGTGATACCTACAGTTAAAGATTAGAATCTCAAACCACATAAAACACTTACAGAACTGTTGGTAAATTATCTGAGCTTTTATCTTTTGTAAGCATGAACTTTTCTCAAGCATGTACTTTTCTCTGCACAATGGGGAGAGTGACCAAACAAGAGAAACATCAGAATCGTTACAAATTTATTTCCAAGCTCTAAAAATTAAGAGAGAAGTGTGAACAAAACATAAATATGATAAGCATTGGGCCTTTTATTCGAAAACCAAGAAGTCTTTTGAAATTAGGAAGCCTAAGGGAGGGTACCATGCTGAATCCACAATGTTTTCATTTGACATAGGATCCCACGTTATCTCTTCAAAGGGCAATGAATTTCATGTATTTAAGCAATGGACAACTGTCATTCCAAGATGTTGATAAAGGACATGTTGGGAAAAGTTTGACTTGTGTGTTGGTGTTTGCCATGAGACTCACAAGAAGATCACACCTTCTTAGAAATCTCCATGCTTCGTTCTTAATAACTAATCAATAATGCCATTGTCAAAATCTCAATTCTTTCCATAATTCGGAGGGGGAAAAAAAAACAAATCAGAGAACTGCGATCTTTCATTTGCTTACCCAGGAAACTTCTCAAATAGACAAATCAAATCTCTTGCCATAGACAAAAACGGAAAAACCAAAAGCAAAATTGCGCCAGTTCACGATCAAAGAGTTCCACATGTAATGCCATGTATGTAGTTTCCAATTTTCAATAAGGCCATATGTGCAATCTGAACTTGACATTATATCTACCTCAAGTTTAAGATCACGGTGAACCACACCCTGCAAATGGCAAAGGAAACAACATCCAATATTTGGATCCAGACAGCCTTTGCTTCATCTTCTGTGTATTTGCCACGCCTGCAGAATAAAAAACCAACTATGCATTCGTTAACTGCTGCACAGTTTCCCTAAAAGTTTCCAAAACTAAGATGTAAAAATACAAGATTTCAGCATAGCAAAGACCAAAATGATACCTTGCCAGGCTTTGTATCCAAAAGCTGCCCACCTTCACACAACCTAGAAAAAGTGATTCATCGATGCTGTTAGAGATCAACCCCTTAAAAGGATGCAATGTTCAACTTTAATTCATTTATGTGCATGAAATCAGTTGGCAATATACATAGTTACTCTCTGTAATGTTGTTCATATAGAGCTGCTAGCCAAAGATGAAAATTCATGTTGAGTTCTACTTGTTTACACATGATCATTTTAACCCATCTAAACCTTTTAACTTGGTCAGTCTGATTTCACAATCGAGCAAATACCTGTAGAAGATCGCAACCAAATAGCGCAAATCAACTTCACATGATGAGAGAACCTCTGGAAAAAACAAATAGTGAAAGCGCCTCTCTTGGGAAAAACTATCGATAAATCGGCGATGTGTTCCGCCAGAAACACCGCAAGATCTTCATCAAAATCAAACACCTGCACTTTGCCTTTGCCTTTCTCGGTCATAATCTCAGCCATTGACGAGCTTGTATTCAAATTTCTTTGGATTCAACGCAAGATCTTCCGCGCCAATTGAAAGAGATAGAAATGGTTTTGTCTGCAAGAGAGAGAGAGAGGGGTTTCTAATCTAATCTATATAGCTCTTCTGATTTTCTTCCTGACAGAGAGGAAGGACGATGAGGTGAAATAGGAAGGTAGGTAGAAAATTAGCATACATTTCACCTGTTAAATACTCCCTCCATCCTAAATTGCTCGAACTTTTGAGGAATAGTGTATTTTTGCACACAAAAAAAATAATGTATTAGCATGAGTTTTTTCTCCCAAAACTTTCTACAACTTAAAGTTCTTTGAGAAGAAAAAAATGGGTGTAAAAGCATTTAAGCTTATGTGGATAAGACAATCAGACACATTCTTTCCCTCTTTTACTCATTTATTTATTTTTTCGTAGACTCTCACCAACCAAATCCTGATTTTCACTTCATGCAGTTAATAAACAAGAATGCATTTAAGCTCAGTATCATCATAGTCACATAACTGCAAATATTTTCTTTCTTTCTACTCTGATTCTGCAAAACGTGTGGAGAAAGTTACTGAAAATAGGGAGAAAACTGAGGAAACCGGATACTGCACACCGAAAGTGCTTTGTTCAATTCATACGCCATCAAAACAGTAACAATAAAGCTTCAAATCAAGGCAAGAGGGAAACTAAACAACAAAAACTGATAAATACCTAAACTACCCTCACACTTGCCAGGCAGGGAGCTATTAATTTTGCTTTAATGATGTCTAAAATGGAGGGAGGTTGCCCAGTTGTTACAACATGATAACTGACCTCTTTCTTCAGGTTTGTTCAGTTCAAAATTCGATGAGAAAGAAAGATGCAACGAATGAGCTTGATTGAGGACAAAAGAATTTACCTCAGTCGACTTGTTTGGAATGTGATTGGCAGTTGAAGCAGCACCGAAAGTGGCCATTGAAGCTGTCTAAGAATTAATAACAGGAAAAAACAATAACAAAAAGGAGGAATCAGAAATCTATATTAACAAGGTTTAGAAAACAAAAGTATCAACTGAAATTTTTCATAAACAAATGCGCGAAATCAATGCGTAAATTGACCTTCAGAGCTGGATATGTAGTTCTTTTGAGATTCATTAAATTAGGTTTTCATCAATTCAATTCTCTCTCTTTTGTGTGTAGATGCTGAATATCCCTTAGTTTTGGTTTGGCTTTTAGCTACATTGGTCTTTAGGATTCCCATATGAAACCGAATCCGTGTATTCTAAGGGGGAGAAAATAGATAATGCATCTGCCGAGTTGAAGGCGAACCTTGTGTTTACTCTTTCAATCGAAGCATCCTAAGACTCAGCCCAGTCAAGAGGTGCCATAAGCCCAATAAAAAAGATACAAGTACACCTTCAGATCCAATCAAAATATATAATACACAATCTAATAATACACATATACCTTTAGACAAAATATATAATACACATATATACAACTAAAACATGTATCATAAACAATCAGCTTACAAACCCACTAACCTCAATCTAATAAACAGGCATTTTAACAAACAATTTATGTGTGTATATATACATATGTACATACACATATTCAAAGACCCACATGGCCACATGGCTTACCATATTACAGAACGATTGAAAAATCAAAAGCCCTAATACTAACCAGGTAGATAAAAAATCAAATCAAATCCTAAAGATGCAGAATCTGCAACATACCTTAAGTTTTAGTAGAGTAATGAACTGTATTTCAACCAGTTTCGAATCGTTCAGGATTGTAGAACACGAAGAGGAAGAAATCGATATGCTCCTCTGTGACCAAACCTTTAATACAGAGCCGACTACAACAGTAATCGAAGGACAATTGAATGACGAGCGAGCCCCGTTACAACAGTAATCAAGGACAATGAAAGGACGAGCCTACACCAACAGCTATCCTTCAAGCCAAAGCAACACAAATGCTGATTCCCTTCAAGCCAAAGCAACACAAATGCTGATTGCCCTAACAGTGATACGCTGTTCCCACAGTACTTGAAGGACATTTCATGCCGCTCGAACGGTACGCTCGAGGTTGGTCAAAGGAAATGAAGACGATACGAAACCAAGGGAAAAAATTTGCCCTTGATTCTTTTTTTGAATCAAAATTTTAAATCCAACTATGATATAACATCTTCTAACAAGGTTAAGCTTCTCTTATATTCTAAATGGGTTAAATGGACTAAAGGCACTTGAGTGCGCGAATTTTGAGACAAGTCATTCTCCTCATATACATCAACATATGTGACATTTATAAAAAACAACTAATATTTTGACCGCAGTGAGAAGACGATATTTTTTAATGGAAACTTGGCCTAACTTTATATGCACATACCCTAATGTAATTTACAAACTACTCCAAACTTATTCATGTCATTTCAATAAGGACCACATTTACATATTAGAATTGAATATTTCATTAATTATTTTAAGCTTTTCATTTCTCACCTCGATGTTACTTCTACTCATGCCACTCTTACACTGGATTCTCTTTTTGACCAAGAAAAACAGCTTGATGTTACTTCTACTCATGCCACTCTTACACTGGATTCTCAGATTTTCTCACCCTCTATAATCCAGCAAACTATTCCTTTCTTATGTGAAACACTCGAAGTATTCTTCTCCAGTTGCTTTTTAAGAACCCTAGAATAACCTCATAATCTACTAAAACAGGGACTACTCAGTCCCAAAACCTTTTCCTTCTGCTTTCCCTTTGAATTAATAACTAAAACCTCTAAAGGTACATATGTTCGTCTCCAAATACATATATAACCACATCAAGCAACGAGGGGCCATGAATCCAGTCTTCCTTCCGAAAATCTTATAGCCTCTATTTCAATCTTACCAACAAGAGCTATGCGAAAACAGGAACTAAGATTTAAACTTTACCACTTCTATTCTTTTTCTAAATAAAACAGTGTTTCATCGTAAAAGCTGGGCAGCCAACTGGAGAATGAAACTGCTGGCAAGCTTGACGGAAAACCTTGACTATTTGATACCCTTTCAAATTCATTTTTCTCACTTCCAAGCTTAATAGCTCGTTGTTGTGATATAGCTGCTTTATAGGCCTTAAGTGAACTTTTGTGCAGTGTTGTTCTAAAGATTTGAATCTCCCAATTCGAAGTAGAATTCCCCACAAATCTTGAGCAACATCAACCTAAAATCAAGGATATGGATATTTGAAAACATTTACTTATGCAAAGTACAAGCACAAAAAAAAAAAAAAAAAATAGTGAATCGAGGTTCTGCAAATTATCGGAACGCAGCCAATGGTTATACAAGTTTCTGCAATAAGTAAACCTTGCGATTTGATAATGCATCGGTTAAACGAGGCCGGACCATAGTGTCCAGTCTATCCCCTAGCACTTCCAGCTGCTTCATAACATTTGCAAATACAACAACCTGAAAAAATAGAAATTTAAGCCTAAATTAAGTCGAACCCTAAGCCTCACACTTCAAAGGAGCGCTACACAACCATTAGGCCAAAACCAAGGTTAATCACAAGCTTAAAGCTTTACCCGTCCATTTCAGCATGTTTTGTTCCAAAACTGAACAAAATCTACGCAATTGTAAAAATAAACATCAATGGAATAGACCAGTTAAGGAACCTCAACAAATCTTGATCCTTTCGTTCTGCTGCCATCAAAATTCCGGCAACATAAAAAGACAACAACTTGAGAATAGACTTTAAATAAGTGCCCAAATCTCATCAATCGTAGTATAGTTTTTTTTTTCCTCGGGATTCCGCAAGTGTGTACAGTCAGCGATTTGGGGTTTCGTTTCTCGTTGGAATATCAATCAGGTGTTATTTGTTCTCAATTCAGCATAGATAAGAGGAAAACAATTAACACAAGATTCTGAAAATCTTCTGAAATCAAGCAAAAGATTAACAAAAATTCTGAAACCAGGGAGAGAGAGAGAGAGAGAGAGAGAGAGAGAGAGAGAGAGAGAGAGAGACCTGGTGAGATCGATCTTTGCACAACAACAGAAATGGAATAACTAAAATTCCAGGAACGCTTTTATACACCGCCGTTCCAACAGTAAAACGCCGGTTGAACAGTAATCGATTGTACTTGTTCGTACAGATTCAAACGGCGTTGTTCGGCTGTACCACTTCCTCCTTATTTTCCGCCCAAAGTTTGAAGAAAGGAGAAAAGAGATGCATCCCGCTGCCCGTTCTTGGCTGAGGAGAACAAAATGGCAGACGAAGCTGCCCGGATTTCTGCCCGCCCTTCCATTATGTATAGGTTAGATTAGAGAATGGAATATCTCTTCATACTTCATTTTTCACTTTTGTGGAGAGATTGGACTGATACGGTTTTTCTTATAGCATGTCTAGTGTACTATCTAAAAAATATTTGCTAAAATGTACACTTAAGTACATGTGGACTTTATTTTGTGTGCTAAAAACTTAGTTAGCTAGCTAAGGAAAAATACACTTTAATGGGCTCCCTAAAAATGTTCGTTATCTTTTAGAGTGGGACCCATTTAAGTGGTGAGGGGTGCCAAGTGGTCCCACAAAATTCTCCTCTCCTTCCCTTCTCTCTATGTCTCTCCTCTTTCTCTCTCCTTAAGTCACTCCCCAAATTTGGTTAAGACTCCCTATTTGTTGTTGTTCGTCGTTTTGATATTCCTGGACAGACTAACTGGTATAAAGGCATATTTGTTTTTGTGAATCAATTATTGTTCCTATTATCGTTAATCAGAAATTTTCCTCCTTGATACTACTTGTTGAGCCAGCGACCTTATTATTTGAAACCATTTCTTTGGAGCTCTCACTATCATTCCTTAAAATGTATGCCACGTTGTATTCTAAACCCATAGCATGCTTAACTACTCATTGAGCTGTGAGCTGACGGATTTATTCCACATTCTTTTCAGGTTAGTTTGGGGAGCATCATAGTGGACTCTAAAACAATGACGGGACCCATCGTTTGGACCTCTAGGGCATTCGCATTATCATTTTCTTTTAGTTTTGTTAACAGCTTCCGCACTTTTGTTATTAGAGCACTTTATAGGTAGTGAGGGGTGTCACCTAGGATTTTAGGAAGCCATTTTTTGTGCACTACAGACCATTCTTTGAGGTTTTTCTTAGCTAACTAGTTAGGGCACTTTAGGTAGTGCACTAGAGATACCCTTAGCGGTGGCAATTTTGAACCCAACCCATGAACCCACCCAAATCCACCCACCTAAAACCCAACCCAACCTACCCATATTGTAATATGGGTTGTAAATGGGTGAACGCATATCTGCCTATATTTAGATGGGTTTGTCTGGGTTCAAAATGGGTCCAAAATGGGTTGGTCCCAAAAATTTTCCACTCCCACTCACGTTACTCTCTCTCTCTCTCTCTCTCTCTCTCTCTCTCTCTCTCTCTCTCTCTCTCTCTCTCTCTCTCTCTGCATCTAGAACTACTCTTTATTAGCTGGCCCTTCTCTAATATCAAGGATGGCGAACACTGTTTTCGTGTGAAATAATAACCAAGCAGTATTTTTTGGTTTTTGTCGTATTTTAAATTGTGACACGAGCCAAGTGCATGCTTGGTTTCATGTAATCACACCGACAAATGCATCTACACGATTACAGCAAAAACCAAAAAATATAAAATACTTGTTTTTATTCCTAATTTTGACTCGCATTTTATTTTAGCCTAACATTTCGATATTATCTACACAATTTTCTTTTCGAAAAACTGCTTGATTTTATTGAGTTTCCATTTTACAACTGAATTCAGATAAAAAAAAAAAAAAAGACTAGATGCTTCACTAGAAATTGGTGTTGGAAATGCTATAGCACAGCATTTGCCATCAAATTTTCTTTTTGTTTTATTGCTTCATTTGGTGGGACTTGCCTTTTTTTTTTTTTTTACTAATCATTTGTCTCAACGAGTTGAATTAGAAAAGTATAAATAATACGGACTAAAATAAAAAAATAAAAAATTGCAGGTGAGGCGATAATAAAGATAGGTGTTCAGAATTTTTTCCTTCTGTAATAATTTTTTTGTTTACTTTTTAAATTGATTTCATGGAGATGAAAAATTAAACCAAGAAAACTTAATACAAATCGAATAGAAATTCAAAAAAAACATCTATATTACGTTGGAAGATCTCATTTTCCATATGTGATCATCCCCTATTGATTATGTAATTGACACTGTTTACGTCATTTTCCCAACAGCTCAGGGGAGAAATAACAGGGGGTTGGGTTTGAATAGACTTATATTCAACTCACCCATATTCAACCCGCATACTATTTGTCCATATTCAACCCACCCATATTCAACCCATAACCCATACCAACCCCTCTAAACCCAACCTAACCCACCCATTTGCTAGGGGTGCACAAGAAAACTGATATAACCGCCAAACTGATCCGATCCGGACCGAACCGAACTATTTGGTTAGGTTCTACGGTTCATTGGTCTGGTTATGGTTCTAAAAAACTAAGAACCGGCATTTATGGTTTGGTTACTGGTTCTCAATTTCAGAACCATGGTTAGAACCGAACCGGACCATATAACATTAATTAATCTTATATATATATATATATATACACGCACACACACACACACATATATATATACATATATTTTAATATATTTATACATATACAAAATTATGTATCTTGATTTGGTAAGTTAATAGTATTTTTTTTCTAGTAAGGTATTCTTTTATGTCTACTAGTGAAAAACCGACGTGCTTCGCACGTCAACTTTTTGCCCATTGTGTATTATCCCTTGGGTACTTATGGATGGTGAAGATCTAGGTTGAGCAATGATAATTGCCAATTTGTTTTTGTTATTGCTAAAGTTAGCATAATTCTATTGCAGTGAGGATCTATGTGGTAAGGCTTGTGCGAAGCACGAGTACCATGCCCGTTGCTAGAACGACGCATTTTTCTATCTCGTTTTTTTAAGTAAAACTTTTTTAGCGCCACAACCTGGAATACAGGAAACAAAGGTAGCCGACGTGCCACACACGTCGTCATGCAGGTGAAAGAGTGTTTAGTGATGGAATTTTTTTATTTTTATACTAATTACCTGTGTACGAGCATTGTATCCTTTTGTGGAAAGAAGTCTTCCGAGGTCACTCTCAAGTTGAAATTGATTTTTGTTCTGAGTTTTGTAGACCCCTGACAACAATTCCTTCTTCATCATTATTCCATCATTGCGTCTTAATAACTTGAATAGGCTAACGAAGTGTGATGCCGCACAAATCAGACAAGCATACACGCACAAAATCATGAGCTTGCCTCAAAGTCTTGCCAAATTGATAATCTAAAAGCTAAGAACCAACAAGTCCTCCTTGACCATTTCTCCATCATTGTGTCCTAATAACTTCAATTGGGCAACGAAGTTTGATGCTACACATAAGGAAAATGATGAGGTTACCTCAGCGTCTTACAAAACTAGCATTCACACTGGAGGCTCATAGTGAGGTTGGTAAATAGGACGTGACAAAGGGGATTTGCCGGCAAAAAACTCATTTAGTGGCCGTCTTTTTGGCAAAAGACTCACATTGATCCATTTTCATAGGTGGTGCAAGTGGCTTATTAACGTGACCAACAGGTTTGGTGTTGCTCCATTTATACTTTACCCGACAGCATTCTTCATCTTCATCGTAAACAAACAAATCAAATGCCTGGCCATTAGGTTAATAGAATTTGGAGAAAGTTCGCTGTGGCATTTGCTTCGACTCTACGCACCGTAATCGAAACAAATGAGTAACCAATACAAAGATTGCTAGAAGAAGTTCAACGAAGAATAAGAGATCTCTGTATGGAAGCCAAAGCAAAAGAATAAAACAGAAATTGGCTCACTACATTCTATGGAAGCCAAAGCAAAAGAAAACAACAACAATTGGCTCACCACAGAGCCATAAGATCACTGTGATCAAGTACTACAGATTACTCTTACTGCATAAAGAAGCCAGATTCAAACATATCAGAATTTCTCGTGGGGCAAATTTGTTATTTTTGTAAGTCCTCATGGGGCAAACTGACCATAAAGAAGCAAAAGTACAGCTCCAAAATAATCCTCTTTGGACATAGACTTCTGTACGTGATTGAAACCATATGGCTGCCCATGTTTCCACCGTCTGAGGGACGACGTCGCTGTGACACACCTTAAGCTACTCCCCACCAACCAAATTTCCATCAGCACATTCCAAATCATAATGCAAAAAATATAGTCAGTAGATGCATCACCCGGAATCACCTATTCTTTGAGCAAGATCCCCGTAGCTACTATATTCAACATACAACCAACTTAGGGAGAGACCAGACCAAAAACAATGGAATCACAATAATATGACATTATTAATAAAAGACACCAAAATTAGCAAAATGTATGAATTCACGAATATTGAAAAAATATAATGAATGCTCTCAATTTTTATTTTTTTGGAGAGAATTCGATATCTATGGCTATTGGTACTTAGGTAGGAGAAAAATGATAAGACATGCCTCTTTAAGAACTTTTCATTTGATATAGACATGCATCCTTGAAGTAGTTTCTTTGCCAACTTAAGAAGAAGAAACAAATGCATAAACTGGAAAAATACCAAACAACCTAGCCAAGAAATAACATCAAGACTCTATTTCTTAGCTGATATGGTAACCCCAAAATACATGATTGGCAGGAAGAGGAAATTGACTATCAAGAACAAATATAAAGTTGATTACCAAACAATTACTTTTTATACCTTTTAGCTATTATTCACTTCCAAAAGCAATTATACAAAAGCATAACCAAATAAGCGAAAACCTATAAATGGCCGAGGCAAATCGTGATCAACCTAGATCATAGATACAGTGAAACACGAGCAAAAGTTCATTTCATTACTAACTTTATATGTTCTTATCTCCTTGCTAGACGAGAAAAAAGCAGCACTGATCCTTTTCAAATTTGAATGGATGAACTTTTCACATAGAACATACATTAGCATGGAAAAAGCCCTGAATCTTTTTACATAAGACATACATTAGAATGGATGAACTTTCAAATTTGATGAAGTCGGTGAGCCGAAAGAGGAGAGAAGGTGAGGTGGTGTCCTATTTGTGTCAAAGATGTGTACGTACCAATGTTGAAACATCGGCCATTTCCTTTCTAGAAGCCACAAATCAAGCAAAAAAGAGACCATACCGTACAAAGAGTGAGTCGGTGGAAGAGTTGCCCAGGGGAAGAGCTCCTTGCTTTTGCACACTTTTAGGAATAAAACTGAAATACCTAAACTGTCCACAATAGTGCATCACAACCAAAAACACTATCAGGGGTAATTCCTAACATGGTACTCAAATTTGATGGTTTTGATGTAATGGATCTTAAAATGCTTAGCAACCAAAAGAAAGAGGAGCCTAAACATCAATCAGAAAATAAATTGGCAGAGGGCTCCTTGGAGCTTCTTAAAATTAAGGGCTGTAAAACCCTATTTTGCAGATCTTTCTAGACAAAAATTCACTGCAAATAATTTAGCATTTTAGATGCTAATCATCTAACATAGAATAGTGAACCACTTTTCCATTCAAATGACTCCTCCATGATACAAATGACTTGGGTTGACTGTAACAGTAAGCCTTTAAGTAAGAGTAATTTACCTGGACACCCCTTGAACTATACCTCTTTCGTGGGACACTCCCTAAACTAATTTTGCCTACTACACCAAGACCCCCTCATCTTTCTAAATATTTCTCGTACACACGTTCCGTTAGCATTCCGTCAATAATCTAACAGAAACTGTGCCAAATGTTCTTTCCCCCAACATTGACCTCCTACACCACACCCAACCCCTCTCTCCCTCCGCTTTCTCATCTCCACCCCTCCGATCTTCACTCATCTTCGTATCCAACTCAACAATAAAACCCATCAACCGTCCATCTCTTCGCTGCCGACTAACACCAGATCGCTGAATTCCAATCATTAGATTGATATCTTGCCAAGTGATGCCTGTTTTTAAATCAAATCATTAGTGTTCTTATGGGTAAACAACAACTGACCATCTCTCTCTCTCTCTCAAATCTTTGTTCCCAATTTCATATGAGGTCTAAAAAAAACGGAATGCTTTATGAAAACTTGTGTTGGTTGAGATCTCTAATCTAGTAGGATTTTTTTTTTCAATACCCAGTTGGGATCAATTCAAGCTTTCACCCCTCCAATCTTCACTCATCTTTGTATCCAATTTCATACGACCCGGATAAAACTGCAACGCTGCTGTCGAAGAACCTGAGGTTATTCAATTGGGAAATGGTTTGTGGGAGTGTACTGAAGATACGCCGGGCGCACGACACTGAACTCGGCCAGAAACTCAGTACCAACATTTTTCCTGTGTTTTTTATTTTGGGTATGAAACAACAAAGGAAGAAAATAGAGGGGGTTTGGGTTCGGGGGAAATTTACAAGTGAAGGGATTTAGTGTCAGTTAATTTAGTCCCTTTCCGCCTTTTGAAAGTTTAGGGGGGTCTCGGTGTAGGTGAAATTAGTTTAGGGGGTGTCCTACAAAAAGAGGTATAGTTCAGGGGGTGTCCAAGTAAATTAGGAGCCTAAAGTAATCTTCATTAAAAATATTTGCCTTGACTTCGCGCATAAGCCAACTTATTTGTATTCTTGGGCTTCAGCACAAGTAAGAATCTACACACACACACACACAAACTATTAGTGCATACATCTATGATATATTTATGTTATATAATTATTTATTTTTGTCGTGTCCGTGTCCATTTTTGTAGAATTCACGTGTCTGTGTCCGTGTCAATGTCCGTACTACATAGACTACTGCTCTAACCACAACCAAGAGGAAAAGCGATAACATAAAATTATAGTAACTATAATCCATTCAAACGGTCAAAGTTCACATAATATAGATTTCCATTGGGTTTGGTTTTAAACAGTGTTTAGCTTTAGAACCTAATGCTCCAAGATTCATGTTAGATGATGGACATTTAACTTCTGGAAGCCTAATGCAAAGGCAGATCTATGTTGCTAGACGTAATCAGCATTAGACTGGGGAATTTGTCAATATGGGCATTTGAACTCTCATCTTTTCTTTGATTGTTCATTCTCAACTGTTGTTTGGAAGAGGGTACTGGCCAAGAATGGCATCTCCAGAGCTGTTATTCCTCTAGAGCAGGAATTGGATTGGGCAGTCCTTCATAAGGGTAAAGGGATGAGGAATTTTATGTATAAATTGTCTTTGGCAGCTTCCATCTACTTCATATGGGGGAAATGGAATATGCGCATTTTCCAGGGGAAAGCCAGGTTTGAGGTTAATAGGTCCTCTGCTATTTTGGAGGCCATCAAAGCCAAGCTGAGTACTTGGTTGGCTGTTAAGTTTACTACCCTTAACAGGAGAATCTGTGATGATTGGCTCCTTGATTCTAGAATTTTTCAAGTTAACTCCTAGATGTTGATTTGTTGTGTTGTTTGTTTTGTTGAGGTTTTCTATTTTTCTCGTTGTATAGTGTTGTTCAGGGATATGCCCCGATGTTTTTGTAGCTTCTCTGCTCTTTTTGGTGAAATCAAATTTACTTACCAAACAAAAAAATTTAGTCGTTTACCTGCCAATCCCAACCATGGAGACCAGGGGATCGGACCCATTTTCTAAGTTGAAACATTTTTCTCACTCCGAATAGTTATAATATGAGCCTGCAGCAGCAAAAACTTTGCTAAGATTGGCAGCACCACATAGAAATCCCTCAGTAATCTCACACATCTTCATCTGAAATACAATTTTTTTTGGGCTAATGCAATGAACTTGCAGTAGAAACATACCTCGCGCACATGATAAGCAGGTAATGGCATCATGAAATTGTCTTCTGTTTGCTAATTCACCATAGCTGTGTAAACATAATCTCATCTTACCATAACCAGTTTCAAACTGAGTACATTGGCTGAAAGATTCCTGAAATTTGAAGAATTCAGTGGCATAAATTGAAGGAATGATAAATACAGAACCTAAAACACCTAATTGAGAGCACTACTATTTGGACCAAAGTGCCAACTTCTTATGGGGCTACAGTGAGGCTCACTTCAGCAAATCCCACTGGCACTGCAACTCAATAATTATTTTCAGCTCAAAAAATCAAGCCGGGGAGTCATTTTCCTTTGCTCAAGCATGTGATCTAAATAAAGCTATGAATCTTTAATGTTCTTTGCGTTGGAGAACATGCTTACAACCCGAATCACAATAGGATAAGCACAAGAACTTTATTTGGTAGACAAAGTTTGTGGGAAAGCTTTTCTTTTCCAATAAACTAAAGACTTCAGCTAATAAAGAATGATCCAATGTCATCTGTAGCTACAAGCAAACTGGTTTCACCCTTTCACCCGCCATTGCAACTCAAAGATTTTAGTTCTAGCTCAAGATTCACATCCCTCTTTGCTACTTGACAGCTTTTTGACTTAGACCCTTTTGTCTTTCAGGAGAGTTGGATCCTTTGTTGAGATGATAGATTACAATATCTACACCTTTAAAGCCGTTTTGACAAATTGTAAAAGATGGCCTTGTGCTTCTTCGCTATTTTTCTTCAGTTTTCCTTTCTTTATTTGTATCATGGAACTTACTTGCAAGTCTGAAGTTTCTGGTTAGTTCAGCCAACCCTTCTTTTATAGCTAGAAGACCTTCTGGTTCTTGCCAGCTCTCCTTTATCACCTCATAGCAATTCAAGCTTGCATCCTGCACATGTGCATCAATGATCAAAAGAAGTGAGGAAGATTCTAGTTGCATAATCTAGTTTGAACTGAACTTATATTTCTCTTTACACATATGAATCGAAGGGAACTTTCACAAAAGTCTTATGCCTTGTGTAATTCACAAAACTTTTATAGCAATTTCAACCTACCAAATTTTCACCCCGTTTTTCAACACCCCCCAAACTCTGCTATTAAAACCTCGAAAAATACCTTCACGACCAACAGGCATTAACTATATTAAAAAAAAGAGTACAAAATCACCCCAAAAACTCCACAAAGGAACTAACTGCATAAACATCAGGATTTTCGTCTATAATCCTCTATTCATAGGTAATTGTATGTTTCCATCATTCTCCTAGGAAAGCATATGAAATATCATCAAAATTGGGAGATTACTTATGAAGTAAGCAAACATAAAGTGTCTCTAATTTTTGAAATGCACCAAAGCCAAAGAAAGTAGATACCAGAAAGTAGATAATGTGTCTATATGCGTGTAGAGACTGGCAAAGGCATGTTTCAGTTTTGAACTTCAAATTCAATTCACAATTCACTTTTTCCAATCATCATCTAGCAAAAGAGAGAATTAATGTAAGTGGGTTTGCAGTTTAGGAAAAAGACTACAGAGAAGAAAAGTACCCAATTGCAGATCAACTGCACAAGTGTGGACAATATCCAGGCTCCCAGAACCATATTTAAAAGGGAGGTACTTCTTCCCTCATGATAGAGCTCAAGGTAATGTGTCCGGGCTGAATCTTCGCTCTATGGAAGGAAACCCTGAAGCTCCTGAACTTGGAATATCATATTAAGAGAAAAGAAAAATGTCAGATGTGAATTCCCATTCGAAAAATAAATACCGTAAAGAGTTTTAACTTATTCATGAGGAGAGATTGTCAATTGCCTGTCTGCTTAAAGTCCCAGTCTCCAGCATAGCTCACTGATGCTGAAATGATACAAAGAAAACGCTGGTATCATGTAGTAATTTAAATGGTAAGAGCAGCTGTCAGCTTTGCTTGAAATCACACCACATTGTTGATCTCTAAATATTCATAATAAAACAGGACTACCAAATGAGAAAAAGCTTAGTCTTACAAAGAACTATCAAGTGGAGTGCAATTTAGATCTTCCGCAGAAGTTCAAATAAACAAAACGAAGTTGAGCCTTTTTGCTAAAGCTTTTAGTAACCAATAAAAATGAAATGCAGAAAGTGCAGAACTCTATATATATGAACGGATTTAAGAGAAGATAAACCATTTACAAGATGAGAAAAGATGTAAGCGTAATACCTCTGGTTTGTTCTCTACTAAAGCGGCCTCCAAAGAATTCTCTACTAAAGCAAAATTTGAAGTATCCTGACACTTGTTGTATCTTCAAAGTGTTTGCCTTATGCTGCAGTAACACCACAGTAGATTATTTGAGTAGATATCTCAAATAACTTAAACAGAAACTCCTGATTTGCATCAGCACATAAATATGAGAGCTATCTCTAACACACAAACTTGACAAGAATTTTTTAATACTCAACATGCCTAGGGGTTACAACTTACAACCCACAGGGAAAACTCAAAATATTCTCTTAGATTCCGATCCACAAGGCAAAGGCTTTAAATGAAACCCAAAACTTGCTTCCCAAGTGGCTGATTGAGTCTTCCAAAAAATGAGCAAAATATTCTCCCCAAGAAATCCACCACATCAAGCAATGAGGAGCCATGAATCGTGGGCGGGGCAGTGGCTCACAGTGGTAGTGGTGGTGGTTTCTTTTCTGTATAAATCATCAAATAAAAGTGTTCTATTGTAGCTAATGCAAAACAAATGAAAATTCCTCAAATAGGGTTGGACAAACAAAGAGCAAAAACAGATGACCAACTAATTAGCACATAAGCAAAATAATTTCAGACTCTCCCCTTTTTTCCAAATAGAACTATTTGTGAGAATACACGCCTGAGATTGTTTGAAATTGTCTCGTTGAAATGGTATTGGATCAGGTCCCCTAGTTAGTTTGCGGAGGGGGAGAGAAGCTAGTCACGCTAAGTACAATGGATATTTGTTGAAATAGTATTAGGCGACATGCATTGCACATAGCTGCGTGCTCATTATTTTTGACGTTTCTATTATTGTAGGGATAGTTATTTTTCGTTATTATGGATAACCTAAGAAAAGATTGTTATAAGAAGTTGAATGAAGAATAGAAGCTTTCTTGTCTATAAAGAATTATCAGTTTGATAATAATCTATTGATTCTATTCAAGCACATAAAATGTTTGTCAATACTTCAGGAAGAGAAATGAACTTTGCATGTAAGTGAGGATGTAAATTTCAAAACAAAAACTCACAGGTGCATTTTCCCGTGGCTGGTCATTTCCGAGAGCTAATAATCTTCTTTTTTTTTTTTGATCGGCGAGAGATAATAATCTTTACAAAGGACTATTGTGCGCAAACAAGAAGCACAAGAGAAGTCACTCTATTTTGAGCTTTAAACCCATACAAAGAGTTTAGCCCACTGTTGTAGCTAGCGTAGTCTCTGTTTTCTCACCTGGTTAGTGGGTTAGGCCCACAGTAGCAGCTGTGACAGAAAATGTGGCCGGAAACACCATGATTGATGCTTCAAAATAATTTTGGTATCACAGGTTTGTTGGAGCAAAAGCTATTCTCTTAACTTTTTCATCGGCATGGCCTGCAATCAATGAACCTCTTCTCAGCTGAAAGTGTTGCCGAGATGGCTATGCAGAAAGAAAAAGATACCTATAAAATGCAAAAAGATATGGCCATTGTTTGAAAGTTCAAGTATTCATAAGCATTTCTTCATAAAGGTAAAATTGTTCTGTCAAACTCTACAACAAGTCAGGCATCAATTAGATTACCAGTAATTTCTTTGGTTTCTCTACTGTCAAAGTTTTTCTAAATGGACTAAACAAGATGTTCTGCCTCTTTTTATCATATTGATATGCTGCATTTTTTTTTTTTTTTACAAGCATGAACGGATACTACGACACCTTCGTTTCTATCAAAGTTATTATGATTTTGCACGTTCCGTTTAGGTTAAAAACTCAGTCGGAACTGAAATCCTAATTAAAACAAAGACAAAAGGATGGACGAAAATTACCCCCAAAACTCCATTAATAGTACTAATGGAAAGGTTTTGCTCTGTGGTTGTGGCCGGAGAAGTATGAGGCTATGAGCAGAAAAGGGAAAATGCAAAAGAGAGAGAAATTGATCCAGATCTGAATTCATCTATACAATTGCTACTGCTCGTGCAGTGCCAATCACCACAAACAAATACAAGTAAAAAATGTAACAGTCAGATTCCACAAAAACTCAAACAAACGGAATTCCACAATCAAACAGAAACATGACTACCAAACACTTTACTCGAAAGAAAGACCAACCATTTGTCCGATAGCGCTGCTCCAAAATTGCATTCTTATGCTCTCCAAATATCTCAGTTACAGTGCATTCAATATCTTCTATAGAGACCTCAACTCCTGTTCGCAAATTGAACTTTCAATTTTCAAACCTCTAGAAAAAAGGAACGGATAGACAGTACCCCAAAGTCGAGACATACATGAATTATGAAGCATCAAAACAAATACTTTCCACATATCAATAATTGACAACCAAGAATTAATAATTCTTAACATACTTCAATCAAAACACTACCTCCACTGCTTCACTGCGTTCTCCCACTTTATTCTTTTCACTATCAAGCAACACTAAACACCTGAAAAGCAGAAAATAAAGTGTAAATCAGATCACAATGCCAGCATACTGAAATTACATAGAGGGAAAATAATCTGCGTCTGCAAAGCAACAACACTCCATGTTAGTAATACTGATGAAATTTGCCCAAACCTAGACATCTAGGATGAAAATTACCCAAACCTAAGAAGACAGATGGAGGAAACAAAAATTCGAGCACCCGCGAACGGCTTTTATAGAGCACCACAGCCAGAGATTCTGAAAAGTCGAAGAATGTACAAGCACGAAGTACGTACCTCATCACCGCAACTACAGTGAAGAGCCGATTTCTTTGTACCTTGGAGATGTTTTTCCCTCACGATTCTGTAATGACTGGAATTGGAAGAAGAAGAGATATAGAAAGAGATATAGAAGGAAAAGAGTTTATTGACGCTCTAATTCCAACCCAAGAATTGGTTACAAAACAAATACTCCCTCCGTCCCTTTTTGTTTGTCATTTTTTTGATAATCGTGTCAGTTTTCGATCGCTTATATATTTTAATATTGATCTCCAAATATATGCAATATGAATCTTGTTTGATAGTTCACGATTAATTCTATTATACAAAGTCTTTAAAACCGTGAAAAACATTATAGATTGAAAGATATAAGCAATTTAAGGCATAACAGAAAATGGAATAATTGACAAATAAATTGGGACGGAGGGAGTACATGAATTGGCAGTGCAGTCCTTCCCTTATTTATACTCGTACTAGCTGCTAACTGCTCTACAAAATTACAAATGGAATGCAATTACAAGAATACCCTTGGCTAACTAACTCGTTCATAACATTCCTCACCCCTTCAAAAAGCCTTGTCTCAAGGCTGGAAATCTGGAAATTTTGAATGGAATTCGTCATAGTCCATCCATGTAGCATCTTCAGGAAATGTCCTCGACCATTGAACCAACATTGCACTACTGCCATGTTGTTTCTTTTGACCATCCTCCTGTCTAGCACAGCCACTGGTTCCATTTGTAGCATTCCTTCATCACTGACTGGAGGAAGAGTTGGAACAGGAATCACTTGCTGGCCCAACTTTTTCTTTAATAATGAAACATGAAAAACAGGATGCAGTTTGGCAGAGCTAGGTAAATCCAGCTTGTAGGCAACCTTGCCCACCCTGTGAGTGACTTGAAAAGGTCCATAGAAACGTGGAGACAACTTCATGTTTCTTTGTAAAGCCAAGGAAGATTGTCTGTAGGGCTGCAATCTCAAATACACCCAGTCACCAACTTCAAATTCCCTTTCACTCCTTAGCTTGTCTGCATAATGTTTCATCCTGTTTTGTGCTTGCTGCAAGTTCTCCTTTAGCATCCTCAGAATGGAAGCCCTCTCCCTTGCCCAATTCTCTACTGCTGCTACTTGTGACCCTCCAATGTTCATGAAGTTGTGATCTGGTGGTGGCTGGCCATAAACTGCATAAAAGGGAGTTGTTTTGATTGAGGAGTGATATGAAGAGTTATACCACCACTCAGCTAAGGATAGCCAAGTTGACCACTGTCTAGGACAATCACCACACATGCAGCGTAAGTAATTTTCCAAACATTTGTTCACTATCTCAGTCTGCTCATCTGACTGTGGATGGTATGTTGTGCTAAGACATTGCTCAACCCCCAAAACTCTGAGTAATTCTTGCCAAAACAGACTTGTAAACACAACATCTCGGTCTGAAACTATGGTGCTCGGAAGCCCATGAAGTTTGTAAACATTGTCTAAGAATAACTGTGCCACATCCTTGGCAGTATAAGGGTGAGATAGTGACATAAAATGAGCATATTTGGTTAACCTATCCACCACTACAAAGATAGTGGTCTTGCCAAGTGATTTGGGAAGACCCTCAATAAAATCCATAGAGATATCACTCCATACCTTCTCAGGAATTGGCAAAGGTTGGAGTAACCCAGGAGGGTGAACATTTTCCCCTTTGAATCTTTGACAAACTGAGCATTCTGAGATGAAAAGCTGAACATCCTTCTTCAATCCTTTCCAATAAAAGGTCCGTTTGATTCTTCTAATGGTTTTGTCTACACCTGAGTGTCCCCCCATGGAAGAGCTGTGATAAGCTGCCATGAGCTGCTTTCTGAGATTAGGTGAATGCCCCACCACTAGACTTCCTTTGTAAGTTAGTGTACCATTTTCCCAAGAGAAACCTTGATGAGAGTTGGGATCCTGCTCTAACTCCGTGATAAGTTGTTGTAATGCCAAGTCGGTTTGCCAATTGAGTTTAATTGTGGGCAGCCAAGTAGAATCTACTGCAATCAAGGCATTTACAGTGGCATGCTCCAAAAACAAATCTTCCCTTCTTGACAATGCATCAGCCACTTGGTTTTCTGCTCCATGCTTGTAGGTGATCTCATAGTCGTAGCCAAGCAACTTGGCAATCCATTTCTGCTGAAAAGGGGTTGCAATCCTTTGTTCCAATAGGTATTTTAAACTATGGTGGTCAGTCTTGATAAGGAAGTGCCTCCCAAGCAAATAATGCCTCCATTTCAGGACTGCTAAGACCACAGCCATTAACTCCTTTTCATAGGTAGATAAACCCAGATATTTCCCTGACACCCCTTTGCTCCAAAATGCGATTGGATGCCCCTCCTGCAGTAGTACTGCCCCTAACCCTTTGTCTGAAGCATTTGTTTCAATAATGAATGTTTTGGTGTAATTAGGAAGAGCCAGGACTGGTAAGGTCATCATAGCCTCCCGGAGAGCATAAAAAGCTGTTGTTGATTCATCAGTCCAAGTAAAAGACTCTTTCTTCAACATTTGGTTCAATGAAGCTGAGATCTTCCCATAATTTCTTACAAATCTTCTGTAATATCCAGTTAAACCCAAGAATCCTCTTAACTGTTTGAGAGTTTTAGGAATGGGCCAGTTAGCCATGGCCTCAAGTTTGCTAGCATCTGCTGACACACCTTTGTTTGAGACTAAGTGGCCAAGGTACTCAACCTCTTGTTTGGCAAAGACACACTTAGACCTTTTAGCAAATAGGTTGTGCCTCTGTAAAAGTTGCAAAGCAAACTCCAAATGGGACAAATGCTCATTCAAAGTTTTGCTGAAAATCAGTATATCATCAAAAAAAAACTAAGATGAACTTCCTTAGACATTCCTTAAAGACCTCGTTCATGAGACTTTGAAAAGTTGAAGGTGCATTTGTCAGCCCAAAAGGCATGACTAAGAATTCATAGTGTCCCTCATGCGTTCGAAAAGCTATTTTTGGTATGTCAGAGGCATGCACTCTTACTTGGTGATATCCAGCCCTTAAATCAAGCTTAGAAAAGAAAGAAGCACCACAGAGCTCATCTAGTAACTCATCAATTGCAGGTATTGGAAATTTATCCTTCACAGTAATGTGTGTTTAAGGCCCTGTAATCAACACACATTCGCCAAGTTCCTTCTTTCTTTTTAACTAACAAAACAGGTGCTGAGTAAGGACTGACACTTGGTTGAATGACCCCTGAATGAAGCATCTCTTTAACTTGGTTTTCTATCTCAGTTTTTTGGAAGTAAGGATACCTGTAAGGTCGTATGTTTGGAGGTTCTGTACCAGGTTGCAGGGGAATGTGATGGTCCTGGCTTCTTTTTGGAGGTAAGCCCTTGGGCTCTTGGAATACTGCTGCAAATTTGGACAGCAACTGCTCCACCTTAGGTACATCGGTTTCTGCTGGGAAAACCTCTTGTATAGCATAAATGTGAGCCACAAATCCTTGAGGTTTCTTCTGTAGTAATTTCTTCATGTGTTCAACATCCACCAACTTGGATTCCCCTTGCTTCCCACCCCTCAGAACATGCCTCCTATTATTTAGGGTGAAATCCATGCTGAGGTTTTTAAAATCCCACTTCACAGGACCCAGTGTAGCCAACCATTGAATCCCAAGCACCATATCACACCCTTTGAGTTCCAGAATCCTCATGTCTGTTTGGAAAACTTCCCCTTGCATTTCCCATTTGAAACCTTTACAAGTTGCATTGCTGACCATCTTGGTTCCATCAACAACAAACACTGTTAAGGGATCAGTGTCTATAGACTCCACACCTGCTCTTTTTACCACTTCTTGGTTTAGGAAGTTATGGGTACTACCCGTGTCAATCAAGATCACCACTCTTTGTTTCTTGACAAACCCATGTACCCTCATGGTTCTATAAGAGACTGAGCCAGTTATTGCATTAATAGAAATCTGCAAATCACCTTCTTGCTCCTGGACCTCTTCAATTTCCTCTTCTTGTGTATGTTCTGGATCTGAATCCTCTTGTTCCCCTTCTATAGTGAATAACTGCTTCTTCTTACATTGGTGCCCTCTTGTGTACTTCTCATTGCACCTAAAACACAGACCTTTAGCCTTCTTTTCCTCTAGTTCCTTGGGTAGTTCTTTTTTTACAAAACTGGAGTTAGGGTTTGGTCGTGAGTGGTTGTAGAAGGTAGGTTTTTTTTTTTTTTTTTTTTTTTTTGGGTAATTCAGCTTGAAATTAAAAGGGGTTAAGCGAATGTACAGCCTACAAGGGGCATACCCCAGGGAGGACTAAATGAAAAAAGAAACAAAGAAAGAAAAATGCATACTCCCCGGCACAACCCGCCGGGGTGGGCATTTTGGATGTCCTGGCACAACCCGCCAGAGTAGGGATAAATGAGCAAAAAAAAAAAAAAAAAAAAAAAATTCTAATTAAATAAACCCGAAGGTTGATACAGTGGTTTCCACTTGATTTTCTGGACCCAAAATAGCTCAAAGGCCAATTGAAGTTCACGGGCACAAGGCCCAATCTCTTACACTTTCGTGCACCTGGGATAGAACCTTTTTTGAAATACTCCATTGAATAGCTTATGGTGCAAGCCACCACTGGGCTTTTCCCTGTTCCAACTTTCAATGCTTGGCAGCAATAACCAACTGCCCCATATGCCTCTCGTAGCCACTCTGCACCCCATACAATTAGGTACATTGGTGGGCCCCACTGCCTTCTACCTCGGGTAGAGCATGAAGACCAGTAGAAACCCAAAATTTTGGTAAAACAGTCCCAACAAAGGAATAGCCCAAATGGACTCAAGTAATCTCAACGGAATAGAAACAAATGCATAAGAAAGAGACCCCAATTCCAACACTGCCTTGGACATACCTCAGCGCCAGGATCCATAATGGTATTACCTCTTCCACCGTGACACCATCGACACATAATGGAAGAGAACTGTTGCGCGAGTACGAACAGCGGCAGTACTAGAATCTGAGCCCCAAATCTATAACGCGTTCATTGTATTCCTTCGATCCTTGCATTTGACGAAGACCCACAGTCGTGGGGTATAGATGTAACTGGAAAACCCATCTGGGTAGACCATAATATGGACAAGCCAATCGAAAATTGAGGGTTTCTGACCCACGGTAAGGTGTGGGCCCAAGATAGCAAAATAGCAGACCATATCAAAGATGGTTCATGATTGTTGAATGTGAAGTGAGTTTTCCAGATCCCTCGAAGAACAAGGAGTATACTGATTGTAGCATATGTCACAAGAACATGAAAATATAAACTAAGATAATCCGAATAGGGCAGATATACCTCTTTATCAGATTGATGAGTCGAAGAATAACCAGATGATAGCAACTCTCAAACCACAAACTCGATCTGACCCATCTGAGCTGTAGAAGAGGACTGCCCAGATCTGGTTTATACGCGCTCTATGGCCGACTGTCGGGCCAGCCAGATTTGAGATGAGAACCGCTAACCCATTGAGTTAGCAGGGCTCGTAACACTCCCTGGAACCCATTTGAGGTTGAATCGCTAGCCAGACCCATCTGTTGGGAACACGAGCAAACCCAGCTTGGTTTTGTGGTACCTATCGAACAGATGAGGACCAAATTGGAACCCTCCTGATGAGGATGTTGGTAAATCGTGGGTAGAGAAGACCGCACCATCGCCATCGAGTGAAGTAGATTGGTGAGAATCAGACCGCACCAAGCCTCTGAATGCCTCTTACAGCCGCAGATCCCCTTTTCGATTTTGGGCTTTCTGTTTCTTATCCTCTCGGAAGAGAGATGATATTACCTTCAATCAGTGGAGACCGATCATAGTTCAACAGATTGAGGGGTAGATGTAAAAAAGTAGAACAGATTTGAGAAGGGGAGTGCATTCTCTCTCTAGCCTAGAGAGAGAAGCTCTCAACCCCTCCCAAAAGCTGTTTTATATCCTGTGAGTTGTTGTAGAAGGTAGGTTCAGCCATTCTTGGCCCTTGTTTAGCCTTCTTGGTGATTGCCTCAATGCTGTATTCTTGAAGTTTGGCTAGCCCAATGGCTTGGGTCACACTTGTGGGTTTGAACATCAGTACATTGGCTTTCAATTCCTCCTTTAACCCGCTAATGAAACAACTTACAAAGAAGCTTTCAGGCAGATTTTGGGTTTTGTTTGCTAAAACCTCAAAATGTTCTTGATAATCCCTAACCGTAGTAGTCTGTTTCAATTTAGTTAATTCACCCACAGCATCTTCATACAAGTCAGGCCCAAATCTAGCAATTAACCCTTGCTTAAAGGTCTCCCAATTGATTATACAGAGGGTTTTCTCAAACCACTGATACCATTGCAGTGCCCTATCTTCGAGATGCAAGATTGCTAACCTAACTTTATTAGGGTTTTCAGTGGAGTTGTAATAAAAAAAACGCTCACATTTATAGACCCTTCCCGTTGGGTCTTCTCCAAAAAACTTAGGAGAATCGATTCTTGCGTACCTAGTACCAAAACCAGTTGCAAATTGGGGCTGGTACTCCTCATTTCTGAATCGATTTTGGAAATTGTTGGGGCCGCCTAGATCCAGCGACTGGTTATTGCCATCCCCAGGATGTGTTTCTTGATTCTTCCCGTAGATGTGTGCAGCCATTTGATCATACTTTATGGTGACTGCGGCCAGCATTTCCTTGATTTCCCCCAAATCCTTTAAGTTGTTCTTGATTTCTGCTGTTTCCTTTGCTGCATTGAATTGTTGTTCCTTTAGGACTCGAGGAGAATCTTCAAGTTTCTTGAGGTCTTGACTCCTAGTCCCATCCGCCATTGCTAATTGATCGTTTCACAGGCCGAGAAAAGTCGGCTCTGATACCAATGTAATGACTGGAATTGGAAGAAGAAGAGATATAGAAAGAGATATAGAAGGAAAAGAGTTTATTGACGCTCTAATTCCAACCCAAGAATTGGTTACAAAACAAATACATGAATCGGCAGTGCAGTCCTTCCCTTATTTATACTCGTACTAGCTGCTAACTGCTCTACAGAATTACAAATGGAATGCAATTACAAGAATACCCTTGGCTAACTAACTCGTTCATAACAGATTCCGTAAACTAAGGGATTTCCTTTGTTAAACAATGAGAGAGAACGATTTATGCAGTACAATTACCTCCTTGAAAAGGGGCCTTGGTCGCCAAGCTCATGCTACTTTTGGCCTATTTCATGCCATACCGTGGGGTAATGCTACAATGTGCACTTACTCAGTATGAGATTTTGTGGCTGGAGATACGAAGTGCATATGGTATGCACACTCATATGAATAGTCACAAAATCTCATATATGTCCACAAAATCTCATATTTGGACCCATGCGGATTGCTACAGTAATGCTATAGTAATGCGACTTGTTATTTGGAGCCACAAAATCTCATATTTGGAGCCACAAAATCTCATATTTAGAGCCACAAACACTCATATCGGTAATCACAACAATAAATATTGGAGTCCATAAAATCTCATATCGATATACACACTATCTCATATGTGGAGCCAAAAAATCTCATATCGATATACACAAATGCCCACACGTCATACGTAACGCAATCTCAGCCGTCCATTTGGATGGGGTGCATACCGTATGCCATCTCATATTTGGAGCCACAAAATCTCATATTTGGTGCCACAAAATCTCATATTATCTCATATTTGGTGCCACAAAACTCAAATTTAAAGCCACAAAATCTCATATGGGGGGTGTGCATTGTAGCATGCCTCCATACCTTGTGGCTTTTTGGAAGAAGTGTACCTGAGTTGCTGTTTTTCTTTTGTTCCTCTGTTCCTCCAAACCACAGTGTTGCCCATATATTTTGAAGTATTTCACTCATGCTCTTACCCGTATCAAATACCCAAAATACCCTAATCATTTAAAACTTGTCATGCCAAAAAAGAAGGGTATTTTCGTCCAAAAAGGGTAAAAAATGGCATGCCAACTTGTGTTCTTATATAAGAAGGTTTAGATTTAGAATAAAAATCTATTTTGTTAAGAAATTTTTAATATATATATATATACAATAATCATCCCATAAGGGACCCTGATGGAAAGAAAAAAACGCAGCCATCCCTTTAAGCCGTTGGATGAGATGGACGGATGAGATTTAAAAGAGGCAAACGCGGGTCAAAACAGCTATCCGGGTTGGAACCAAACCCAGTTCGCGGGTCAAATGGGGTTATACGGGTTATAACCCCTTACCCCCAGACCCAAGCTTCCTCGACACACTTCAGACGAAAAATTCGAACGAAGAGAGAGAAAGCTCTGCGAACTGAACCAGATCGAAGAACAAGAAGATTGGCCGATCAATTTCGAAGGGGTAACGTCTCTCTCCCTCCTCTCTCTCTCTCTCTCTCTCTCTCTCTCTCTCTCTCTCTCTCTCTCTCTCTCAGTTTCGTTCTAAATTTTTGTTTGAATAAACCCTAGGTTTGAAAGAACTAGATTAGGGACTTCGAAATCGAAGAAGATGGAGCCCCCAGAGCCCCCAAGGTCGGTCTCTCTCTCATTGTCTCTCTATGTCTGTACTTATCTCTTCTGCACTGGAAGTGATTCATATTGTTATGAGTAGCTTTCTTTTTTTATTCGGTGTTATCAGTTTAGCTTAAAGAACTCAGTTTTTGGCACTTGATATTTTTCTTTCATCCGAGCTCCATGATTTGTGGACTACATCAAAAGTCCTGTGAAATCTCACTTTGATTTTAGGTACACCAATATAAAATTTAGTTACTACGCAAGACCTGTAGTGACGAAGTTTTTGGTTGAATTAGGATTACTGTGCCATTAAGTGGTGTATATTGGACAGTATCAGCAAGTCATGGTTTGGTTTATAAGATGGCTTGTTCAAAAATAGTGATTGACCTGTGGGAATTTGCATACCACTGAAAAATGAAACTGCATTGAAGGGTCACAAAATGTACCCAATGGTCAACTAGTATTTCCAGTTAAAAAAAAATGATATCGCCTTCAATATATTCATGAAAGTCCTGTGAAATCTCACTTAGATTGAGCATTGGCTAGCTAATTCGTTAGAGCCTATGTGAAATTGACTGTTTTGGGCAAAAAAAATTTGTGTAGTAGATTCTCATCCATTTGCATTTAATGTTTTGTCATCAGGATGTCGTCTTTGCGAGATATACTCTACTCACCATCAAACGAACAACCATGTGCATCATCTGGAGCTTCTTCTGAAGCACTTTACACTCCTCAAGTGAAGGATGACTTGATACCAAAGATTGATAAGGTGTTTGCTAGTTTGGAAGAAGCTCATAGGTTTTACAATGATTATGCTAGAAAAGCTGGATTTGGGGTTCGAATCAATTCAAGCAAGTTGGGTAAGGGCGGTCTAATCGTTAGGAAGGAATTTGTTTGTCACAAAGAAGGTGTGAGGGCGAAAAAGTATACGCAAAATGTATCTGAAAACACTATACGAAAAAGGGGGTTAACTAGAGAGAATTGCGGTGCAAAAATGACTGTTGTGAAACGGGGTGAGGGGTTTGCTGTCACGCAATTTGTCGCCACTCACAACCACACGCTTGCCACACCAAAGAAGGTGCATTTATTACGGTCTCATCGTAAATTGTCAGCTGCCCAAAGAGCTTTGACAGACCAACTTGGCGATGCAAATGTGCCGACCCACCAACAAATGAGTATTTTGGAGTTGCAAGCCGGAGGTCTTCAAAATGTTGGATGTTCTCAACAAGATCTCTATAATGCTAAAAGAGATAAGAGAAAAATGGTAGATGGCTTTGACGCTAGTTTGTTGGTTGAGTATTTTGAGGCCCAACAAGAAAAGAATCCCAGTTTTATATTCTCAATCTTTCCAGATGATGAGGGGAGTTTGTATCATTGCTTTTGGGCCGATGCAACCATGAGAAAGTCATACCAATATTTTGGGGATGTCGTGGTGTTTGATACAACTTATCAGACAAACAAATATTCATTGATCTTCTCACCTATTATAGGGGTTAATCATCACGGTCAAACAACAATGTTCGGGTGTGCTTTCTTAAGTGGCGAAAAAGCCGATGCTTTTTTTTTTTTTTGGGTAAATTAGCTTGAAAATAAAAGAGGATAAGCGAATATACAGCCTACAAGGGGCATACCCCAGGAGGACAAAACAAAAGAAAAGAAAAGGCAAAACAAAACAAAATAACTACCTCCCTAACACAAACCGCCAAGGAGGGAGTGGGATGGCCAAAAGGCTACAATTGGGAACGAGTGTTTCTAATCCATCTGAAAGAGGGAGGAGAAACACTCATAAGGGGAAAACAAGATCTTGAATTTAAGGAGAAACACTCTCCATATACTGTAGGGAAGGAAATTTTGAAAATTTCGCCATGACCCGTTCGTAATTGGAGCACCCTCAAGGTGCCAGCCACTGCGTATACAACAGCAGCAGCTGAAAAAGAGAAAAAAAAAAAAGAGGAAGAAGAAGAGATAGAGGCAGAACTTCCAACAGCAGTACTCAGCAGCAGAAGAAACAATGTAGCAGCATAAGTAGTTGTACCATAAGCATAGTAGCAGACTAACCAATGAATAACCAATGAAGCTGGTTAATTCAGTAGAGCATCCGGGAGGCTGCGCTTACGGCTTGAGATGATCAAGCACACCTGGGAGGAAGCCCCCTCCCCAAGGGGATCAGACATGCCAAAGGACAACCCCCCTAGGCTAGGTCAGAAAACATGGGATTTGTGAAATTGAGCATCAAGTCTCTGGCTTAGCATATGAGCAACCAGATAAATTGCAAGGTTCCGTTTGATTTTGTGATAATCCCAGTAACGTAACAGGTTCACAAACGCAGCAGTAGTAAAAGTAATAACAATGCATATCAAGTGGGGGAACCACAGATTGCAACAGCCCTTGCATCTGGGCATAACCGTAGCATAACCGTAGCAAGAGGAATCTGACCGCAGCAGTACAGAAAAGTATCATTAACCGCAACAGTAGTAACAGTAATAACAATGCATATCAAAATGGGAGAACCACAGATTGCAACAGCCCTTGCAATCTGGGTATAAACAGCAGCAGTAGTAAAGGATATCGATGCAGCAGGCACAGTGGCAGCAACATGAAAATCAATGCAATAACAACCAGTAACAGGAGATATAGAATGGCAGCTCTGCCCATTAATGCAATCTGGGTATAAAAGCCGATGCTTTCGAGTGGCTTTTCAATGCATGGTTGGAAGCAATGCCGGCTGGGGCTCCCAAAATGATCATAACTGATCAGGATCCGGCAATGGCAAAAGCAATCAGTACTCGCCTTCCAAATACGGTCCACATGTATTGCATTTGGCATATTGTGTGTAAATTTTCCGAAAAAATAAGTGCTATATACTATAAACAACATTATGATGACTTCCGTAAATGTGTATGGAACTCCGAGACCCCCGAAGAGTTTGAAGGGAGATGGGTATAGACTGTAGCAAAAGCTAATTTGGCGGATAATGAATGGTTAGATGGTTTATACCAAATTCGTGAGAGATGGGTTCCTGCATATACGAGACACATATTTTCTGCCCACATGACCAGTAGTCAAAGAGCTGAAGGCTGTCATGCCTTCTTCAAGCGGTATGTGTCTGAAAAAAATTCTCTTATGGATTTTGTCACGAGGTTTGCTAGGGCACTTTCACATATAAGGCATAATGAATTAGATTCGGATCATAAAGATGTGAATGAGAAGCCACTCCTCGTAACAAAAACACTCATGGAGTCGACAATGCGTGAAGTGTACACACACAGTGTTTTTTTATAAGTTCCAACAGGAACTCTTGGATAGTGGGACATATGTCGTAAAGAGTACATTTAAAGATGAAATGTGGGCTAAGTACAATGTTATGAGGTCAACTCTGCCTGAGTCGAAGGGTCGTGAGCTTGTGTTGGACAAGTCATCAAACTTTGTTAAATGCAGCTGTAAGAAGTTTGAGTCTGACGGAATTCCATGTCGGCACATCTTGGCTTACTTCACTAAAAAGCAAATTAAACAAATACCTGAACAATACATATTGCGGAGGTGGACTAAATCAGCAAAAGCTAGCAGGGTTATGGATGACGGGACCGTTTCTGAAATATGTGACACTTCTATGTTAATGAAGAGAAATAGGCTTTTCCGACTAGCTAGCAGAGTTATTGATGCATGTTTGTTAAGTGAAGATGAGACTGAAGGTTTGGAAGAATATTTGGTATCAACTGAAACGCGGCTTGCATCCAAGATGAGTGACTTGAATATTCGCGAAGAAAGTAGTGTCCGAATGCCTATTTCTCGTGGAAACCAACCTATTCTCAAAGAACCACGGCCAGTTAGGTCAAAAGGTTGCGGTAAACGACTGAAAGGAGGAAAAAAGAAGGCTATGAAGAAGAAGAGGCGTTGCACTGGTTGTGGGAAATTGGCGACACATGACAAAAGGAATTGTCCGGTAATTCTTGGAATGTAGTTCTATGTTCATTTATAATTTGTATGCTTCATTTTTTAAAATTTAATTGTGAAATTTGTTTGTAGCTCTAGCGGAGATGGTAGGTTGAATGACGAGGATGAAGAGGATGTTGAGCAAGCCGATAACGACATGGAATATGACTCAGAATGTAAGTGTTCGAATTTTTTTCCCCTTCATGTAATGAAATTTGTTTGTAATTTAAATGAAGCCTATTTCTACTTGCAGAAGCTGCGGACAAGCTTTGAATTTGGAGACTTACATGTAGTTGAGTTTGGGATTTCAGAGTTGTGTGTAGTGAATTTGGGTATTGATGTTATGTTTATTTGAATTTGGAGACTTGTGTACTGAATTCTGAATTGTTGAATTAGGATTTGTTTTATGTTAGTGGTCAATTTTTTTTTCCCACGACCAGTTATTCTCTGGAAATGGTCAACAACTTGGAATGTGCCTCATTGCAAATGGAATGTGCTATTACAGATTATGTCTTGGAAGAATGCTATTACAGATGGTCTGTTTTTTTGGGCTGAACTTGTATCCTTGTTTGGACTATTTTGTATCCTTCTTTTGGCCTTTTAATGAGAAGTACTTTTACTGAAAAAATATCTACAAATGTGCCACTCAATATGCAATTCTGGGCATCTGCTATGACACTTCAAGTTCTGGGCATCCGTCCTCACATTGCATTTGGCATGGAACCTTACGGACGCAACATATGACCTTACGGACGCAAGGTAGCTGCTGAATTTTTTTTGGCATGGTCTTGTTGTTTTCAGTCTTAGCCCAACATCGCGACGTCTCAATTCAGCAGTCAACAACGTATAAATACAAGTTAAAATACAAGGTCTTTCACACAAGAGTCAATATGCATTTTCAGCAGTCAATAACATAAAACAAAGGCAAAAAGCATATTTTACTCGTACCAACATGCAACTCTTTCACACATCGATATGCATTTTCCAACAGGGCAACAAATGAAGAAGTACACCAAACCATAAAATCAAAAACCAAAGAATATCATTCGAAATCTAGAGCATATTCCCCTTCAATTCATTGGAACTTCCAAAATCAGCAGCTAGTATCTTACATGACTGAAATACAACATAAATAATTACTTACGACCAAGTAGGAGTACTTGGATTACACAAAGTACAACAACTAGTTGGAGTACACAAATTGCAATTCCAATACAAATTACAACACGGCCTGCATTTTCTATGGCGGACATGCGTTCTGTTAAGCTATGGAGGTTGACTTTTAAATCATGGAATGGCCCGTTCAATTGGAGTGACTTGTTATCTCCCGAATCTGCGACACTGTCAATGTGCTCGTCGCACCAAGCAATCCACCGCTTGCAGGGCTAATCACAAACAAATAATGTGATCTTGTTACATAATTAAACCTAAATGGAAAATTTTGCCAGAAACGAGAGTGCGTGGAGAGGCTCACAGGGGTACGAGGGCATTTATAATAGTACCGGCCGGGGTATTTGCCATGGGGGGCAGCCTTGGTAGGGATGCACAGACCACATCCACGAGGACAAGGCATCCTCGGCCATCCAGACATGGAATTTGAAGAAGCGGAAACCATTTTAATCCCTGGGAGGAAAAAAAGTTAGCATAATAAATTGTAACATTCGACCAAGCTTAATAAAGAGCTTAGATTATTCAAATTTTCTCAAAATGTTGAATCATGCCAACAACCCAAATCAGACCAAGCTTAATTGACTATACATACTGAAACATATAATTCATTACATAACTTCATAAAATCCAGTGGCAAGCACTACAAACACATGAAAATAACTTACTATGAATTTTTGCAGAATAACACTAGCGAACCTGTGAATACTACTAAAATAACTATGCACAAACCCCATCCATTGTGTAACATAAGCAAAAAATGCAAGATAACAATGAACAAAAACAACTCATTTCGAACCAAAAAAACAAATTTCGAACCTAGATTTTCGAGTTCGAACCCTAGATTTCAAAATACAACCATTTTTCTATGTGTGTTTTACAATGACAACCATCATCGTCATCATCACGTATGTGCCCAGTACATACCAAGCCAAAACTGTTACGAACACTTTCGAGTGCAATGATCAGTGTTTAACCACAACAAAGTCGACATTACTGGAAGAACAGAAAGTTAGAACGAATAGAAAAGAAAAACCTAGGGTTTGCTCGATTTCGAAGTCCCTAATCTGGTTATTTCAAACCTAGGGTTTATTCGAACAAAAATTTAGAACAAAACTGAGAGAGAGAGAGAGAGAGAGAGAGAGAGAGAGAGAGAGAGAAACGTTACCCCTTCAAAATTGATCGGTTCTTGTTCTTCGATCTGGTTCAGTTCGCAGAGCTTTCTCTCTTCGTTCGAATTTTTTGTCTGAAGTGTGTCGAGGAAGCTTGGGTCTGGGGGTAAGGGGTTATAACCCGTATAACCCATTTGACCCGCGAACTGGGTTTGGTTCCAACCCGGATAGCTGTTTTGACCCGCGTTTGCCTCTTTTAAATCTCATCCGTCCATCTCATCCAACGGCTTAAAGGGATGGGTGCGTTTTTTTCTTTCCATCAGGGTCCCTTATGGGATGATTATTGTATATATATATTACTATAATCTACTAACACCAAATTACCAATTTTAATTCTTTTTAAGTCCACCTTAATTTCACGATTGCTACTCAAAGGAAAACCCAATTCTCGTACTCTCTAATCTTGATCTGTTTCTTAATTTTTTATTCCTTTCATATTTCTTTACAATATCTCTTGATTCTTCCAACCTTAAAGCTATTTATTTTATAAATTGTTTTAGTGCTCTAAATTCTAAATAATCTTTTGAATTCACGTGTTGTGGTAAAGTGTTCCTTAATCGGGTAGAACCGGAACCGAACCAAAACCGGTCCAGTCTTGTGGTTTGGATCTGGACAGGTTCTGCATGTGTATTGGTTAGGTTTTGGTTCTTAATTTTTTGGAACCGGTCGAAATGGTCCGGTTACTAAATTTCTAGAGAACCGGTCTAATTTGGACCGTGTGCACCCGTACCATTTGCCACCTCTGGTTTTTCTGTTCGGGTGATCTTTCTCGGGAGATTGTGAAATTTGAACAGAGCTTATAGCTTCATGGCGAAGCTGCTGACAAGAACTGGGACCGTTGAGGGGGCTTGTGAGGGTTTTTGGGTAATTTATTTTGGGTTTGGATGGTAGTTTTTTCTAGGAGTTTGAGTCTAGATGCTCCCCTCTTGTGTTCAAGCTTGATTGACAAAGTTGATGCCGCTCCAAACATGTTTGAGGCCCATGTGTTGAGGTATACTCAAGCATATCATTTTTACATTTAGGGCATCTAAAATAACATGTTTTAATGTGCATAAAGTTGGCTTATTAGTGCTTTGTTTGGGTTTGGCAATCCCATGATTTTGGCATTAGGATTTAGCTCTGAACTTATTGCGTCTGCACGCGTCTGTAGGGTTGTGGCTTTAATTGTTGAGATTGTGCCACGTATTTAAATCCTATCGGAGCGTCTGCGCGCGTTTACACGCGTCTGTCAGACTCTTTAAGTGGCTAGTGTCTTGTTTTGATTGGCTGAATTGGGGAGCACAAAAATGAGCACTATAAAAGCCATTTTTCCTTCATTTTCACACACCCACTTGAGAGAAAACCAACCCCTTTTTAGAGAGAGAAAGTCTCATCCTTCTCTCTTTTGTGAACTTGATGTTCTTGATGATTTGATCTTGCTCTTCTCATCTTTCTTCAATCTAGAGCCTTCCTCTCCATGGATCCAATCTAGGTTGATTTTAGTTTTCAAAAATCTTCATAAAAATCAAATATTTTCCCATTCATCATGTTTGAGTGCCTTCTAGTCTACTTGGCCGGATGATCCGGAGTCGTGTTGATGCAGAGATCGAGATGGTGATTCTCTTGGGTTCATGAATTCAAGAAGGAGTACGGGGTGCTAGTTCAAGAGTTGGAGCTAGGAATTACAAGTGGCTTGTGGGTAAAATTCCTTGTCTTCCAATTTCTTGTACCTTTTGGATTATGAAATATAAGTAGAGTAAGGTCGTGGTTTTATGCTTAGGATATTAGACCCTAAGTAGTTACCACGTATATCGTGTGTTTTGTCTCATTAGTTTAATTACTCTATATTGAACTTGTTGAGTTGTTTGATTTGTCATGGCGAATGATTAAATTGGTTAAATTCGAAATTGTTTATTTTTGAAGTGGTCGTCCTATTCACCCCCCCCCCCCCCCATCCCTTCTAGGAGTTGTTGTGCTTTGCATAATTTCAGTGTTCTCGTGTCATGTTAGAAATTCTCAACCCTAAGGGCATTCTTGTCTTACGTCAACTTAACTTTAACTAAACAACATAATGTCGAGAATTTCTATTCGCAACCCCCTCCTTTATCAATTTCTTACACCTTGGAAAACAGTAATGCAGTCCAGGCTCAAACCCAGTAATGCTTTACACTATTTCTATTCAATTGATTTTGAAATTGGTACATTTTTAAAAATATTTTGGACTACGCATACTTTTCATCAAGTTATAGTGCCCTCACTAAAGGATTTTTCTGGCTACGCCACTTACTGGAAACCACAGCTTTTCACACAATTCTTGTAGAAGCATCATTAGCCTTTAATTTAGTTTTTTGTTCTAATTTTTCTACTCTCATTGATAATTGATTGTAAGAAAATTTTGGAATTTGTTGTCCAAAATGATTAAAATGTGGGTCTCTTTGCGTACAGGAAGACTGAAGTATTCTCTATCAGGCATTATGATTGGCATACTGCCGAACCTAGTCTTCCTACCGTGCAGCCCTCTGCTCCTCTTCCTAGTCCTAGTGTTTGGGGCAAACCTCCCGCCCCTCTTGCCCTTCTTGACCCCCCTTCCCACCCTTTTTTTCATGCAACTGGCACTGTGTATTTTGTTGATGGGCAGTATAAAAGTTACGAGAGTGGTTTTACCTCTTTTTTTAGCTCTTTACGATCCTACAAGATCGAAAAGAATTAGTTTAGTTTCCTTAGGGATAAGAGAGAGGCCGAAGAGGCATTTGATACACTGTCTTTTTGCATAGGTGAAAATATTTTACCTACTCACTTCGTGGACTACACCGAGGTGGTGGTAGGTCCTATTGATATGGATGTCTTGGATCATTTTAAAGCAGCCTTTAAGGTCTTTGATGAAAAGAAGAAAAGCTTGTGGGATTTTGTTTCGAATAAATTTATACTCCTTATTGGGTGAGAATTTACGTTGTTTACTTCAATAGATTTCTTATATTGTTCAACCATATGTAATTGTTATTTAATTGTTTTATTTGTTCTTTTCAAAAACTTCCAGTGACATTTTGAAAGCTCTTATCCATGTTTATTGTTTGGAAGACCGTAAGAGTTATTGTTGTTGTGGAAAATTTGAATGAGGGAGTTGTTCTGAAGAAAGATGCCAAAAAAAAATGTTGTTGGGGCACAGTTGACCATTTTGAAGGGAGGATCTCCTCGTGATGCAGGTATATTGTAACACCCCGTAGTTTTAGATCAAAACGGAATTTTATTTGACTAATTAAGAAACTTTAAGTTGAATAAAAGAGTATTTTAGTTTGGAAAGTATGTGAGAAGAGCCTCATGTGGACTTTAGTCATGTACGCAGACTTACCGTTTTGTTGGATTATGACCACTTAAGGAGTATTTTTTTGCATTTTAAAATTCGTATACTTGGAATGTGGATGAATAGGTGCACTTTATAGGTGTGCATGTGATGTTTAGTGCCAGGTAATGGTAAAGATGGGAATTATGGCAGTATGGGTGGCATGAGTGATTTGGTAGCTGTCAATTTACGTGGAGGATGGTTGGTAATACATTGATCATTTAAATTGTTGTGGGCTATTATGTGTACACGTGTATATGAAGTTCGGTGGGTTCCAAAACCGGCCTTGAGCTAAAGTAAGTGTTGCGGCCGATTTAGGCCCCCAAAAAATACAAATTTTAAGGGCCTTCATATTTTAGTATCCCTAACTACCCATAGGTATTTTTGTAATACCGCACGTCCATGGCGTTCGTCGGTCGAGAGATGAATCGCCACACCAGAGAGAGAGTAAACACAGCAGTCGAAAGTGGTAGGGTTTCCCAGTAAAAAAGACGAGGGGGTATAAGGAGGGTTAATTGCGTAAATAGACAGGGGGTATAAAGCAGTATAATTTTAGGAGGGGGAGGGGTATTATTTGGGTAGGGGTATAATTTTATCCGGGTTGTATTTTGGTTCCCAAACCATGGATATATCGGTGGGACCGGGATAAAAATAGGGGGTATAACTTATACGCCTCCTTAACCCCCAGCCAATCAGGGCGTAAGGGAGGGTTTCAATTTTAAGTTGTTTGGTCATTTGGCCAATTTGGTCGATTTTACCCCTCAATTCTGGATTGTGCCGGTTGGTTTTTCCGTGATTCATGCGCCATTGGATGGGTCGTTTCGTCCTTTTAGTTGCCTGCTTTTTAGTACTTTGCAGAGGTTGGTGTTGTTTTCTTTCACACGCGTTCTGCGAGAAATTAAGTCTCTTTGCTTCAGCTCAGGTTGCGCGCCATCTACAGTGCCCAGATGTAGAGTGGTGTGAGACTATTCAGTGTATTGGGTTTAATAATTTCGTTGTGATGATGGCCATAAAAGACTTTTGAACCAGAGACAAGTAGAAACCTTACCTTTGTTGCAAACAAAGAAACCACCGAAAATTTAAGGTCTGTAGTTTGGGTTTCGTTTCCTTGCTCTTGCGGCGGAAAGGGATTTCTCGCACAGCTCTTCCTTCTTTCCGCGCGTAACAGCAAGAAGCACAATACGCACTTCTCAAAACTAATTTTCGAGCAGTTCCAGATTTCTGCAAATTTGAACAAGAACAGTGTGGTGACTGAGACAACAGCACATAGGAGCAACCTTTCGATCGGACGGCGGCCGGAAAGCCTCCTCTGCAATCATCTCCTCAATGAACACGCAACCCACTGGTTCAATCGATCTTTACAACCGGAAGCAAGCAGTCGTCGGCAATGGCGGATTATGTACTGTTGGATATATAGAGCTTGAAGGGTTTGTGACGGATGAAGAGGCAAGTGATGATGAAAAATCTCAATTTTCGCTTCAGATTACAAAAATATAGATGTAGTTCATATCAATTGTATTGAACTTTACTGTCGATAACACAAATTCCAAGATTGATCTCATATGGATTTGTGGAGCATTTGGCCAAAAAAAAAAGACCTAAGAACAAGGCAATCGATCCAGGTATAAGAAGGAGCGCATAGATCTAGGTTCATGTACCCCATGCCTTAGATTCAGGATGTTTCTTTCTGGTGAATCTGAATTTAGGTGTAGAGGTAAGCAATTTAACATCATTTCATGTCTATGGTTCATCGTTTGATTTTTGATATTTTGGGAATTGTTTGCTTTTCTGATTTAGTGGAGATAGATTTTTGTTTGTTCTTTGCATGTGTTTTTTTTTAAGTGTCCAATTGAATCAACAGGGAAGGAGGGAAAGGGGTGTAGAAATCAGCCTCAAATGGGTTTGGAATTGAATCTCTATTTGCTGATTTTAGGTCACGTAAAGATGCCATTTTGTTCTTGCAGTGGTTTTTGAATATGATTTCATTGTTGTAATCTTTTTATTCGAGCACGCTCCACTCTAATTCGTAAACCGGTGACTGGTTTGTGTGTTTATTTAACTGCCAAGGTGTTTTCCTCCATTCAATATCATGCCATTTGTCAATTCATGCCATTTGTCGATTTGGGTAATAATCTCAAAATTCCTGTCGTTTTACCTCTTCTATTAGCAGGGATTTGGAATTTAAGGCACAAACCTACTGTCAACATTCAATAGAAAAATTATGTTTGGATGACATCGAGAAATCTCCGTGGCACCCAAAACCCTTTATGTCACTTGAATTTATGGAGTGCCAAGTCTTTTTTTTTTTTTTTTTTGGGTAAATGAGCTTGAAATAAAAAGGGGCTAACCGAATTAAGTGCCAAGTCTTACTGTGAGGTGAGCACTGAATTTTCATTTTTGACTTTATATTACTGTAACATTTCCGTGAAACTAGCTTATATTAGTCAAATTATGTGTATAAAGTTTGATAGTTTAATTGTCTTTTGTCTCAAGCTACAAAAGACGTCTCTCTTCTATCCAGATGATGGTTGTTGATCTTTACATTAGGGAACTTAACCTCATATTTGAACTTTCAATGAAAAGCTGCAATGATAGATTGTCTAGACTCGCTCATGAAATTCTGGAAAGAGGTTCAATGGTCAAAGTTCCTTTGAAAATCCTACTTTAGATAGCTTGGGCCTAAACTGGAAGTTTGTAATATTATGATCTAAGATTTAGTATGCAACAAACTTCAAACTTATGTGTATGAAATGCGAAACTATTTTGCATGCGACAAACTTGCAAACTTATGTCTATGCAATGTGAAATTGTTGCTTCAATTAAACTAAAGGGCATAAAAGTTGTGCTCGGCACGACGCCTTGAACCTAGCTCTCTTATAAATATGGCAGTACGTTAGATTTTATTTACCTGTTGGCATCCATTCCTACTTCTCACATATTTGGTACTACATAAATTGAGGTTGTTGGCATAATACTTCTTGTGGCTCATATGCATGAAGTTGATTACTACAAGCTTTGTCTAATACATGAGTTGATGTTTGATTGATTGTTCTGGAACTGTTAATATATTTTTCACCAATTCATCTCTTCTCTTCAATACATTGAGGATTTAGTTTTGGTAGATATCCATAACCATCTATGGGTGGAAATTACTTTGTGACAAAATTGCTTTCAAAGTTGGAGTTGTAATGGTATTTTGGGTCTTCTCAATTCGCATCTTATTCCATTAGCCTCAAATGCAGAATCTAAGGTTTTCTACCTTAAAATGAAGGGTGATTACCATAGGTACTCGGCTGAATTTAAGGAGGGGGTCGAGTAAAGAGGCTGCTAAAAACACTCTGTTAGCTTATAAGTCTGCTCAGGTGGGAGATGATTGTGCCATCTTTTCTTTGTTGACGTCCTTATTTCGGATTTGCCACACGACCTAATCTCTATTTGTTTTCCTGGATGAAGGATATTGCTTTTGCTGAGCTGTCTCTTACTCACCCAATAAGGCTGGGACTTGCACTTAACTTCTCTGTTTTCTAATATGAAATCCTCAACTCCTCTTATTGTGCTTCCAATCTTGCGAAGCAGGTAAGCTTATTTAACTGTTTTGTATGCCTAGTCGGTTCTTCTGCAGTCTTGAGATTAGTGTAATATGCATTGGGATTAACAAGGTTTGGATATATTGATATTCGGTGATAGGATCGGAAAATGGAATCTCATCTCAATATTGAGACCTATAGTGCAGACTTTTGAACTAGAAAGATTGTTAGTTCTGATGCAGCAGATGTGGAAATTATTGGAAGAGACATTCTTTTCAATCAAGAAAACTTGGTTGGACTTGACGTGGATGTGCGAGCGTTAAAAAAAAAAGGCTCCTATCCTATTAAAAGTATGGTCAAAAGAATTTTTTTGATTTGTTTCATTTACATTTAAAGCAAATGTTGCAAAATCCTTTTTATTTGGATACTGTTTGAAAGTGTCTAAGTAGCCTGAACAGGCATAAGTATATCATGCTGTGGTTTAGAGAAACTGCATTACGTACTCTACTATCTCGTGTTATATAGTTAGGAATAGGGGTGTTATGGCATCCTATGGACAGGTTTTCAACTTCTAATTTGGAGGTTTGTATTTAGAATTCGTGAGTCAGTCACTAAATCCGATTTATCATGGATATGCTTTGGGTACTGTATTTAGACCCATCAAGACCCTAAAGTCCGTAATCTATGGGGTATATGTAAGTAGGTTTTGAAAGCTGGATATTTGATTGTGCTATGGGGTATATGTAAGTAGGTTTTGAAAGCTGAACAATGAGGGTTTGTCTTCTTTTTTCGTTCAATTTTGCGCATTTTTGTATTATTTCATTTTAGAATAAAAAATAAAAAACCACGAAGTGTTCAGAAACACTCATTGTTCGAATAAAGTTTTCAATTATTTACAAAAACGAATTAGTTTTAAAAAGAATAAGAAATTTTGCTTAATGTTCCGAGCAGAGTATCTCAGCGAAACTTTTGTCTCTCGGAGAGAGGAACTGAAATAAAAAACAATTAGGAACAATGACTTATTACTTTTCAATTTTTTAGAAAACCTTGACAGCTGTTTACGTTTATTGTAGACTTGCAAGAAGAGGGTCCGATGAGCTTAGGAAATCTCAGAAACTTCACATTCAACCGTATGACCTTTCAATTTACAAAAATTAAAGAACAAAATGAGAGCCTCTCTCACTAGGCGATTCAGGAGGTCTCTGGCAAAACCCTAGAAAATGGAAACTACAGCTTCATCCATGGCAGATCTGGCCTCTAAAGTGGTAGACTCCAACGTACTAAGGAAGAACAAAATGGGTACAACAAGAGCTGCAAACAATAGCTCTAATCATGAATCAAATCGCATCCAACTACAATAACAAGACTCACGATCGGGAGGTCTGAAGTTGACCATCGTCTCCACTCCTCAATGCTACTCCGATTTGTGTCCGGATGTTCATGATACTCTGTCAAGTGTTGATGATCCTCACGCTACAATAAAGCCCTACTTTGCTCAATCGAGTGTTTACCCTTAAAGATCTCCATCTGGTTCAAACAAAGATCAGGTACAAACCCTAAATTTTAGGGCTCCAAGCTTCCCTTCTTCTCAGAGTCTAGAAGTGGTGTACGCTACACCAGCTAAGCTCTCCTCCATCAACCCACTTACAAAACCTCCAGGAAATCAAACCCCTCAAGACCATTCCATTTCCTTACCTATTATTTCTAATGGTGTTCCTAACCCTAGTTGTGAACCTAACTCCACCCCTATTATAGATCTAAAACTCGTGTTTGCTTCTCATAGTCCAAGCATAAAAAGCCCTAATTCCTCGCGGAAATTGTTCGAGGTATTTCAAACTGAAAATGAGCGAATGAATAAAGAAGAGAAGATTGTGTCCATGGTACAATCCATTGAGGCCGAAATGAAGAAATCAGGATTGAATGTCGATTTCTCCCAGTTCACAAACCAACTAACCTTTCTCTAGGAGAACCATGTCTCCCCGAAATCCCAGTCTCGCTACCTTGAAGGGGATTTCTATGAGATTAAAGATCCTCCTGAGCCACCTAAACCTACTAACGCTCCAAGCTCCAATCAGAGATCAAGGAAGGCTCAGGACTGGTCCTCTCTCTTCATAGCCCAGGCCCCTTCAAAAACTATGAAGCTTGAACATTATCCGGAGATGCAACAAGGTAAAGATCCAGTTATTGAGCTAGATGAATCTGATATAGACTCAAATTCCTGGAATCATTGCTTGATTGGGTAATTCTTTGATGGGAAGATGTCGTACAACCTATTGTGCGCCACAACTCGAGCTATTTGGAAGGAGAATGCTCCTATATCCATTAAACAGATAGGCTCATGTTTCTTCTTTGTTTTTAAAGATGAGGAAACCAAAATGAAGGTTCTGGAGGAAGGTCCATACTTCTTTTCTAGACGATACTTAGTGCTCACGGGTTGGAGACGTATGCTAGTCCCTACTACAGTCCATCCTCCATATATTCCAGCTTGGATAAAACTCCACAAATTACCCTTAGAGTGCTGGACTGAGGCAGCTTTTAGTCGCATTGCCAGTTCAATAGGGAGGCCAATTCATGTGGACCATGCCACAACATCCACTAGTGACTACACTTTTGTCGAATGTTTCTTAATCATCTCATTAGAAGATTAAGAAACATTTGTTTTATTTATTGTTTAGCTACTTGTAGCCATTTGGCGTAAGTTTTTCTTTTCTTTTATTTTGCCCTGCGGTGGTGAGCCTTACTCCTTCCCCTAAGCCTATCACAAAACCTTTCAGGTTTTTTGATTTTTTGGCTGACCACCCTTTGTTCCTCCCCACAGTTCAGAGGGTGTGGAGAACCATAGTCCTTGGCAATCCAATGTTTTGTGTTAGCGAGAAGCTGAGATCTCTTCAGATTGAGTTCAAAAAGTTAAATACTAAAGAATTTAGTGCCATCTCAGAAAGGGTAAATTGTACCAAAACTCAGCTTGATGGCTTACAAAAAGAGATGGGATCCAATCCCTCTAATCCCATTAAACAAGCTGAGGAAAAAGTTGCCCTTAGACAGTATCTCATATTGTCTAGGGCTGAAGAGAGTTTGGCTAAACAAAAATCAAGAATCCAATGGCTGAAGTTGGGTGATCAGTGCACATCTTTTTTCTTCAAATCTGTTAGCAATAACAGAAATAAGAGCATGATCACTAGCCTTACTCTTAGTGACTCCACCACTACCCAGGACATGCCATTGATCAAATCTACTTTTGTTAACTTTTATAGTGACCTTCTAGGGACTCCTCATAGTTCTCATTATGATGGTACTGAAAGGGTTAAAGAGCTAATTCAGAGGGGGTTAACTGATGAACAGAGTCTGGCAATGGTTCATACTGTTACTGATGCCGAAATAAAAGAAACATTTATGAGTCTGAACCCCAAAAAGGCTCCTGGATCGGATGGTTATAATGCTGGCTTCTTTCAAAAAGCATGGCCAATTGTTGGCTATGAAGTCACAGCAGCTGTCAAAAACTTCTTTAAATCTAGCAAAATGTTAAGGAAGGCCAATGCTACTGTGGTAGCCCTTGTTCCTAAGATCACCAATCCCTCTAAGGTTGGGGATTTTAGACCCATTTCCTGCTGTAACACCATTTACAAGTGCATTGCTAAAATACTTGCTAGGAGGTTGCAGAGTGCCCTTCCTTCCCTTATAGGTCCTGTCCAATCTGGATTTGTGAAGGGTAGGAGGATTGCAGACAACATCTTCCTAACTCAAGAGATTATGCATGGCTATCATAAGTCCTCTGCTACACCAAAATGTGCTATGAAGGTGGACATTATGAAAGCTTATGACAATGTTAGATGGGACTTCCTTTGGGATGTCCTCTTAAGCATGAATTTCCATCCTACAATGATCAAATGGTTGCAAGCTTGTGTGACCACTGCTAACTACACACTAGCCCATTACACCTACTGTTAGGCTACAACCTTAACTAGCAGTAGTAGGAAGATCAATAGTTTTAAGAGAGGATCTAGTCTTCTACATAGAAGGGCCTATCATGCAGCCCCTGTTCTGCACTCTTTATAACCTGCAATTGCAGGTGGCAGTCAAACTGCTGCTGCTGCAGTTTACTACTGATATTTGCTGCTGCAGTTTCAAATGCTTGGCAAAGCTAATTCCTTGCTGCTACTGCACTCATTGTTAATGAAATCATACTCCTTGTTGTTGTGATACACACTTTTACATCAGCTGTGGAAGTCGTACTCTTTGTTGCTGTCTGCTGATCTGTTGGCTGTGGACAGATCCATATCCTGGCTACTGTATTGCTGTGCATCCTGCTGTGCTGCTGCTGTTCCCATACTTCAGTCAAAAGCTAGTAGGCTAGTTTAGTACTTCACTTGTTGTTTGTTTCCTGAACATCTCTTTAGAAGTTTAGGAAACATTCAAGTTATTTATTATTAGCTCCTTGTAGCCACTTAGCGTAAGCTCATTTTCTTTCTTTTGTTTACTTTTCTTTTCTTTTTGTCCTCCTGGGGTATGCCCCTTGTAGGCTGTAAATTCGGTTAGCCCTCTTTTTATTTCAAGCTTATTTACCCCCCCAAAAAAAAACATCAATGGTGAGAATACTGGCTACATTGAGGAGAGAAGGGGCCTTAGACAGGGTGACCCTCTCTCCTCCTACCTTTTTGTTATAGTTATGGAGATTCTTACATGCATACTTAGAGAGAAGTCTTTGCATTCAAATTTCCATTTTCATTGGAAGTGTAGTCAGAACAAAATCATTAATCTTTGTTTTGCAGATGATCTTATGATATTCTGCAAAGGAGATGTTGGGTCTGTGAGACACATCCAGGCATCTCTTTCTGAATTTGAGTCATTGTCTGGATTGAAACCCAGTCCTCATAAAAGTCACATCTTTTTCTCTGGAGTTGATACAAACACCAGAAGAGGTATACTGGATATACTTGGTTTCTCAGAAGGATTTTTACCTGTTAAATATCTTGGTGTACCTCTTCTTTCTAACAAATTAACTCATTTGGATTGCAAGCCTATGGTGGATAGGATTGTCTCCAAAACTAAGTCCTGGACTAACAGAGACTTGACCTATGCAGGGAGACTCTAGTTGATTAAAAATGTACTATTTTCCATGCAAACCTATTGGACCTCCTTGTTCATACTTCCTAAAAAGGTCATCAAGGAGGTTGAGTCTGTATTGAGAGCCTTCCTTTGGTCTGGTCCTGACCTTAAGAAGTCTGGTGCTAAAGTATCCTGGGAGCATATATGTGCTCCCAAAGAGGAAGGTGGCCTTTGTCTCAAATCAATGCAGATTTGGAACAAAGCTGCTGTATCTAAACATATTTGGTTCATTATCTCTGGTGGAGAACAATCAATGTGGTGTCAGTGGGTAAAGTCTTACTTACCCAAGGGAAAGAACTTTTGGCAACTTAAAATGCCAAGTAGTCCCACATGGACTTGGAGGAAACTTCTCAATCTTAGATCTATTGTCCATCCCTATATCAAGGTTATCATAGGTGATGGACATAACACTTCCCTTTGGTTTGACAACTGGCACCCATTGGGTCCTCTGGTTAATAGATTTGGGGATAGGGTCATCTATGACATGGGGTTGCCTAGAGACACTAAGGTCTCCTCAATTATCAGGAATTCCAAATGGGCCCTTCCTATCACCCAAACTTTGGAGATTAATGAAGTAAGAGCTGGTCTTGTGAATCTCCCTGACCCCATTGGAGTTGAAGGTGACTTGCATAGATGGACTCTCACTACTAATGGTGAATTTACTGTGAGCTCCTTGTGGAACAATCTTAGGACTCCATATCCTAAGGTTCCTTGGTGCTATAGTGTATGGTTTCCTGGCCATATACCCAAATGTAGCTTTATCACATGGGTGGCTATTCAAGAGAGGTTGTACACTGAGGACAGACTTGTTTTGTTTGGTTCAAAGTCCCAATCTAGTTGCAGCTTCTGTCCTAGTAGTGAGAGTCATGATCATTTATTTTTTATAAATAATTGTTCTAAGGTCCATTATAGCTTTTTGTAACATGTCTAGTCCACCTCATATTTCCATAACACCTCTAATCCACCTTTTTGCAATTTATAAGGTGTAAGGTCCACTCTCCGTTTTTAATAGACAAATGTACCCTCACATTAAATTTAATACATAATTTACCCTAGGGTTTAGGTTTAGGGTGCATTTTCCTATTATAGGGTTTAGTGGTTTAGGCACTTTCATAGGGTACCCTAGGATTTTAGGCACTTTCATAGGGTACCCCAGGGTTTAGGGTGCACTTTCTTATTATAGGGTTTTTAATGGTTTAGGCACTTTCATAGGGTAGCCTAGGATTTTAGGCACTTTCATAGGGTACCCCAGGGTATAGGGTGCACTTTCTTATTATAGGGTTTTTAGTGGTTTAGGCACTTTCATAGGGTACTCTATGATTTTAGGCACTTTCATAGGGTACCCTAGCAAAAATAGGGTACCCTAGCAAAAAAAAAAAAATCAAAATCTGGGGGCAATAGCCCTGGCCGCACGATAAAAGAAAAGGTAGGCCTTTGCTTCAAGGTGGTGGGGCCACATGTCACATTTACCAACCCATCAACATCAGGTAAGTTTGGATTATAGGGTACCCTAGCATGCACATGTCGCCATCACCCTTAAGGGTTTTGCCTTTAACCGTGGGACTGAAACGCGAAAACGCGAAAACCCTCTGAACGACTGACACGTGAAAACCCTCTTAACGACTACTGACGCGCACATGTCGCCATCACCACTCGGGTTGTGCTTTTAACCGAGGGTTTTTTTGTATTTTGATCGCGTGTGTGGACTTAATCTCTTAGGAAAAAATAGAATGGACCTTTGACTCTATGTAATAGTTATAGTGGACCCTATAACAACTCTCCCTATTTTTTAATTGTCCATTTACTTCACAGGTTTAGACCCAAGTGCTTGTCAAGGTTAATGTTCATTGGCCTCTTAGACCTTGGAATAACTGGGTTGCTCTTTTTTTTTTTTTGGGTAAATAAGCTTGAAATTAAAAGGGGTTAAACGAATATACAGCCTACAAGGGGCATACCCCAGGGAGGACAAAATGAAAAAGAAAGAAAGGAAAAGAAAGAAAAGAAAAGTGCGTGGTCCCCGGCACAACCCGCCGGGGTGGGAAAATAAGAATTACTGGCACATCCTGCCAGCATAGGTATAAATAAGCAAAAGCAATAAGTGAAGCAGATAATTGTTTAATGCCATACACAGCCTGCAAGGCTAGGATAATAGCAAAACATGCACATAAATGGGTAACACGTAGTGGGTCCAAGAAGGCCCCAATGTATGAAATGTGATTTCGCTCGTGCTCGCGTCCCATTAGCCTAGCTATCCAAAAGGAAAGAGAGGCATCAAGGACATGAGCATGGGCAATGTAGAAGAACCATAACTGAGTAGTGATAGTGTCAAATGCCTCACCAAAGTAAGGAAAATACGAAGTGAGATAATATACCGCTACACATAAACTCCGTCCTGGTTGAGCTAAGATGGAAGGAATCCTAGCTCCGTGAATAGTCGGAAGGAGGCAAGACAGCCCCAGAGAAAACTCCGGCTCGAAGTAAGTCTAGGCCAACACGTGCAAACACACCTCCAGACAAACCCGCCATCGGTCTCGCCACATCCAACTAAAACTGCTGAAACAACAGACAGCCCCTGGACTAAGGAATCACATGTACATCAGAACATATCAACTCATATGATGAAGTAAAAGAATAGTCTGTGGTGTATCAAACTATCAAGGATAGGGCTAGGGATAGGTGAGCTCCCCAACCAAGCTGAAGATCATGATTGACAAGGCCAGCCCCAAGGAAAACCCCAGATCAAAGAAAACTAGGTCACCTCAATGTATAGCACATCTAATGGTAATCTCTGCCATCGGGCCCTGTACACACACAATCAACCAAACGGTGCAGCTATCCAATCCATAAATCTCACACCCAGTAAACATAACAGTGCCCCCTGTAATGAAAGCAGTACACGCAAAAGGAACTCGGGGTCAGAGGTGGATGAGACCTCCGAACCGTGCAATGGTAGAACCATGACTATGGTCAGCCCTAGAGTAAACTCCGTGCCCATCGGAGAACCCCAGCCCGCAGAAACTTGGCTCATCAACCTAAGTAACCATCATCATCTCCTCTCTGGCGATTTCGGGCGATCCTTGCGTTCTAACTTGAAACCCTAGATTCGGAGGGTTGCTCGATCTCCATGGCCGAGGGTTTGGGGATGCGAGCAGTCGATTCTCAGGAGCTCCGCAAGAAGCAAAAAAGGGTTACACAACCTCAAATCAGTCCGTGTTCTAAGGGATCTTCAGAAACAATGGGTTCGATGGCCATCGTCCCACAATGCTTCGATCTATGCCCCTATGTCAGCAACTCACCTGATGATGCAGGTACTCCTCAATATTCACCGAAACTTCAGTTTGGTCAAACCAATGTGCACCCACAAAGATCTAGCCCTAGATCGAACAACCCTACCATCCTCTCACAGCAAATCGCAAATCCTAACTCAGTCCTTAACAACCCAGGAACTTCAGCCACTAAATGCATTACCCCCACCAAACTCTCTCCATCCCACAATCTGCTCAATCAAAATCTCCCAGTCCACAACTCTGATCGCCCAGTAAGCCCTAATTCTGAAAACCCTAATTTCAACAGCAAACCCCTTGTCCCAGAGTCACTTTCTTCACCCATCGATGGGTCCCAACGAGTTCACACAAAGGACCTCATGTCTGGTCCTCATAGCCCCTCGAAATCAGTATCTAGTCCATCTCGTATTCTACAGAGAGTATTTCAAGAGGAGGGGGATAGAATGGACAGAGCAAATCGTCTGACCTCTCTAGTTGACTCTATCGAAGGGGAGATGGTCAGTTCAGGAATTAATGTAAGTTTCTCAAAATTCAAGGACCACCTCATTCAACTGCATGAAGCAGGAACAGAATTACCATCTACCTTTGATATTGAAGGGGACTTTGTCTCAGTTCCGGATGCAAAGGAGCCAACTCATGCGCCAGAGTCCAAGACATTTGGGAATGCTAAAGTCCCACCTCAAGCTCCCCAAGCAAAAAACTGGTCTGCCCTCTTCAAAGCTCAAGCTCCATCTAAGTCGATGAGGTTAGGGCACTATCCTGAGTTTCAAAAAGGAAAGGCTGCTCATGTTAGTTTTGATGAAACCCAGCTAGACGACGGAATAGGTATGCACTGTCTAGTGGGGCATTTTCTGGATGGGAATATGCCACTTCCCCTTCTCTCTGCCACTGCTCGTGCAGTATGGAAAGACCATGGCAAGTTTTTTGTTAAACAGTTAGGCTCTTGCTACTTGTTCGAGTTTGAAGATGAAGCGTCCAAGCTGGCGGTGCTCCAAGGGGGGCCGTACTTCTTCTCCCGCAGGTACCTCATTTTGAAGGAATGGAAGAGGATGTTGGCTCCAGGTAAAATTCACCCCTCCACCATTCCTGTGTGGATAAAGCTGCATAGACTACCACTGGAATTTTGGACGCACGTTGGGTTCAGCAAGATAGCAAGTGCAATCGGCAAACCCATCCATGTGGATGAAGCCACTGCAAATAAGAGACGACTGGACTTCGCACGTGTTTGTGTCGAGATTAACGCAGAGGACAAACTTCCAAGTGATATCACCATTTCGGTCAACTCTGACTCTATAATGATTGGGGTAGAGTATCAATGGCTTCCCCCAAAGTGCGAGAACTGCAAGGTATTTGGCCATACTTGTAGTCCTAAATCTGCCCCCAAACCAACCAACAATGGGGAAGAATGGATTGTGGTGGGTAAAGGGAAGCAAACTTTCACAGAATTGAGGACCGACAAGCAAGATTCAGATCCAGTTCCTAGCTCCTTGCCAGAGCTGGTGAATCAGGTTACTTTCCCCTCGATCAACTTGTCACAGCAAATTGTAACCCAGCCTGGAACAGAGATCACTCTGGTGCCTTCCAGTGGATCAGAACCAACCAACTCCCCTTCTAGCACAAGCCTTGTCAGCAACATAGCTTCAGTCTCTTCTTCCTCCTTCACCCCAAAATCACAGTCACCCCTTACCAGCTCTAAACCATCAGGCACTCAAAGTCATTCTTCTGATGATTCTGAGGCCATAGATGAGGAGATCCTAATTCTTGATGAAGAGGTGAAAGAATCCTCCTCTCCGGATAAGGCCAAGGAGCAGCTACCTCCTCAGCTTAACACCAAATCAGGGGCCAAACTCATTGCTCCAGGAAGACAAGGATTTCAGGAATCCAGTAGCTCCAGGAAAAAGAGGCTGAAAAAGGAGCGCAAACTCCTTCATAAGGGCAGTTCCTAATCCCCTTTTCTTTTGATAAGGCTATATTACTATTCTTTCCATATTATGCCTGTTTTGTTAAATAACTTCATGACTGGTTCTTGTGTTTGTCTTGGATTTTGGAACTTGCGTGGGCTTAATGACCCTCTTAAACAAAAGGCAGCTAAAACCTTTTTGCTTAATAATAAATTGTCCCTGTTTGGTCTACTGGAACATAAGATTAAAGAGCCCAATATCAAAAGAATCATGAACTTCATCTGCCCCCTATGGCAGTTTGTTCACAATAGTGTCCCCTCCCCTTCTGGGAGAATTGTGGTTTGTTGGGACCCTCTCCTTTTATCTGTCCAAGTACTAGGAATGTCCAGCCAGCATCTTCATTGTGAAATTAATGAGTTGCAGAATGGATATGTGTTCCATGCTACTTTTATATATGGGTCCAATGATCATCTTGAGAGACAAGTCCTTTGGAGGAATCTATTGACTCTCTTGAGGCCAATCCCTTGGGTTGTTTTAGGGGATTTCAATGTCATTAGATCTCCCTCAGAGAAATTTGGGGGTACCCCACTTTGCCCTCCCCATGTTGATGACTTCAACAATTGCTTGTACACCTGTGGGCTTGAGGATTTGAGATTCACAGGGTGTCATCTAACTTGGTCTAACAGGCAGCTTCCCCCTAATCACATCTCCTCCAAGATTGATAGGGTTTTAGCCAATGAAGATTGGATTAAAGCTTATCCTTCTTCCTCTGCCTTTTTCCCAACTCCTGGGATATCTGACCACTCCCCTGCTGTGGTTTGCATCACACCTGTGCCAAGATCATCTCCCAAACCCTTTAGATTTTTCAATTTTCTGGCAGACCATCCATTATTTCTCCCAACTGTTCAAAAAGTTTGGAGAACTTTTATTCTGGGTAATCCAATGTACTGTGTTTATGAGAGACTTAAGTTGCTCCAGGTTGAGCTAAAAAAACTGAACACTAAGGAGTTTAGTGATATCTCTGGTAGAGTTCTTAAATCTAAGGCTCATCTAGAAACACTCCAGGGGCAATTGAGCAATAATCCAACCACTGCCATTCAAATTGAGGAGAGAGATGTCTTCAAGGAGTTTCTCACTCTTTCTAGAGCTGAGGAAGGCCTTGCTAGACAAAAATCTAGAATCCAGTGGTTAAAGTTAGGGGACCAATGTACCTCATTCTTCTTCAAATCAGTTAACAACAATAGGAACAGAAGCAAGATTACTAGCCTCGTCCTTGATGGCTCAACTGTTACACATGATATGGCAACAATAAAAGACTCCTTTGTCACTTATTACAATAACCTGCTTGGCAAACCACATGATTCCCATTATAATGGTCTTGAGAGAATTAGACAGTTAATTAATAAAAAGCTGACTGATGAACAATGTTTGTCTATGGTTCAAGAAATCACAGACACTGAAATCAAGAGCACTGTCTTGGAGCTTCACCCACAGAAAGCTCCTGGCCCTGATGGATTTAATGCAAATTTTTTCCACAAGGCTTGGCCTATCATTGGCCATGACATTACTGCAGCTGTGCGGAATTTCTTTAAGTCTGGCAAGCTACTTGCTAAGGCCAATGCCACCATTGTTGCACTTGTTCCAAAGATTCCTAACCCCTCCAAGGTTAGTGATTATAGGCCAATCTCTTGTTGTAACATCATTTACAAGAGCATTGCAAGGATCTTAGCTAAGAGGCTGCAATCTGCCCTTCCCTCTCTCATTGATTGTGTACAATCTGGGTTTGTCAAGGGTAGGAGAATAGCTGATAACATCTTCCTTACCCAAGAAATTATGAGAGGGTACCATAAATCATCTCCCTCTCCTAGATGCGCCATGAAAGTTGACATCATGAAAGCGTATGATAATGTAAATTGGAATTTTCTGTGGGATGTCCTAAAATGCATGAATTTTCACCCGAGAATGATCAATTGGCTTCATACATGTGTTACCACTGCCAATTATTCCTTAAACATCAATGGGGAGTCCACTGGTTATATCAAAGGCAAGAGAGGGCTTAGACAAGGGGATCCTCTCTCTTCTTACCTTTTTGTAATTGTCATGGAAGTCCTGACTTGCATTCTTAGACAAAAAGCTATGCTTCCTGACTTTCAATTTCATTGGAGATGTAGCCAAACTAAAATCATCAATTTATGCTTTGCAGATGATCTCATGATCTTCTGCAAAGGTGAATTGAATTCTGTCACACACATTAAGACAGCCCTCCAAGAATTTGAGTCTTTATCAGGCCTCTCTCCTAGCCCTGGCAAAAGCAGTGTGTTCTTCTCTGGAGTCCAGCACTCCACCAGGAAGGACATTCTCCAAATTCTTGGCTTTAATGAGGGCTCCTTGCCAGTTAGATATCTTGGAGTCCCTCTATTGTCCTCCAAACTTAAGCATGGGGATTGCAAGGCCATGGTTGAAAGAATTACAGCTAAAACTAAATCTTGGACCAATAGGGACCTAACTTATGCTGGAAGAGTGCAATTAATTAAAAATGTACTCTTTTCCATGCAGACCTACTGGTCATCCCTTTTTATACTTCCCAAAAAAGTCATCAAGGAGGTCGAGGCCATCCTCAGAGCATTCCTCTGGTCTGGTCCTGACCTGAAAAAATCTGGTGCTAAGGTGTCTTGGGAACACTTGTGCTCCCCTAAACAAGAGGGTGGATTGGGCTTTAAATCCATTCAAGTATGGAATAAAGCTGCGGTTGCTAAACACATTTGGTTCCTCATCTCTGGAGGGGAACAATCTATGTGGTGTCAATGGGTTAAATCTTATTTATTAAAAAAGAAAAGTTTTTGGGAGGTCAAAATGCCTAGTGACCCTTCTTGGGTGTGGAGGAAACTCCTTGCTCTCAGACCTATCATTCACCCCCATCTCAAGATTGCCATTGGTAATGGTAAGTCCTCATCTCTATGGTTTGATAACTGGCACCCCTCTGGACCTCTGGCAAGTAAGTTTGGTCCTAGGATCTTCTATGATTCTGGTCTTCCTTGTGACTCTAAGGTCTCTGCAATCATTAAGGACTCTCAATGGGCTTTTCCCGTCACGCAAACCCTTGAGCTCATAGAGATCAAATCTAAACTCTCCCTCCTATCCCTTCCTATTGGTACTAAGGAGGACCACCCCATGTGGTCCCTTACTACCAATGGGGAGTTTACTATCTCCTCCCTATGGAACAATCTTAGGAATCCCTTCCCCAAAGTCCCTTGGCATAAGTGTATATGGTTCCCTGGACACATACCTAAGTGTAGCTTCATATCTTGGGTTGCCATCCAGAACAGACTTTACACTGAGGATAGATTAGTCACTTTTGGTACTAAGTCTACTTCTTGCTGTAGCTTCTGTAATGGTAGTGAGAGCCACAACCATCTCTTCTTTAATTGCCCTTACACTTCACAGGTTTGGGACCAGGTCCTTGATCTTATCAATGTCTCATGGCCTGCCAAATCATGGTCTTGCTGGATAGATCATATGACAACCATCAGGGGCAAAACAATCAAACCTCTTATAACCAAACTTATTTTTATAACTTCAGTGTATCACATATGGTTGGAGAGGAATCTGCGCAAATTCCAAAATATTGCATGCCCAGTCCCAATTGTTGTAAGTAAGATTTATTCAATGGTTAGGCTTAAATTGTTGTCCATGGAGGGCCTCCCACAAGGTCCTCAATATCATTACCTGCGCGATAAATGGAATCTCATTTGATAAGTATGGCACTAATTCTTCCTTATCTTGAGTTGATGCAGGCCCTCTATGCTTTGATTTTGTTTTGGTTCAGGTATTGGAGGCCTTTATCCAGTCCAGAGGTGGCTGCTGTACTGCTGCGGTTGTTATCAGGGGCTTGCTGCAGCAGTTTGCTTGCTGTTGATATTGCTGGCAGCAGATTAGTTGCTGCAGCGGACAGTCCCCAATCAAGCAGCAGGTTGATAGTCTGGAGTCCTCTAACAGCCCATTTGGGTAGTGTGTTGCAGGATACATGTCCCAAGGAAGCATTTGTGTTCTACTATTCCTCGAGCTGCTATCACTTTGCTATGTGACATACTGAGATGAGTGATCTACTTAAATGTGAGAATACCCATGTGAGATGTGTGATTGAGCCTCTGAATTTCTTGTGAGAGGAGGTAATACGTAGAGGGGGAGTCAAGTAAGGCTTAGATGAGGGTGCTCGGACCTTAGAGAGTGATATGAAGTGGTGAGGTCTCTAGGGAGAAGAAGAGTGAGCCTATATATTGTAGGTCTCCTGATAATTCTGCTATTGTGAACATGTTGCTGCTGTGCCATCTGCTATTTGGGAGGATCTTGCTAATTCTCCAGGTTATCAAACATTTTTACTTGAACTTCATGTTTATTTATAGCAAGGGTTGTTGCTATAGATTCTGTTTGCTTGCTTGCATTTCGATTATGCTCATTTAGTGGGTTGCAAGGGCTGTTGCAATCTCCATTTTACTTGCATGCAATTGAACCTTCATGTTAAACTATAGCAAGGGCTGTTGCTATAGATTCTTGCTTACTTATCTGTTATTAGAGCTTTCATTTGTTCATTCTAAGGAGACACTGCCCAATTTTCCAGTAATACAGTGGACATGATTGTTAATTGCTTAGAATTGTTTGGTATCATCTGGACTGCTGTGTGTCTGATCAGCATCCACGATGTTGAGAATTCTGGCCTAGCCTTGGGGGGCTGTCCCATGGCGTGTATTAGTCCCTTCTGGGAGGGGGCATTTCCTCCCTTCTCATTCTATGAGTTGCAACTGTTGTCTGATGCTAGTGCTGCTGCTGTATAACATATCTGAGGTGCTGCTGTGGCAGCCTCCCGGATGCTCTACTACTACTACTGCTGTTGCTACTCGCTATTACTGCTACATTGTGTTATGTTATGCTGCTACATTGTTTCTTTTGCTGCTGTGTACTACTGTTGGAAGTTCTACCTCTATCTCTTCCTCTTTATTTTCTCTTTTTCAGCTGCTGCTGTTGTATACGCAGTGGCTGGCACCTTGAGGGTGCTCCAATTACGAACGGGTCATGCCGGAATTTTCAAAATTTTCTTCCCAACAGTTTATGGAGAGTGTTTCTCCTTAGATTCAAGATCTTGTTTTCCCCTTTTGAGTGTTTCTCCTCCCTCTTTCTGATGGATTAGAAACACTCGTTCCCATTTGTAGCCTTTTGGCCATCCCACTCCCTCCTTGGCGGTTTGTGCTAGGGAGGTAGTTATTTTGTTTTGATTTGCCTTTTCTTTTCTTTTTGTTTTGTCCTCCTGGGGTATGCCCCTTGTAGGCTGTATATTCGCTTATCCTCTTTTATTTTCAAGCTAATTTACCCAAAAAAAAAAAAAAACCTAAGTAACCACGCCTCCGGACCTAAGTCAAATTCCACCAAACGCCGAAAACGGCCACAACCAAACTCCAATAGCACAACCACTACCAAGCAGGAGAAAATAGAACAAGTGGACCTCCACAAAAGAATGCAGAACACGCATAAGAAACTCGGGGCCAAAGGTGGATGAGACCGCCGGAACATGCTATGGTAGATCAATGTCTAGGGTCAGCACCAAAGTAAACTTCGTCCCCTCCGAAGAACCTCGAATCATAGAACTCAAGCCATCAACCTAAGTAACTACGCCATCGGACCCCAAGTCAATCACTACCAAACGCCGAAAATCAGCCATAACCAAATACCTAATGCGCGACCAAACCCAATTAGGAGAAAAATAGAACCATTAATTCGGCCCACAAAGTGAACCAATTGTGATTATCTTGTGGGCCACTAGGGCCCGATTCCAGAGCGGGACCCATGAACTGGAGGCTAACAATTTCAGATTTAAATAAGGCCCATTTAACATTAAATAATGGCTCACTCACATTTTAATGGGCCATTACAGTAGTAAAAAATGCTTAACACAACACCTCTAATGTATTGTTGACCAATAAACCAGCACCTCAAGAAGAGTGTGACCGACAGCTTTGCCAAAACCGTGTGAATATGGTGCATGTGGGCCATCAACAACCCATCAAAGCCTTTGAATTCTTCTTTTAAATATTAAATCCAATGACAGGTGGACCCCATGTATCTCATTTGAAGATCAGCCTTTACTTAAAGGTGGGACAAAGCCACTGCCACACCATGTTTTCCCGGGCCAGATCGAGAAGTTCCAAGGTGTGGGCCCAAAGAAAGGACCACATTTCCAGATTTTGTACGCGTGAAAAACTACTACAAATTGGAAGCTCTTGACCTTTGACCCTATTACCGTAAAGAAGATAATTGGGCCCACTAACAGTGAGAGCAGTTTGGTACTGCCCACTGCCTTTGTACGCACAGCTGTGCCCACACGCACAAGGAGAGTGGCTCTCACTTCATCTTCCCCAAATTGAATATTTCGAACATACAACATTGAAATCCGGTAAACCACCATACGATGATTAACAAGAATTACAATTTTGAATCAATTAGAAAATACCTCCGAAGTAACTGACCGAAGTAACTGACCATAGAAAATTTGCACTGTTGAACGAAATCCATTCTTTCTCAGATCCAAGGAAGACAACCCCCAATATGAGTATTGAACACCTCTGTGACACCAGGGACCCAATTTGGTATTACCTCCTTTGCCGTGACATCAAGGACACATAACAAAGGTGAACTGGTTCGGAAAGGAAGAACATCTCATGCATGAAGCTAGAAACCCAGATCTGAAAAATGGCTCAGCGTGAAGCGCACACTTGAGAACCGAACCTCATGTTTTTTGTGAAACAAGAGAGCAGAAAATCAGACCCCATTGCCTGGTCTGATTGTCCTCTCAAAGAACCCACACAGTAGGTGTGAGTATAACCTGTGATTTACCCAACAATAGTGATAGTATGATGTGTGATGATTTTGTTGTAACAGAGCATGGATTACCTCTGTTTCAACATGAACGGGCAGATTTTTTAGGGAGGGGAGTGCATTCTCTCTCTAGTGTAGAGAGAGAAGCTCTCAACCCTCACTTTTCCCAACATATTCTAACTGGGTTGCTCTTTTAGCAACAATCAAAGGCAAAACTCTTAAAACACTTTTAATCAAGCTAGTATTTACCACAACTGTGTACCACATTTGGATTGAGACGAATGTAAGTAAATTTCAAAATATTGCATGCCCTATTTCCGTGGTTGTGGACAAGATCCACTCAGTCATTAGACATAGATTGATGTCCATGGAGAATCTCCCCAAAGGACCTCAAGCAAATTGTCTTCTGGCTCTGTGGGATGTTGTCCTTAGCTAATTATATGGCAGAAGTTTGAGCTATATAGACATACATACTTGTTATGCATAGTGTGCAGTATACTGTTAATCTCCCTGTTGAGAATGATGCAGGTTCAAAACAGATTCAACACAGAGTCAAAGCAGATTGGATGGACTGCTTATGGGTCAAAACCATGATCAAAATAGGACCAGATCAGTCTCTTTAAGTGCAGGTTCATGGCAGGTATTCTATTTCATTACTGTTTGTTGGCCTGGAGCTTTCAGAAGATTGTTGGAAATTTCTTCACCGCGGAGCTAAATTTGAGTTGTGTGACCTACTTAAAGTGTGGACACCAAATGAGTTGTGTGATTGAGCCACTGAATTCTTGTGAGTGGAGGTAATAATTAGTGGGGGCATAATGTGAGGATTAGAGGAGGGCGAATGGATCCCTATTGAGCCACTGAATTCTTGTGAGTGGAGGTAATAATTAGTGGGGGCATAATGTGAGGATTAGAGGAGGGCGAATGGATCCCTATTGAGAGCTTGGAAGTGGTGTGGTTCCGAGGGTGATGAAGAGAGAGCCACATATTTTAGGGTTGCTGGAATTCTTCATCTTCTCATACACCACATTTTGGATCTTCATACTAGTTTCATTTGTTGCATATCCTTGGAGTGCTTGTTTATCATTGTGATCTGCATTGAGTGGCAAACTGCCACAAGTTGCCAATGTGAACTAGCATGTTCTAGGCAGATTCATCTCATGCTTGATACATCTCATGATACCAAATGTTGATTGCAAATTTTGTGGGTAACACGAGTATAGGTTATGTCCAAATGTTGATTGCATCTATGTACGGGTGTAGTTGATTGAATACAAGGATACGGATACTCCATCTCTAGGTTCTATTACACTGACCCGTAGCACTCTTTACCTGCTAGTGCCGATATAATGCACAGGCTGCCTTTGTTGTTTCAATTGATTTAAGCTGATGTATTGTTGTTGCTGTTTGGTCTTGTTGTTGTTGTATTGACTAGGCAGTAACACTGCACTTCTGGGATGCCATAATTTCAAACGAGATGCTGCCCAATTTTTCGGAAATTTCCATATTTTGTAGATATATCTCATAAGTTCATGGGAATTTGTTGATGGAGATTTGGCCTAGCCTTGGGGGGATGTCCCTTGGCATTTTGTTTCCCTTGGGGAGGGGGGTGTCCTCCCATACAGCTGTTGCCTGCTAGTTGAGTTGTTGCCCGTAATCATCCTCATCACCAAAATCTGATCTTCATTTGCTCATATCCATTAGTCTAGTGACTACACTTTTGTCGAATGTTTCTTGATCATCTCATTAGAAGAATAAGAAACATTTGTTTTATTTATTGTTTAGCTACTTGTAGCCATTTGGCGTAAGTTTTTCTTTTCTTTTATTTTCCTTTTCCTTTTTTCTTTTCTTTTCTTTTCTTTCCTCCTGGGGTATGCCCCTTGTAGGCTGTACATTCGGTTAGCCTTCTTTTAATTTCAAGATTATTTATCTAAAAAAAAATTACAAAAATTAATACCAACCTACAACCCACTTTTTATTACTTAAAATTATCAATACAAACTCTAATACCATATTACAACCCATCAACAACAAAACGGGCATAAAACTCGTGCAACGCACGTAGCATCGTACCTAGTATTACATTACACAAGGGTTTTTAGAATGTCTCTCTCACAAGTGTCCTCCGTGGCACTTTGGAGGGCCGTGATCGAATTTTAAAATTTCCTCCCAACTAATTTGATGGCTGAAATTACTTTCATTTCAAAATTGAAAACCCTTAATTAAATGAATTATCTTATACGGATTAGAGAGGATTCCACTTAATTAGGAAAATTAGGTTTGATGCAGGTGTAAAAATCCAACCTCTCACTAACGTTTTCCCTTTCTTAGAACTCAGAAAGAGTACTACTCACTGCTTTTGTGTCTCTCGGTCGGCAAACGGTGTGTCTCTTTGCCTGCCTTGATTTTTTTGTTATTTTTTTTTATTACCATCATTCTAATTTCAAATGCACGGTTTGCTATTTACTGATTGCTATGTGGGTGTTAAAATTCCTGTTTTTGTTCTACAAGTAGATGGTGAATAGGTTATCTTTAGGATTTGAAGATGTTATCTTTGGGGATTCAGTCCAAATCTTTTACCGTCAGCCACCAAAATGTAGGGAGGGTTTTTTCAAACATGGGGAATAATAAGAAGTTGATGAGAAGAAAAACAGAGGCATTCTAACAAAAAGAAAAAACTTCCTAATTTCTTTTTATTACCATCATTCTAATTTCAAGAGGTTGAGTGTAAGTTAGGAGAGAATCACTACTACCATTTGATTTATTTTTCTTTAAACGGCACTACTACCATTTGATTTGATTTTTTGTTTTTGTTTTATGTCTACTTATTTGTTCCCTTTTTCATTTCATTTTTACAGGTTAGTTTACCGGATCTTTTGGGATTTCAATGCTAGAAACTCCATGAATTATATTTTTAGCATAAAGGTAACTGATTTAAGCACATTTTTATCCAACGCACTTACTGACTGAATTAGATAGCTGAAGTTTCACCATTGTGAATTGCACTACTCGAAGCTTAATTTCAAAAACAAAAAGTTGGTGGAGGTGGGTTCTTTGACAGGGATACGACGGCCATTCGCGTGTTTGACACGGATACGAAAACCATTGATTGTGTCAGTCTTTTCTCTTTATTTTGGAGGTTGGGTTCTTCCAGACATTCACTATGAGAGTATTTAATTGGGTATTTGTGGATGGCGCGACGCGGCTCGGCCTTTTGTTTTTGGAAAATGAAAAGAAAAATGTGAGTCGCCACCTGGGATTTATTTAGAAAATGATTTTGGGTACCCGAGAAACCGTTTCGAAAAATAAATGATGACTCTTGTGCCGTTTTTGGAAAAGGATTTGATCTGCGAAAAAGATTTTTAGATTCGGAAGCCAGGTTACGAACGTGGAAGGTTTTATTGAAAAGCACCCCACTCGCCCGTGAAATTCCCGGCCTCTACTAAATTTTTCTTGGATTTTGGAAAACGTTTTATTGAAAACTTCGACAAATAAACAGATAAATAATGAGAAATAACGATAAATAAAACCATAACGGGAATAAAATTAAATAGAAGGATTCAATAGTAATAATGGGAGAGTAAAGGGGTGAAAATGTAATAAACAAGTTGCAAAAAACCAGAAAACAGAGCACGAACAGAGGAAAACAGGGGAAATTTTTATGCTGCAAAAGTTAGCCGTACGGTTAACCTAAGTTGGCCGTACGGTTCACTTAGATTAGCCGCACGGTTAACTTTTTCAAAGATTTTTCAAAAATTTGTTTTTCGAATAGAAACTTGTTTTTGTTTGCAAATTCTGATTTTTATGAAAAATTCGACCACCCGAGCCTAGAGATGACTATTAGAGTCACCCTTGACCCGGGAGGATCCCCTCAAAGAGCCAAGGTTTTGAACCCGGCTTCACGAAATATGATTGTACCTTTACGAGAAACTTTGAACAGCTCGAGAACTTCAGAAATTCAAGGACGCGTACTTCGGACAAGGAATTCTTATGTGGATTATGGGTTACTGGAGGTGAAAATAAGAAAGCGAAGAATGGATTATGGATTTGACGAAAGTTTCGGATGGGATTTTTTTGGACGGAGTGATGACCGGGGATTTGTCCGGCGTATCGGGGTGGTATGGAAGTTGTCTCCTGTTGAAATTGGGAGAGGAGGAGGTTATTTATAGACGGAAGAAGGAATAAAATCTGTACGAAATCTTTCCAGAATGATGAGATGCTTCTGCTGCCAGATTTCTGAAGATTTCCTGACACATAGCCGTACCGCTAAAGTAGTTGACCGTGCGGCTAACATAAGTTAGTCGTACGGCTGAGTTGGGGAAGGATGAACCGTGCGGCTAGTTTCAGTAGGCCGTGCGGCTAGGGTATTTTTGTCCAAAAAATTCTGAAGTCCAGAATGGCTATTCCAAGGTACTGCTGAGTATCTCTTTCATCATTGGGGATACACAAAGATTAAAATTGGAGTGTCTACAATTGCCCCTATTTGACGAGACTTAATCATCATTCTGTGATGCAAGTTGCGTCAAAGATATAGACATCCCAATTTTGATCTCCCTAGTGCGAGAAAACAGATAAACAAAATATGGTCGAGCACGGAGCTTCCTACATACCCTGTTTGTAGGGATCAGACCAATCGTAGTTCGGGGCTATAAAAATATTAAATGTTTTAATGCCTCGGAAGGGCTCACGGAAAACTTATTTAATGCCATGCACAGAGGGACTTACATAACAAATATTATGGAAAATAATTTAATGCCACAGAGGGACTCACATAACAAATATCACAGAAGATGTTTTAAAGCCACAGAGGGACTTACAAAACAAATGTCTTTGAAATTATTTTTAATGTCACAGGGGGACTCTGAAAATTAATTGATGCTGAGGAGAAAACTTGATTAATGCCTTTTAGAAAATTGATCGAAGCCATTGAGGGCTTTAAAAATAATTTTTTGAAAATTGAAAGGTGCCGTAGAGGACTTTTAAAATGATTTGCCATTGAGGGCTTTAAAATAATTTTTGAAAATTGAAGGGTGCCGCAGAGGACTTAAAATGATTTTGTCATTGAGGGCTTTACAAAAGGATTTGCCATTGAGGGCTTAAAAATGGTTTTCGAAAATTGAATCGGTGCCATAGAGGGCTTAAAAATATTTTTTTGAAAATTGGAAGGTGCCGTTGAGGACTTAAAATTAGTGCCGTAGAGGGCAAAAGGATTTGCCATTGAGGGCTTAAAAATGACTTTTGAAAATTGAATCGGTGCCATAGAGGGCTTACAAATGATTTTTGAAAATTGGAAGGTGCCGTTGAGGGCTTAAATTTAGTGCCATAGAGGGTTTAGAATAATTTTGCCATTGAGGGCTTAAAAATGTTTTTTTTGACAATTGGATCAGTGCCATTGAGGGCTTAAAAACGATTTTTGAAAATTGAATCGGTGCCATTGAGGGCTTACAAATGATTTTTGAAAATGGAAGGTGCCGTAGAGGGCTTAAAAATTGGTTTTGCCATTGAGGGCTTAGAATTGATTTTTTTGAAAATTGGAAAGTGCCGTTGAGGACTTAAAATGATTTTGCCATTGAGGGCTTAAAAATGGTTTTCGAAAATTGAATCGGTGCCATAGAGGGCTTACAAATGATTTTTGAAAATTGGAAAGTGTCGTAGAGGACTTAAAATTAGTGCCATAGAGGGCTTAAAAATAACTTTGCCATTGAGGGCTTAGAATTGATTTTTTGAAAATTGGAAAGTGCCGTAGAGGACTTAAAAATGATTTGCCATTGAGGGCTAAAAAAATAATTTTGAAAATTAATGGTGCCGTAGAGGACTTTTAAGAATAATTTTGAAAATTGAAAGGTGTCGTAGAGGACTTAAAATTGGTGCCATTGAGGGCTTAAAAATAATTTTGAAAATTGGATCAGTGTCATTGAGGGCTTAAAAACCTGAGGGCGTGTTGCAAAATAAAGAAATACAGGGGGCCCCGCATGAATTAAAATTTTTGGAATAAAAAAGGGTTCAGCCGTGCGGTTTAGGAAGATATACCTGGGAAGAGTCGCGCGGCGGAGAAGCGGTTGGAAAAGTAAGCCGTACGGCTTAATTGGTTGAACCGTGCGGTTGAGATGGTGAGTCGCAAGGCTAACTTGAGCAGTTTTAACACGCAGCAAAACCGTCGGGTCGTCTGGTTTCTTTCTTCATTTGTTCAAACATTTCGATAGGTCGGTTACTGAGAGACTTCGAGAGAGTAGTACCCTTCTCCTTTTCCGTCTGATTACCTTCTCTTTCCCAAATCTCGTTCGAGATCTTGCAAAGCAATCGAAGTTCTTGGTTGGTTATGGCCGATTCCGGTGAGAATCCAAACCCACCTGCCATTTCCGGCGTTGATGAGCCAGCGTTGGTTCCTGTGCAGAAGAGGTGGCGGTCCAAGCCTCCATGGTCGGTCCATCGGTTTTGAGAGAGATCGACCGTACAAAGGCCGAAATGGGTGATGGTGAGCACCGTGCGGCCAGATCTGGAACTGAGGTGTCCCGTGCGGCTCATGTGGATGACCGTACGAGTGATGGTGGGGCTGCTCCTCCACCAGAGCATGGTGGGTCAGTGCCAGTTGGTGGGATTGGGCTGACAGAGTCAATGGAGGGCGGTTCGACGCCGATTGAGGCCACAGAGAGCGGTGGTGATGCTCTCGAAGCAGTGGTAGAACCGCATAGTGCCGTGGGTGATCCCCGGGCAACCATGGAGAGTACCAACATTCCAGTAAGTACCATTATTGCTTCCAGTAGTTCAATGCATGTAGGTTTTGACATAAACTTTCCTTTGCCTGAGATTGAAATGAATGTTAGTGGTGTGGATGTTTTGATTGATCCAAGGGCCACTGAGGAGGGTGTAAGTGGTGATGTTATGATTTTTCCTGACGTTGCCAATGTTGATTTAGTGAGGGAGTATCCGGTTAGTGGTGGTGGGACCTCCATTAGTATTCCGATTACCATTAGGCAGCCTGGAGATGTTATCATGGAGGATCTCGAGGAGATGGGTGACGAGATGATTCATAGTGGAGGTGTTAGTGGTGAGGGGGGACAGGCCAAGGAGGTACGTGCCGAGAGAGCACAGACTGTGGGAGCAGAGGCAGAGAGAGTAGAGACTGAGAGAGCACAGGCTGAGGGGGTGGTCCCTGTTGTACCTGTTGCTCGTGTGTTTAAGAGTTTGACTCGGGTACTTGGTACGGGTAGGGCTGCAGAGGAGAGTGCTGACACTAGGGGAGATGAGGAGCCTTCTGACCCGGTTTTGTTTCCTTCGCGGGTTGGTTCTTCACGAGCTCCGGGAGCTACTTTAGGAGACACCTTGGAGGGGGTTACTGACGAGACCTTGGCCCAGAACTTGCAGCAGTTCCCTTGGTTGGGAGAGGTCCTGGTGGGTGAGATTCCACCGGCAGTTGAGCCTGAGCAGGCAGAGATGCAAACAGAGGTGGTCCGTGTGACCATAGTTGAAGAGGTTCAGTTGGCTTTGAGAAGCAGACCGCCCTTTGTCCCGGAGACTTATGATCCTCCGGTTCACTTCTTTATACCGCTGGGGTGTGAGGTGTACGAGCCATAGTTGCCACTTTACCATGAGTCACTGATCTTGTGCGACCTAGCGACACATATTTCAAACAGACCTCTGGTATGTTTCCTCTGTTCACACTTTTCCCTTGAGTTGCTTTCTTTATTGCATTTCCTTTGTTGCTTTACTGAATGAATTCATGCAATGTTCTTGAAACAGGTGAATGGTTCTCTTCTTGGATATGGTGGGCCATCCGATTGCTTGGCACAGTACAGGAGGTTGCCCTAGAGTGTGAGGGAGTTGGTGGATGCAGCTGGCTTTACCATTTTTATCAGGACTCTGCTACCTACTCAGATGGATCGGAGGCTGGTGAGGGATTTGGTGGAGCGTTGGTGGTGTCCCACTAATAGCTTCCATTTTCGGTTCGGGGAGATGACGATTACCCCTTTGGACTTCGCAGCGACTACCGGGTTGAGAGTTGGCGGTGAGCCGATACCTTTTGACTCTAGTTTGTACTTGGACCGGGCGGTGGTGCGCTACTTTCTGGGGAGAGAAGTTGGAGATGAGGCGATGGTGTGATGTGATCACTTGCCGGAGGTATGGGATCATGAGTCGGGGTCTCCAGTTGAGGCTGCACAGATGGCGAGAGCCTATTTGTTGTTCTTGTTTTGCACTGCACTATTTCCAAATAGGCAGAATTCGGTGCACCTGAGTTGGTTACCTGCTTTGGCAGACTTGAGGACAGCTGGCCGGTTTGACTAGGGCAGCGCTGCTTTGGGCACCCTTTACTATTTTCTTGGCTCGGTGGTTCGAGAAGCGGCGACCACTCTTGGAGGTTACTGGAGGATCTTGGAGGTATGTCATGTCACCCTTTTTAGATACTCCATGCATTGTTGCTTTTATTCCTGTTACTGATGGGTTTCCTTGAAAAATGCAGGTATGCGCTTATGAGGTGTTTGAAGTGTCGGCCCCAAAGAACTTTCATGAGAACAAACGAGTGCTTCCGCGGGCAGTGAAGTGGGCCAAGGAGTATGTTGGGAAAGGTGGAAAAAATGGATAGTTGAGGTTCTTTCGTGTTTTCTTCGATCAGTCCAGGGGTGAGACGATATGATACCAAACTCTCTGAATTCTTTTCCGGACATTTCAATTCCAATGTTGATTTCTTGAAAGTAACCCCTGACTCCTTGCAGGTGAACTGGAATGTGTGGGACAGGCTGAATGCTCCCTACTTGGCTCAGAGCAGGGTGGTGATGCGAGGGCGCGTACTATTGGAGTCTCCATATGGATGGCAGTGGTACTTGGGCGAGAGAGTGGCACGCCAGTCCATGGGCATAGGTCATTTCAGAGTGTCGGGTCCTCTTCCACCGTTTGTTCAGAGGATGCAGGAGTATACCTTGGCTGAGGTGGAGGCGTTCACGGTACTGGACACGGAGTTGGTGTTCAGCCCTTCCGTGGACTATGACAGTTATGTGGTGAGTAATCTGGCTTACAATCTGGATATGGAGAACCGTCTGGTTGCCCCTGCACCTGTGGAGGGTCCGGTATTGCCTGTGTTGAGGAGAGAGATTGATGTGATGCTACCGAATGAGAGTATGGGGTATATGGTGGTTCCTGAGGTCACTCCACCAGTTACTCTTACAGCAACAGAGGTAACCTGAAATTTGAAAACAAGAAATGATTAGACTTCATGTTTTATTCAAGCATTTATTCATGTTACCTGCTAATGCTTTTGATTCTGTTTGCAGATCCCGGTGAACTCGGCTGCATCCGCTGTTCAATTGGTGCGAGACTTGGAAGCTTTGGTTCGTAGTCTCACGATTGGCGGGACTCCAGAGGTGCACCTGAGAGTAGAGCTGGGCATTGTGCCCCATGTTGGTGGAGATGATGATGACGGGGATGACGGAGTTGGTGCTAGAGGTGGCGGTAGAGCTGGCCGGAGAGGTGGCCGAGGTGCCGGAGGTGGTCGCGGCGCAGGAGGTGGCCGCAGAGGTAGTGAGGCGGGAGGCAGAGCAGTAGGTGGCCGCAGAGGCAGGAGTGCTGGAGGTAGCAGCGGGGCTGGTAGCGATCGCGGTACTAGTAGTGACCGCGGTACTGGAGGCAGTGAGTCAGGTGGACGTCGTAGGCCCCGGCATACCCGTAGAGCTTCTCCCGTTAGTGAGACGGATCAGGTATCCAAATGGAATGCTTTGCTCTTAAAATGGAATGTTTTGACTGTTTTATCAATGGATTTCCTTTCTCTGTGCAGGATATACTTCCCTCCGTACTGCCTCGCAGGAGGCCTTTGATGAAGAATGTTGGTGGAGGTCTGTCTACAGTTCCGTTGGTGATTCCAGCGTCTGACAGAGTGCTGCGTTCTTCTGTTGAGAGAGAGGGTGTCCCTGGGAGTTCAGCTCATGGGCAGCAGTGGCTACCTCGGGAGGGAGATGCAGAGAGTAGCGGTGGTGATGGTAGCAGCAGTGAGGACACACCCGAGGAGGATCCACTTCTGACATTGGGTCGTCGCCAGTGTGCGAAGAGGCGATGTAGTGGTCCTTAGGACGAGCCTGCGTGCTCAGTTTTGATTTGGGCGTCTGTTTGCCCCACTTTTCTCTTTTTCATGGATACGACCTGCGAGCCGTGGTAGCTTTTGATGTTGGGCCAGTTAGCCCTGGATAGATGTACGTTTATGCTCATGACATGGATGCCATTTAGATTTTATATAGATTGCACATATTCGTCATGCTTTGAATGATTCACACTGGCGCATTTTAAAAGAAAAGCCAAGTTTTTTGGGTAAAAAAAGAAAAGCCAAGTTTTGCACATGATTGCCCTGTGAATGACTGAATATTGACAATATGCAATATATGCCCATGGGGGAACAAAAATATGTAACTTTGGATTGAAATTGGAAGGATGACACGTGTATTTACAAACTGACTCAACAAACTTGAAACTTTACAAGAAAACTTGAGCGTTGTAGGCATAATGCGGCTATTGCGCCCGAAACTTCGAATTTACACGATATTTGCCAAACGATACTTGAGCGTTGGCACGTTTTACGAGGCGACCAATCCAAAAATCCTTCTTTCTACGTACACCATAAATGGCCTCTTTCACAGTCCAAAAAGTCTCTTATTCTCCCTACATTCCTCACTCAACCATGAGTTTCTCGGCTTTGGTTCGGCCTTGGCTCGATGAACTTGACGGCATTGGATGGCTCAACTTTTAGGGTCACCGGATGACTTCGTTGCGCCGTATTCGGGACATAACAATCCGTCCTAAGCTCTTGCATGCTGCGGTTCGATTCTGGAACCCGAAGGTACACGTGTTCCGTTTCGGCTTTCACGAGCTATGCCCCACTGTGGAGGAATTTCATGCATACCTTGGCGGGTTTAACCTGGAGAAGCCGGTCATACCTCTGCATGGAGTAAAGTTTGCCGATGTGCTAACCGCCAAGCTTGGGATAAGTAATAAAGCAACGAAATCCATGCTCCAAGGAGGCACTATCAACATTCCGCAGATCATAGCACAATTTCGCCCGGAAGGTTTTGCACTGTGTCTTTGCTTGCCTGCTGCTTTCTTGTTTGTCCGGTCAGACGGACAAGCGAGTTCATCACTGGTTGGCGTTGCCATGCAAATTGAAGAACGCAAAGATGTGGCTCCGATGGTTTTGGCAGAAACTTTGATGGGATTGGACAGAGTTCATGCTGGGGATACCGATGTCTTCGAAGGTAGTGTTTTGCTCCTACAGGTAGGTTTCTCAATCAGCTCTCCTTTTTTCGGCTTTTCCCACATTCTCATTTTACCTCAACGCTCGGGTTTGGGTTGTCTACGGTTTCTTACTTGTTTTCTCTCTGATACAGATATGGCTATGTGACAAGGCCAATTTGTTGGAACCCGTGCCACGGCGGCAGATTCATGAAACAATGGATTCATTCAAAGGGACTTTCTGGAAGTTTTTGATGATGTGCATGGCTGGTTCAGAGTGCTTTCCCGGTTTACAGAAGAGGTAATTGCTTGGCGTTTGGCTTGGCTTGACAATCCTGCTATGACTGTGAGCAACATGGGGCGTCAGTGAGTGATTTTGGCCGGTCTATCTTGCTGGACTTTCTACATTCCGAACTGCATTCTCTATCAGCTTGGCGTTCGTCAGACAATACCGTCGCCAGAGAACTTTGTCATGCCGAACCACAACTTTGCTACCTTCAGAGCTTATCAAAACACTTGGAGGGAGCGTGTGACCATTCCAAGAGAGCAGTATCCGAGTGTCAATCTTTCAGAGCGTTATGTGAGATGGTTGATAAGAGACATGGAAACAAGAGAACATGGAAGTCAAAATTGACTTTTGAACTCAATCTTAATGTGCCCGAAATAAATTGCTTAGACCCACGAGATGCTTCGTGTGAGGTCATGCTTTGTTGTTTGCTTTGTGTTTTTCAAAGTTTCATGCTCAGCCATGTAATCCAATAAGTTTATTTGAATAAAGATGAATTATGAGAGTTACATTTTGATTCATGCGTGATGGCTAAAAATCAACTCAAAGAGACATTTTTGAAAGATGGTGACCGGTCCTCAAGGTGAGGATGCCTACGTATCCCTTTTACAGGAATCAGGTCATGGCGTAGTTCCAAAGTACAAATTTGGCTAGGTTCACTCAAGTATTGACACTCTCCTTTTGCGCTCTAAATTTTGCCTAGTACCGCCCTTTCGGATTTTCGGTCTAGCGAGCTTGTTTGATTGATTTGCCTTAACTTTTGCCTAAATCGCCCGATGTGGGTTTTCGACTTAGCAGGCTTGCTCTAAATTTTGTCTGGCATTGTCTGCCCTTGCGGTTTTCAGTCCAGCGAGCTTCTCTCAGGGGTAATATCTCTTGAGCTGATCCATGTTAACCAAAGTGGAGAATTCGTTGCCATCAAGATCAATGAGTTGTGTTGCGCCTCCTGACAAGATCTTCTTGATGATGTATGGACCTGCCCATTTTGGTCGAAACTTCCCGCGAGGATCAAACACTGGAGCTCGAATCTCCTTCAAAACCATGTCACCTTCTTGCAAGTCTCTGGATTTTACTTTCTTGTTGAATGCCCGTGCAATTTTGTGTTGATAACCCTGAACATGATACAAAGCTTTGAGCTGCCTTTCATCAAACAACATAAGCTCCTCGAATCTTGAGCTTTGCCATTCCGCTTCGTTGATCTTTGATTCGACCATGACCCTCAGGGATGGTACCTCAAGCTCAATGGGGAGGACGGCCACCATGCCATATACCAAATAATAAGGCGTTGCCCCTGTCGGAGTACGAATGGATGTCTTGTATCCCCATAACGTTAACGACAGTTGTTCTTGCCAATTTCTCGCTGACTGAGTAGTCTTCTCCAGTATCGTCTTGAGGGTTTTGTTTGCTGCTTCCATGGCTCCATTGGTTTGTGGCCGATAAACAGTTGATCTATGAACCTGAATTCTGAATTTTTCTAGAGTTTCTGCGGCTCCACCCTTGAAATGAACCCCGTTATCTGACACAAAAGCCTGAGGGACACCATATCGATAGATGATGTTCTGTTTGATGAAGTGGGAGACTTGAACTGCTGTTAAAGTTGCATATGAAGCAGCTTCGACCCATTTGGTAAAATAATCGATTGCCACCAAGATGAACTTGTGCCCGTTAGACGCAGCTGGTGTAATTTTGCCAATGACATCGATGCCCCAGGTATAGAAAGGTCAGGGTGAAGTCATGGAGTGTAATTCTTACGGTGGTACATGCATGAGATTGGCGTGGATCTGGCACTTGTGACACTGTTTCACGTACTGGACGCACTCAGTTTCCATGATTGACCAGTAATATCCTTGACGGAGAATCTTCTTTGCGAGCATTATCCCATTCATGTGAGGACCGCAGACTCCTTCGTGAATTTCTTCCATGATCATGGTGGCTTCCGTACCATGCACACACAACTTATGCATCCCGCAATGCGGCCGCCGGTATAGCTTTCCTCCGCAAATGATGTACTAAGGGGCCAATCTTCGAAGAGCAATCTGATCCTTCTTTTCAGTTCCTGCCGGATACTCCCTTTTCTCGACAAAGTTCCAAATGTCGTGATACCATGGCAGACCGTCGTCAGGTTCATTGACAACCATGACATATTCGAAAACAGGTTTGTCCCTTTGCTCAATTGTGATTGGTCTGAGCTTAACTCCATTTGGTATCTCCACCATTAAGGCCAAAGTTGTTAAAGCGTCGGCAAATCTGTTCTTCAAACTCGGAACATGAGTGAACGTGTCCATCTGAAATCGTGGAATTAGATCTTCGAGATCTTGGTGGTAAGGCTTAAGCTTGTCTTCTTTCACCTTCCAATCTCCGTTGGCTTGTGATACCACCAAATTGGAGTCCCCGACTACCTCCAATCTCTTAACTCCGATTTCCAAAGCAGCTTCCATCCCTACTATGCATGCTCGTATTTTGATTGGTTGTTGGTGACTTTGAAATTTAACTTGAAAGCAAGAGGGATGTGTGACCCTTCTGGTGAGACCAGCAACACTCCGATTCCGAATCCTTTCTAATTGGCGGCTCCATCAAAATACAACATCCAGACGTCGTTGGTTGCCGTCATTACATTCTCGTCAGGGAATTCGAACTCTATATCCTCCGGCCCTTCCACAGGATGATCTGCTAGGAACTCCGCGACTGCTTTCCCCTTTACTAACTTCCGAGTGACGTACTTGATATCAAATTCTGCCAGCATAAGCAACCATCGTGCCAGTTTGCCTGTCAGTGCTGGCTTTTCGAACAGGTATTTGAGTGGATCCATTCGAGAGATTAGCTTCACGGAATAAGCTAACATGTAGTGCCTCAATTTCTTGGAAGCCCAGACTAATGCCCAACAGACTTTTTCCAGTGACGTGTATCGCTCCTCACATCCCATCATTTTCTTGCTGAGGTAGTAAACAGCTTTTTTGCTCCCTCCTCCTTCTCCTTCTTGTGCCAACATGCATCACATAGCCGAAGACGTGACAGACAAGTATAAAATGAGAGGTTGCCCTGGTATGGGTGGCATCAATACCGGAGGGTTTTGAAGATACTTCTTGATGGTCTTGAAAGCTTGTTGACACTTATCGTCTCACTTGAATGACACACTTTTCTTGAGTAAGCGAAACATTGGCTCGCAAGTGGAGGTTAATTTGGCGATGAAACTGCTGATAAACTGGATCTTTCCGAGGAAACTCCGTATTTCCTTCTCTGTTCGAGGTGACTCCATTTCCAGGATGGCTTTGATTTTTGATGGATCCACCTCGATTCCTCGTGTGGTGATCATGAATCCGAGCATTTTTCCAGCCGTGACTCCGAATGTACATTTCTCAGGATTGAGGCGCAACCTGTATTTGCGGATTCTCTCGAAGAATTTCCTGAGGGCGGGCAGATGCCCTTCTCTTTCCTTGGCCTTGATAATCATGTCATCCACATATACTTCTACCTCCTTGTGGATCATGTCATGTAACAATGTTGTGGCATCTCTCTGGTAAGTAGATCCTGTGTTCTTCAGTCCGAACGGCATAACCCTGTAGCAGTAGGTGCCCCATTCCGTGGTAAAAGTAGTCTTTTCACGATCTTTGAGAGCCATGAGAATTTGATTATAACCTGAAAATCCATCCATGAATGACAGCAGTGCGTGCCCCGCGGTGTTATCTACCAAGACATCTATGTGTGGCAGAGGAAAATCATCTTTCGGGCTTGTTTTGTTCAAATCTCTGAAGTCTACGCAGATCCTGATCTTCCCATTCTTTTAGGAACATGCACAATATTTGCGACCCATTGAGGGTACTCGGTGACTATTAGAAACCCTGCGTCTATCTGCCTCTGAACTTCCTTCTTGATTTCCAACACCCAATCTAGCCTCATCTTTCTCAGTTTCTGCTTGATAGGCTTTGCATCATGGTACAATGGGATTCGATGTTCCACAATCTCGGGATCAATACCGGGCATATCCGCGTGTGACCATGCAAAAACGTCTTCGAATTCTTTCAGGAGATCCGAGTGAGCTTTGAATTCTTCTTGAGATAGTCCGGAGCCGATTTGAACCATGCGCGGATTAATCTCATCATTCAAATTTATAGAAACAACTTCTTCTTTTATAGGCTGAGCATGCCTTTCATCTTCCCTTTCGATTAGAGATCGGAGTTCTTTTAGAATTTCTTCCTCAAACTCGATCCCCTCATCATCGGGGTCGACACAATTTATTTCGGACACAGCAAGATAAGAAAAGACGATTTCATTTATTTCAAAGGAGGGGGCCCCAGGGGCATGATACATGGAAGTGGACTTAAACTCAAAGGAAAAATGGTGACATGGAGTGATAACAGATTCATGCTCCGACTCAAATTCAGACTCAGTGCTAGACTCAGACTCAGATTCAAAATCAGTGTCAGTGTAAATAATTCTAGGTACAAAAGTGCAATTTTTATAAGTTCCATCGGCATCCACAATGAGTGCGGTAACATCCTCAAGAGCTTCCTGACCTAGCATCATTAGCTCCATATCCTCAACAGGCTTTAAATCGACAAACGTCGCAGCAGGCTCGCCCCCTCTCATACCTAGTGGACTTTCTTCCCTAAACAGCGATAAAAGATTCCCTGAGTCAAGAACCTCGATCCAGTCAACATGGAGCATCTTGACTGGCTTTTCCCATTTTTTTGCTTCATCATCACTATCCCAAGTGTTGTCAGCAAAGATTTCAAATCCTGGCAGCTTGGTTCTTGTTTCCATGTCCCAGAATGACTCTGGGTCCCCTTGGTAAATAGCCTTTGGAGCTTTTACGAAATGGATAGGTCCTTTCCTGGCTTGTACTTTCCCACCATGACCAGATTTGTTATCAGTTAATTCATAACTGAGACCAAAACGGTGGTCGTTTGTCAGAAACTTAGGGAACTCTGCTACCCCTTGATTATTGTGACCAAGCCCTAAACCGGGCAAATACTCCATTTTCAGCATCATGTCCAGGGCCGTTGATCTTATCGAGAAATCCTCATCCATCTTGATAGTAAGTACACCGTCAGAAGTATCAAAGGAAAACCCTCCAAGAGTGATGTCTTCATCTCCGTGAGCAATCTCAAGTAGAGGAGCATTGTCAGGGATATGCGGGCGAATTCCAGAATCCCCATAGATGGTCAAGGTTCATGTGGCCAATCCGAGTTGAACTTTTAGATGTAGAGAGGAGGGTACAACCATGATGTCTGATCGGTGGAGCCATGGCCTGCCCAGCAACAGGTTGAATGATGAGGGAATGTCGAGCACATGAAACTCAACACTAGTCTCAAAATCTTCGATCATTATTCCCATCTGAATTGTCCCAACCACGTCTCGTTGAGTATTGTCGTAGGCACACACTCCAAGATTTGACGGCTTATAGCCAGCGCCATAGGAAGACCTATACATGTTGATGAGGCTACAGCAGGGAAAAAAAGACTGGATTTTGCTAGGATATGCATTGAAATCTCCGCAAAAGATGAACTACCAGATGTGGTGATAGTGAGGTCTAATGGAGAAGCTGTTACAATCAGGGTGGAGTATCAATGGCTCCCCCCCAAATGCTCTGAATGTTCGGTTTTCGGGCACAGATGTCTACCAAAATCAACCCCAGTACCTGCTAAACCTGAAGAGATATGGCAAGTTGTGGGGAAAAAGCCACACATCTCCAATCAAGACCCAAATGTACAACATCAAGTGCTAATGGCTTTGGAGAAGGGAGGTAGCAATGCTTTAGATGCTGTAACCAAATCGGTGGAATCCTTTTCAAATCACAATGAGAACGAGGTTGATGATTCTTCTGAGGAAATCGAGGTATTAATAGCTGATCCATGCCCCCCTACTAAAGACCCTCCTTCTAAGAAGGTCTCTGAAGTACAGATTGCTCCACCCACGCTACAATCGGGTAGTAAAACTGTCTCGATCACAGAAGCAGCAGCCACTCCTCCCCCCTCCTGCCCACAGTCTGCAGGAAGTAATACTAAGAAGAACAAGAACAAGAAGAGAGGAAACCTTGGGAGATTTAGCTCCCCCAAGGAGCTTTGACTGCAGTTCCGTATCCTTTTTGGGCAATTCTAATACTTTCCATATATTGCCATCTTGTCTTCAGTTTGTTTATATTATATAATCCCCATGCTTAGCTCACAACCATCTGTGCATTTTGGGTTTTGGAATCTGAGAGGCTTGAATGACCCTCTCAAACAAAAAACAGCCAAACATTTTTTGAAAACTTATGATTTGTCTCTTTTGGGCTTGATAGAGCATAAAATTAAAGAACCTAGTATCAATAAGGTTGTGAAATCTATTTGTCCTCAATGGCAGCATGCTCATAATTCTTCTCATGCCCCCATTGGGAGAATCCTTGTATGCTGGAATCCTCACATCATGAAAGTGAAGGTTCTTCATATGACTAGCCAGCTTGTCCACTGTGAGGTACAATCTATACAAGATGGCAATGAATTTTTGGTTACGTTTGTGTATGGATACAATGATCACTATGATAGGCTTGACCTTTGGAGGGACCTTTGCAAACTCAAGAGCCTCGAGTCGTGGGTGATTCTTGGGGACTTTAATGCCATTAGAGACCCCAAAGAAAAATACGGTGGGTCTACTCTCTGGCCCTCCCACATGGATGATCTCAACAAATGCCTCTACTCTTGTGAGCTAGATGACTTGAGATACTCTGGATGCCTCTACACCTGGTCTAATAGGCAGGACCCTCCCAATTATATTTCTTCTAAGCTTGACAGAGTTCTTGTCAATGATGTCTGGCTGAGGACACACACCTCATCTTCAGCCTTCTTCCCCACGCCCGGGGTCTTTGACCACTCTCCGGCTATTGTGTACATTACTCCTCCTCCTAAACCACCTAGAAGACCTTTTAGGTTCTTTGACTTCCTTGCTGACCATCCCTCCTTCCTTCACACAGTCCAGAAGGTCTGGAGGCAAGTCATACTTGGTAACCCAATGTTTTGTCTTACTGAAAAGCTTAAGAGGTTACAAGTTGAACTTAAGGAATTAAATCATAAGGAATTTAGTTCTATTACTGACAGAGTGGCTGTGACTAAATGTCAGCTTGAGGCCCTTCAGTCTAGCCTTGGGATTGATCCTTCTAACCTTGCTACCCAAAACGAAGAAAAATTGGTTTACAAGCAATTTCTCACTCTCACTAGAGCTGAAGAAAGTTTAGCTAGACAGAAATCGAGAATTCAGTGGCTAAAGCTTGGAGACCAATGCACATCCTTCTTCTTCAAGTCTATCAATAACAACAGGAATAGAAGCAAGATTACTAGTCTTGTTTTGGGTGATTCCTCCATTACTCATGACATGACTGTAATCAAAGACACTTTTGTCAACTTCTATTCTAACCTGCTTGGTAAACCACACACTACTGACTATTCAGGTTATGACAGGATAAATCAACTCATTACCAGGAGACTTACCAATGACCATAGTGTGAGTATGGTTATGGATGTTACCAACACTGAAATCAAAGAAACTGTCATGAGTCTTAATCCACACAAGGCCCCTGGCCCTGATGGGTATAATGCTCTTTTTTTTCACAAAACATGGTCTATAGTTGGGCATGAAGTTACTGCTGCAATTAGGAATTTCTTCAAATCTGGGAAGCTATTGACTAGGGCTAATGCCACAATTGTGGCACTTGTACCCAAGGTTTCTAATCCTACCAGAGTTGGTGACTTTAGGCCAATATCTTGTTGCAACACTGTTTACAAGTGCATTGCCAAGATTTTGGCCAAGAGACTTCAGGATGTTCTCCCTGCTCTTATTGATCCAGTTCAATCTGGATTTATTAAGGGTAGGAGAATTGCAGATAACATTTTCCTCACACAGGAAATTATGCAAGGATATCACAAATCCACTTCCTCCCCCAAGTGTGCCATGAAAGTGGATATTATGAAAGCCTATGACAATGTCAGGTGGGACTTTCTTTGGGATACACTTGCATGCATGAACTTTCACCCCAAAATGATTACCTGGATCAAAGCTTGCGTTACCACTGCTAATTACACCTTGAATGTCAATGGTGAGCCTACCGGCAACATCAAAGGTAAGAGAGGACTCAGACAGGGTGATCCTCTGTCTTCTTAACTCTTTGTGATTGTGATGGAGGTGCTCACATGTATTCTAAAAGAGAGGTCTGGTAGACCTGACTTTAATTTCCATTGGAGATGCCAAGAACCCAAAATCATAAACTTGTGCTTTGCTGATGACCTTATGCTTTTTTGCAAAGGTGACGTAAGCTCAGTAAAACATATTCAGGACTCCTTGTATGAATTTGAATCTCTATCTGGCTTATCTCCAAGTCCTGGTAAAAGTAATGTCTTCTTTTCTGGAGTCCAACACTCTGTTAGAGAAGAAATTCTTCAACTGTTGGGGTTCAGAGAAGGTACCTTGCCTGTTAGATACCTTGGTGTACCTTTGTTGTCCACCAAATTAAGACACATTGACTGCAAACCCATGATTGACAGAATCACAACTAGAACCAAAACTTGGACCAATAGGGACCTCACATATGCTGGTAGGGTCCAATTGATTAAGAATGTCCTTTTTTCAATGCAAACATATTGGTCCTCCCTCTTCATACTTCCCAAGAAGGTCATCAAAGAGGTTGAGACCATCCTAAGGTCCTTCTTATGGTCTGGTCCTGACCTCAAGAAGACTGGGGCCAAAGTATCTTGGGAACACCTGTGTTGTCCCAAGCAAGAAGGTGGCTTGGGATTCAAGTCCATATTAACATGGAATAAAGCTGCTATTGCTAAACACATTTGGTTCCTCATCTCTGGTGGGGAACAATCTATGTGGTGTCAGTGGGTAAAGTCGTACTTACTCAAAGGGAAAAGTTTTTGGGAAGTTAGGATGCCCAGTTCACCCTCCTGGGTATGGAGAAAGCTTCTCAATCTTAGGCCCATTGTACACTCGCACATTAAAGTTATTATTGGTAATGGCAGACACACATCACTATGGCATGATAATTGGCACCCCCTTGGCCCTATTGCTACAACATTTGGTTCGAGAGTCATTTATGACTCTGGACTCGCTAAAGATGCCGCTGTGGCTGCCATTATAAGAGGCACTAATTGGTGTCTCCCCATCACCCAAACTCTTGAACTCAATGAGATTAGAGATGCTTTGCATTCTCTGCCCAAACCAGATCAAGATCTTAAGGATCAACATAGATGGATTCTTAATTCTAGTGGCAAATTCACCATCTCCTCCCTTTGGGATGAACTCAGAACACAATACCCAAAAGTACCTTGGCATAAAACCATCTGGTTCCCTGGCCACATACCTAAATGTAGCATGATTACTTGGCTTGCGATTCATAACAGACTATATACTGGAGACAGGTTAGTATTGTTTGGCACTATCCCTGTTTCCTGTTGTAGTTTTTGTAGGGGTGTGGAGACTCACGATCACCTATTCTTCAATTGCACCTTCACCTCACAAGTTTGGACTGAAATACTTGCTCATGTCAATGTTAAATGGCCCTCAAGGTCTTGGGCTGACTGGATCAATCAAATTTCAAACTTTAGAGACAAAACTCTTAAAAATTTGATTATCAAATTGATCTTCACTGCCACAGTTCACCAAATTTGGCTTGAAAGAAATAACCGTAAATTTCAAAATGCATCATGCCCTATGCCTACTGTAGTGAGTAAAATCTACTCATTGGTGAGGTACAGATTGTTGTCCTTGGACAAGCTTCCACTTGGTCCTCAGTCCCAGGGTTTATTGGACAAGTGGGGAATCCATTGAAGTAACCACCACTTGTACTAACTTGACTTCCACCATCTCACTGCTGCATACTGCTGCTGCATACTTCTGCATTCTGCTGCTACACTTTGGTTCATAACATTGCGGTTACTCAGTGTTATTGCTACTCTATATCTACTGTTGGGTTTTCTCCAATTTTTTAGATATCCAGGGGCTTGCTGCAACAGTGTTGCTGCAGCAGTTAGCTTGCTGCTGCTATGTACTGTTGCAACTGCTGCTTTGTACTGCTGCAACTGCTGCCCTCTTCAAGGTCTTAGTGGCAAATGATCAAAGCAATCCAAGGGCACATATTGCAGGTTCTCAAAGTTATATTGACTGGTGCATTAAGCTTCAAGGGAGGTTCTAAAAGAAAGTTGTAGTCAGTGTGAGTGCTTTTAAGCTTCAAGTGAGGTATGAACATCATGCTTTATTGAAGTCATATGGGTTGCAAGGGTTGTTGCAATCCACTATTATTGCATCTGTTTTTACTCTTGTCGATGCTAGTGTTATAGCTTTATGCCTAGACTGCAGTGTGCTTTATTGATGTTATTTGGGTTGCAAGGGCTGTTGCAATCCACTACTATCTGTTGTTACTCTTGATGATGCTAATGTTATTGCTTTATGCTACACATATATCATGGTTGCAAGGGCTGTTGCAACCCTCTGTTACTGCTACATTAGTACTCTTGTCTGTTCACTGTATACATGGAAAACCTGCTACTGTTGGATTCTATGAGTGTGGCCATCAAGCATTGTTACGGCTGCTGGCAGTTATACTACTGCTAAAGTATGTAGTCTTGTACTGTCCTGTACTGATCAACAATGGTTTCATCTGGACTGCTGTGTGTTTGATCAGCATCCACGAGATTAGGCCTAGCCATGGGGGGTTGTCCCTGGCATGTATGATCCCCTTCTGGGAGGGGGCTTCCTCCCAATACATGGACTTATTTCATGTTCATGCTCCATTGTTCATGCTTCAAGTCTCATGTCCAAGGATCCTGCCCCGCTTGTTACTCATCTGCATCGTTTGATCACCATTCAATGCTCTGTTCTGAGTTGTTTGTAGATGCCATCTACTTGGGCAGTGCTACTGTTGTTCAGACAAATATAATCCTCATGTTTAAGCTCCTGTGATTCTAAATCTGCTGCAGCAGATAAATGCCTAGAGGTCATGCCAAATTTCACTTCTGCACTGCATTCTGCTGCATATTGAGATCCCGAGAGCTGCATACTGCTACTGCTGCTGCACCTAGCGGCCGGTTACTATACTATGCCCAAGCTTCAAATTTCACTTCTGCACTGCATTCCTCTTTCTTTTTTTTTTCTTTTTCAGCTGCTGCTGTTGTATACGCAGTGGCTGGCACCTTGAGGGTGCTCCAATTACGAACGGGTCATGGCGAAATTTTCAAATTTCGCCCCTACGGTATATGGAGAGTGTTTCTCCTTAGATTCAAGATCTTGTTTTCCCCTTATGAGTGTTTCTCCTCCCTCTTTCAGATGGATTAGAAACACTCATTCCCAATTGTAGCCTTTTGGCCATCCCACTCCCTCCTTGGCGGTTTGTGTCAGGGAAGGTAGTTATTTTGTTTTCATTTGCCTTTTCTTTTCTTTTTGTTTTGTCCTCCTGGGGTATGCCCCTTGTAGGCTGTATATTCGATTATCCTCTTTTATTTTCAAGCTAATTTACCCAAAAAAAAAGATTTGACGGCTGGAAATCCTTGTTATTAAAACCCAAACAATAAGCTGTATGCAGGGGACATACATTCAAGGCAGATCCATTATCCAATAACACAATCGGGACCCATTTTTCCATGCATTTCAGAGTAATGTGCAATGGCTTGTTGTGACCGACTCCTTTTGGCGGTAGATCCTTTTTAGTGAAGACTACACATGCTTCGCGCGGGTTGGTGTAAGCAGAGCTACCATTGTTTCAGGAGGAGTGTCTTGTGGCACCTCCATGTTTGACAGAGCTTTAATTAGTTTTTGACGGTGCTCTCGAGATGAAGAAAGTAACCCCCAAATAGACACTGAGGCTGGGGTTCATTCAAGCTGTTTCTTAATCGGATCATTTGTTACAGGGGAATTCTTCGGAAGTGGCCTAGCAGCCGAGTTCTGCTGAATGATAACTTCTGGATGGTTAGGAATTGTGTCCTCGAGAATGGGATCATCCCAAGCGAAATCTCCTGTCGCGGCATGGTTGGAGGAATTCCCTCCTTGGAGATGGGCCGGCTGGTAGACTCGACCACTTCATGTTATTCTGTTGACCGTTTCTTCCCATAATTCCTAATTTTTGCCCCAGAAATTCGTGTATTCTTCATTGCCCTTCCGTTTGCCAGCCCCGATAGCTTTCCTTTTCTGCATTGTTTCTTGATCCTCGATCCAGAAATTCATCAGATCACTTCTGACCTTTTGCTCCCCGGTTTTTAATGCTTCCATTTTTGTCTTGAGGTTGTTTACTTCGGAGTCTTGCCAAAAGGATGGATCCAGCATGGCCCTGTTGACAGTCCACACCTCATCATTGCTTACTCGGATATCGACTACTGCTTCTTCATCCCAAATGGTAGCCATAGGGTTAGTGACTAGTATTGATACATTAGATGACGGCGGGAATGGCACTAACGGCTGAGGCAAAGATCTGTCACTGATGTATGCTTGTGGGAGCTAATCTTGGTTTCCGAAGGCGGCTTCTATGACAGAACGGCCCTCTTCTCTAAAGCGTGCGAGTGGTGAAACACTATCTGCTGGATGTCTGTCTGGAGTCAACACTTCTCTTAGGGGAGTTGTATTCCCTTCTTCTTTGTCTTGCTCGGAAATGCTTTTTGTTACATTAATCTGGCAGACATGGGAACTTTCTGGTATGTGAACAATAGGCTTCTCCAGGAATTCGGGGACGATGAACTGGCTCGAGACCCAAGAGATTAGCAAAGAACTGAACAATGCTTGTCGGGATTCCTCCCAATCTTGGTCGCTCATGGACCATTCTTCTTCCTCCACAATGTCGCTCCATCTTGGATTTTGCATTGTACCGGCATATGAAAGGAAATAGACCCCAAGATCTTCTGGCAGGGGGACAACGGGTTTTGGTTCGGTAGTTGTGATGATATAGAGGCTAGGGTCAAATTTAGTGGAGGTAAGGTCTTTTGTAGTGGAGATGAAGGATATCTGGCCGACTTGGGTGTTTTGTTTGTGATTAGGTAAAGGATTGGAAATGGTGTTGGGCTTTTGGTTAGGAAGTGGAAGGGTTCCGTTGTCCACAAGATCTAGGACTTTATGCTTAAGACGGATGCAGCTATTGGTGTGATGGCCCGACATCTGGTGGTAGGCACAATAGGTGTTTGGGTTATGGTTGGGAGGAAGCTCTTTGGATGGCTCTTGAGGTTCGAGTGGCTGGATGAGGTTTTTGTCGAGAAGTTTTTGTACACTGTGACAAGGGGAAATGGGAGTGGGTGAAATTCTCTTCTTGGTGGGGGAGCTATTTGCTGGAATTGTGACTGGGTTGCAATCTGGTTAATAGGTTCGACTTTGGCTGGTTTGGGACTGGAAGAGCTGGCCTGGTTTTGATTGTAGTTGCTGGGTCCAAACAAGGTGTTGCTATTGCCAGAGTAAACTCTTCTTGGTTTAGGGGTAGATTCACCTTTCTCAAATATGCCGCTTCGGAGAGCATCTTCAACTGCCAGGCCGGCTTCATAGAAGGTTTTGAAGTCAGCAATGGTCTGAAAGACCACCAAGTGCTTGGCAAAATCCGGTTCTAGATTCCTTGTGATAATTCTAATCTGCTCCTTTTCTGAAGGTCGTTCCATCATCTGAGAGGCTTTTCCTCTCCATCTCTTAATAAAGTCAGCAAAGGACTCATTCTTACCCATTTTGGTTGACTCCAGTTCCTGGATAGTCATCTCAAGTTGAATGTTGTAATTGTATTGGGCGACAAAGGCTGTCCCAATATCTTCCCATGTCTTCTTCTTGGAGATGTCCAAATTTAGAAACCAGCGGAGTGCAGGCCCAGTTAAAGTTTGCTGAAACATCTGGCCCATTGCATCTTTTCCGATGTCATACATGGATAAAGTACCCACATATGTTTGCAGATGAGCTTTCGGGTCACCACTGCCATCAAACTTGTCCCAATCTATCAGTTTGAACTTGTCGGGGAGCTTTGCATCTTGGAAAAGGCACAACTTCTCCATATCGATTCTTGTAGCCGCTATTTTCTCCTGTTTCTGAACAGACTCCTCGAGTTTAGCTAGCTTGGTCAATACTGAGTCCATGTTTTGACCACTTGAGTCCCCTGATGGTAGTGGGAGTTGAGAAGTTAATTTCTGAATTATGAGCATCATCTGGGCCATCTGCTTGGCGCTGTTGGTTTTCTGCTCCTCTAAAGCATCCTTAAGAAGCTGGATTTCATCTGTTTCTGCCGACATAACTGAGCTCCCGGTTGACTGTTCTGTTCCTGACTCAGTTTGAACTAATCGCTGTTCGGGGATTCGAATCCAACCCGGTATGAGGTTTCTCTTCTTTTTGCTAATGGTTAGTACTGCTGATATGCACAAACGGAACTTAAGGATGCAGTGTGTAGTGTATGTGCAAAATGGGAAAGAATCTATGTACAAGAAAACGATGCATGAAAGGATTGCTCCAATTTCTTTCTTATTTTGTTGGATATATTTAAATTCCCATGATTTATGAAAACAACGGTTGAACCGGAGGTTGCCTACGTATCCCCATGGAGAGGAATCAGACCGTGACGTAGTTCAGGACTACAAATATGGCTCTTTTTCTCAAAAGGTCTTTTCTTTAAAAGCATGAAATTTTTACAAACTGACATGACAGACTCGATAATTAAACAGCGACAGACTCAATAATAGACAAGAATCACAAGTTGACTTGACTCTTCAAAAGAAACCCTTGTTGGCTTGATTTGGTCATTGCATGATCACTTCTAACTTTGAAAGCTGTTCTTAAGAGGAGGGCCGATTTGGAGATGTTGACCCTGCGGAGGATCCTGTTTCATCAGCTTTTCCTTTTCCCTCAGGGTCTTCCTTCTTTTCCCACTCGCACTGATCCTTAAGCTGCTGCGAGGTCATGCCATCATTATTGAGAAGGCAATCTGCAAAGCACACATCACATTCACACTCGTCCCAGTACTTGTGGCCCGTGACTGGGTCTTCGAAGTAATAGACAGGCTGGCCATTGACATCAAAGTATTTTACGGGCGGCATGACTGTGAGCTCCCCGTCGTCCTGTTCCATCATCAAGGTGATCTTTTCTGGCATTGGTTCTGGCTCTTCTGGAAAGCAAAATTTCCATCCTTCATTTTCATCCCATTGGAGATACAATCCTGGCAAGTTGGCTTCGGCCAGCAAACCTGGTTCTTTCAGACATTCACTATGAGAGTATTTAATTGGGTTTTCCTGCTAATCCATATAACTAAAAGAATGGAACCTCATCTGCTTTATATTTAAAAAAAAATCACGTTTTTTTAGTAGTGAAGGTTATGCTTCTAATTTCTTGGTACCGATTATTGAATTAGGCCCTTCTATTTTTTTGCGTGTAACTTCACGGTTGCCAAAAAGGCCAACCAATTTGGGAGGGAGGGATTAAACAATCAACACACCACTTTACGTGTCCCACATATTTTTATCCCACACATATCCCCACGTGTCGATTGATTGAATTCTGTTGAGATTGGTATTCTAACTTTTAATCTTCACACCTCCATGTTTACAATGTCTTACACGATACTTTCAAATCAACATGTGTTGCATAAGGACTTTTGGAAGATGACGAAGAATGGATACAATGCCTTACGGAAGCTGCAGTTATGAAAACTGGATACCAACTGAGGATATTATTTAGTGTTATCCTCACGCAATGCTCCCCTCTACAACCATCTGCTTTATGGAAATAGTTCTCATTGCATATATGTGATGATCTTGCATATAAGATCCAGATGTTGTTTGCAATTCCTAACCCATCTGAGGTTCAAATTGAGGTTCAATTGCTTTAAGAATCTGGTAAGACTTTGTTAGACTTCCCTCAGTTTCCCCAGCCAAGTGGAAATTGGAATGCTGTAGTTGGTAATAGGCTAATCTTAGAACATCGACAACTCCAATTCGAGGCGCAACATATAGATGCACAAAATATAATTGATAGCCTTAACAGTAAACAACACACAACTTTTAATGCCATTACCTTTTCTGTCTTTGGTAATGAAGGAACCGTATTTTTTGTCAGTGGGGGTGCCGAAACTAGGAAAACATTTTTGTACAACGCGATTGCATTGAAATGTCATAGTTCTGGCCATATTGTCGTAACTGTGGCTTCATCTGGGATTGCATCATTGTTATTGTCAGGTGGTCGCACTGCACACTCGACAGTTTGCATTCCACTGGATGTGTTGGACAACTCTGTTTGTGGGTTCAGTTAACAATCATTACAAGGAGAGCTGTTTAGAGAAACAACACTTATAATATGGGATGAAGTTCCTATGCAACATAGACATTGTGTTGAAGCAGTTGATCGTACTCTTCGTGATATTTGGGATTATGATAAGCCATTTGGGGGTATTACTGTTGTCCTTGGGGGGGGGGGGGGGATTTTCGACAGATCTTACCGGTTGTGGTGAAAGGAGTTCGTGAGAAAATTTTGAATGCATCACTGAGACGCTCTTTTCTTTGGAAGCATGTCCATGTTATCTGAATATGCGTTTGAATCATGCAGAATGTGAAAATTCTAATTTTGCTAATTTCTTTCTTGATGGAGGTAATATTTTTCTCTAACTGTTTCACTATCTGATAGTGCTTTTAAATTATCGAAATGCTGGTATTCATCTTTTTCCATCTGTTTAAATTTTTTTGGGTAAAATAGCTTGAAATAAAAAAGAGGATAAGCGAATATACAGCCTACAAGGGGCATACCCCAGGAGGACAAAACAAAAAGAAAAGAAAAGGCAAATCAAAACAAAATAACTACCTCCCTAGCACAAACCGCCAAGGAGGGAGTGGGATGGCCAAAAGGCTACAATTGGGAATGAGTGTTTCTAAACCATCTGAAAGAGGGAGGAGAAACACTCATAAGGGGAAAACAAGACCTTGAATCTAAGGAGAAACACTCTCCATGGGGATTTTCGACAGATCTTACCGGTTGTGGTGAAAGGAGTTCGTGAGAAAATTTTGAATGCATCACTGAGACGCTCTTTTCTTTGGAAGCATGTCCATGTTCTGACTTTGGATCTGAATATGCGTTTGAATCATGCAGAATGTGAAAATTCTAATTTTGCTAATTTCTTTCTTGATGGAGGTAATATTTTTCTCTAACTGTTTCACTATCTGATAGTGCTTTTAAATTATCGAAATGCTGGTATTCATCTTTTTCCATCTGTTTAAATTTTTTTGGGTAAAATAGCTTGAAATAAAAAAGAGGATAAGCGAATATACAGCCTACAAGGGGCATACCCCAGGAGGACAAAACAAAAAGAAAAGAAAAGGCAAATCAAAACAAAATAACTACCTCCCTAGCACAAACCGCCAAGGAGGGAGTGGGATGGCCAAAAGGCTACAATTGGGAATGAGTGTTTCTAAACCATCTGAAAGAGGGAGGAGAAACACTCATAAGGGGAAAACAAGATCTTGAATCTAAGGAGAAACACTCTCCATATACTGTTGGGAAGAAAAATTTTAAAATTTCGCCATGACCCGTTCGTAATTGGAGCACCCTCAAGGTGCCAGCCACTGCGTATACAACAGCAGCAGCTGAAAAAGAGAAAAGAAAGAGGAAGAGATAGAGGCACTACTGTAGCAGTAATAGCGAGTAGCAACAGCAGTAGTAGTAGTAGAAGCAGCAAAATCAGAGCTGTTGAAGCAGCATAACATATTACAGAGCCTGTGAAGGACCATAAGTAGTTGTACCATAAGCATAGTAGCAGAATAACCAACGAAGCTGGTTAATTCAGTAGTGCATCCGGGAAGCTGCCACAGCAGCACCTCAGATATGTTATACAGCAGCAGCACTAGTATCAGACAACAGTTGCAAATCATAGAAAGAGAAGGGAGGAAATGCCCCCTCCCAGAAGGGACTAATACACGCCATGGGACAGCCCCCCAAGGCTAGGCCAGAATTCTCAACATCGTGGATGCTGATCAGACACACAGCAGTCCAGATGATACCAAACAATTCTAAGCAAATAACAATCATGTCCACTGTATTTCTGGAAATTTGGGCAGCGTCTCCTTAGAAACAGGTAACACAGCAAGTTCCCAACGAATACAATGAACAAATGAAAGTTCTAATAACAAATAAGTAAGCAAGAATCTATAGCAACAGCCCTTGCTATAGTTTAACATGAAGGTTCAATTGCATGCAAGTAAAATGAAGATTGCAACAGCCCTTGCAACCCACTAAATGAGCATAATCGAAATGCAAGCAAGCAAACAGTATCTATAGCAACAAGGACCAGGGGTTGAGAGCTTCTCTCTCTACTCTAGAGAGAGAATGCACTCCCCCTTCCCTCCTGTCATCATAATTTTTCACTAAATCTACCAATAATCTGTTTGGTTAATTGGTTTTAGTTCATCCAGTGGGTCGTCTCCATCAGCTGTAGCTCGGCCTCCCTATCTCAAGATGGGATTTCCTCATCTCTCTCTACCTTACAAACCCATCTTTTAGATGGTGTTCAACATCAGATGAATCCAAAAATGGGGATCTGAATATTCAGTCTCTACATAGGGACTGACCAAACTCATCATATACTTCATAATTTGTTTGAAGACCATCACCCAAAAGACCATCAACCAACAGCTATTTGGTTCGTTGGTACTAGTTCCTGGTTCAACCATGGAGTTCATGTCCCAAATAGAGCTTCGTTTCAGGGCGTCTTACACACGAAAACATTCAGATCTGAGTTCCATCTTTCCGGCTTACCCTGCGGGTCAGTTCTCTTCCGTTAGGTGTCGATGGTGTCACGGCGGTGGGGGTAATACCATTATGTGTTTCTGACCCTGCTATGGTGCGCCATTGAATATGGTCCTCAGTTCATTTTGCGTCTGTGGTGGAGCCGTTCCATGGAGTTTCAATATCCTTGTGGGTTGAGGTAATCTGGTATCGTTTAAACCCAAAATGTTTGTCCTAAATGTTCAGATTTTTAAGCATTTAAATTAGTGAGCCGAATGAACCCAGATTGCCTGAGTTTTGTTTTAGCTCAATTGTTCTTCAAGTTCTAGCTGGAGAGAAGAAGAAAGTGGGGCCCACGCCCCTTCCAAATATGATGTGGTTTCCGTTCTAATGTGCTATTATCCAGAGTATTAAAACTTGCATCGGGAAACATGTATTCTGTCAAGGTGTTGGCAAAGTAGCAACCCATTTTTTCACGCAAAGTGACAGCTATTTTCAAATCAAGGGCAACTGTACGGCTGTACCCCATGAGTTCTATGGTTAAATTTTTGCTTCCAATTTCAGCCCTTCATGGGCCCTTTTTATTGCCAACAAAAGGCCATCAGTGGACCTGGAGCCCACCCCTTTCACACTTCACGTAAATTTGGTGTTATTTACATGGGTGCAGTTCACGCATCATTTAGGCAAGTGGATTTGGTAATTCACATGGTCAAAAGGTAGTAGCTGTGTCCACCGAAAAAAAGTAGTAGCTGCTCTGCTGTTGCATAGTCTTTCGGTGGGGAGGTCCAAATCAACTTGGTCAATGTGGTACCCCAGTTACCCCAGCTATACCGCATATAATGGAAGAGGCATCAGGAGCTAGTTAAAAAGGGGGTCCACCACTGTCCTTTTGAAAATGTTAACCGGGGAACCAGATCTCACAAATTTGATAATCTTGTTTTGTACGTTTGTATCCCTATCCCAGCGGGTTGTGCTGGATTTTATATATCCCACCCCGGCGGGTTGTGCCGGGGAGTACGCAATTTTTTTCTTTTTTCTTTATTTTATTTTGTCCTCCCTGGGGTATGCCCCTTGTAGGCTGTACATTCGCTTAACCCTTTTTAATTTCAAGCTGAATTATCCACAAAAAAAAAAAAAAAACCCTTGCTATAAATAGACATGAAGTTCAAGTAAAAATGTATGATAACCTGGAGAATTAGCAAGATCCTCCCAAATAAAGGCCAGCAGCTTGCTGCAGCAACCAGCAACCAGCATTCAGCAACCAGCAGCCAGCAAACAGCAGATGGCACAGCAGCAACATGTTCACAATAGCAGAAGTATCAGGAGACCTACAATATATAGGGCTCACTCTTCTTCTCCCTAGAGACCTCACCACTTCATATCACTCTCTAAGGTCCGAGCACCCTCATCTAAGCCTTACTTGACTCCCCCTCTACGTATTACCTCCTCTCACAAGAAATTCAGAAGCTCAATCACACATCTCACATGGGTATTCTCACATTTAAGTAGATCACTCATCTCAGTATGTCACATAGCAAAGTGATAGCCGCTCGAGGAATAGTAGAACACAAATGCTTCCTTGGGACATTTATCCTGCAACACACTGGTAATAGAAGTAACTAGAAGACTCCCAGATGACTTCCAATGTGATATGTGTACCCGCAGCAGCAACTAATCTACTGCCAGCAACCATCGGGCAGCAGCACAATTGCATCAACAGCAAGCAAACTGCTGCAGCAAGCCCCATTATTTAGAAGTATTATGCTGGGAATCTGTGATTCACTTGACTTGGACAATAGAGGACCAGCAGTAGCAACTAATCTGCTGCCAGCAACCAGCAAGCAAACTGCTGCAGCAAGCCCCTGGATATCTTTGTCATAGACTGATATGATTGGGATTCTTGCTTAAGGTAACTAGGCCCCCTCTGCAGCCCTTAATGTTAGTCCACCATTATAAGATACAGCAAGAAACATGATAAACAAATGAAAATTCAATTAATCCCCCACTTAGCTAACAACACTTGTGAGTTGCGCCCTTGGGGAAGTTTGTCCAAGGACAGAAGTCTAAATCTCACTAGTGAATGAATCTTGCTCACCACAGAGGGCACAGTGCTTGATGCATTTTGGAATTTACGAGTATTTCTTTCTAGCCAAATCTGATAAACTGTGGTTGTGAACACAAGTTTGGTAATCAAAGTAGTGAGTGTTTTGCCTCTAATATTTGAGATTTGAATGATCCAATCAGCCCAGGATCTGGAGAGCCAATTTAAATTGATATGTGTAAGAACCTCAAGCCAGACTTGGGAAGTGAAAGGACAATTGAAAAATAAGTGATCATGTGATTCCACACCAGAACAGAAACTACAACAAGAGACAGAAATGGTACCAAACAAGGCCAATCTGTCACCCATATATAGTCTGTTATGGATAGCAATCCAAGAGATCAGGCTACATTTGGGTATATGCCCGGGGAACCAAATGCTTCTATGCCAATTCACCTTGGGGTACTGAATTCTGAGTTCGTTCCAAAATGAAGAGATTGTGAACTCACCATTAGAACTTAGACACCATACATGACGATCGTCAATATTCTGGTCAGGATTGGGAAGGGGGGTGATAGAATTCCTTAGTTCATTGATTTCTAAGGTTTGGGTAATAGGGAGATGCCACTCAGAACCTTTAATAATGGCAGATACAGTGGCATTCTTGGCAATCCCAGAATCATAAATGACTCTATGCCCATACTTACTTGCAATGGGACCAAGAGGATGCCAATTATCATGCCATAAAGATGTGGATTTTCCATTGCCAATGGCAACTTTAACATGTGGGTGCACAAGAGATCTAAGGTTGAGAAGCTTTCTCCACACCCATGAGGGTGAGCTGGGCATCTTTACCTCCCAGAAACTTCGCCCCTTGAGTAAATATGACTTAACCCACTGGCACCACATAGATTGTTCACCACCAGAGATAATGTACCAGATGTGTTTAGCAATTGCCGCCTTATTCCAAATACATATAGACTTAAAGCCTAATCCACCTTCTTGCTTGGGACAACATAAGTGCTCCCAAGCAACTTTAGCCCCAGTTTTTTTGAGGTCAGGACCGGACCAAAGAAAGGATCTAAGAATGGTCTCAACCTCCTTAATGACTTTCTTGGGCAGTATAAAGAGGGAGGACCAATAGGTTTGCATTGAAAAAAGCACATTTTTTATAAGCTGGACCCTACCAGCATAAGTCAAATCCCTATTAGTCCAAGTTTTAGTTCTTGCAGTGATTTTATCAATCATTGGTTTGCAGTCAACATGCTTCAATTTGGTAGACAACAAAGGAACACCAAGGTATCTCACGGGTAAGGTGCTTTCTTTGAAACCTAACAATTGAAGGATCTCTTTTCTTGTGTTGTGCTGAACCCCAGAAAAGAAGACAGTACTTTTACCAGGGCTAGGAGATAAACCAGATAGGGATTCAAACTCACGAAGGGAGTCATGAATATGTCTAACTGAGTTCACATCACCATTACAAAATAGCATAAGATCATCAGCAAAACATAGATTAATAATTTTCGTGTGACTGCATCTCCAGTGAAATCTAAAATCAGGCTGTTTGGACTTTTCTTTTAAAATGCAGGTGAGAACCTCCATGACTATGACAAAGAGGTAAGAAGAAAGAGGGTCACCCTGTCGGAGGCCTCTTTCCCCCTTAATGGTGCCAGTGGGTTCACCATTGATATTCAGTGTATAGTTAGCTGTGGTGACACAAGCTTTTAACCAAGTGATCATCTTAGGATGAAAATTCATGCAAGTAAGAGTGTCCCAAAGAAAGTCCCATCGGACATTATCATAGACCTTCATAATGTCCACTTTCATGGCACATTTGGAAGAGGATGTGGACCTATGGTACCCCTGCATGATCTCCTGGGTGAGGAAGATATTATCAGCGATTCTCCTACCTTTAACAAATCCAGATTGAACTGGATCTATAAGTGTAGGAAGGACACATTGAAGCCTTTTAGCCAATATTTTTGCAATGCATTTGTATACAGTGTTGCAGCATGAGATTGGTCTAAAGTCACCAACTTTAGAGGGGTTAGGAATCTTGGGCACAAGAGCCACAATGGTGGCATTGGCTTTTGTTAAAAGTTTCCCTGATTTGAAAAAGTTCCTTACAGCAGCTGTGACTTCATGCCCCACAACAGGCCAAGCCTTTTGAAAGAAACTGGCATTATACCCATCAGGGCCAGGGGCTTTACTGGGATTGAAACCCATGATTGTATCCTTAATCTCAGAGTTAGATATATCTTGAACCATGCCTACACTCTGGTCATTCGTGAGCCTTTTGGTGATGAGTTGTTTGATTATACCAAGACCAGAATAGGCAGTAGTGTGAGGTTTACCCAGGAGATTAGAATAGAAGCTGACAAAGGAGTCCTTGATTACATTCAAGTCGTGGGTAGTGGTGGAATCACCCAAAACAAGATTAGTAATCTTACTTCTGTTTCTATTGTTGTTGATAGTTTTGAAAAAAAAGGAAGTGCATTGGTCACCAAGCTTTAGCCACTGAATCCTCGATTTCTGTCTAGCTAAACTTTCTTCAGCTCTAGTGAGAGTGAGAAATTGCTTGTATACCAATTTTTCTTCGTTCTGGGTAGCAAGGTTAGAAGGATCAATCCCAAGGCTAGTCTGTAGGGCCTCAAGCTGAAGTTTAGTCACAGCCACTCTGTCAGTAATAGAACTAAATTCCTTATGGTTTAATTCCTTAAGTTCAACTTGTAACCTCTTAAGCTTTTCAGTAAGACAAAACATTGGGTTACCAAGTATGACTTGCCTCCAGACCTTCTGGACTGTATGAAGGAAGGAGGGATGGTCAGCAAGGAAGTCAAAGAACCTAAAAGGTCTTCTAGGTGGGTTAGGAGGAGGAGTAATGTACACAATAGCCGGAGAGTGGTCAGAGACCCCAGGCGTGGGGAAGTAGGCTGAAGATGAGGTGTGTGTCCTCAGCCAGACATCATTGACAAGAACTCTGTCAAGCTTAGAAGATATATAATTTGGAGGGTCCTGCCTATTAGACCAGGTGTAGTGGCATCCAGAGTATCTCAAGTCATCTAGCTCACAGGAGTAGAGGCATTTGTTGAGATCATCCATGTGGGAGGGCCAGAGAGTAGACCCACCGTATTTTTCTTTGGGGTCTCTAATGGCATTAAAGTCCCCAAGGATCACCCACGACTCGAGGCTCTTGAGTGTGCAAAGGTCCCTCCAAAGGTCAAGTCTATCATAGTGATCATTGGATCCATACACAAACGTAACCAAAAATTCATAGCCATCTTGTATCGATTGTACCTCACAGTGGACAAGCTGGCTAGTCATATGAAGAACCTTCACTTTTATGATGTGAGGATTCCAGCATACAAGGATTCTCCCAATGGGGGCATGAGAAGAATTATGAGCATGCTGCCATTGAGGACAAATAGATTTCACAACCTTGTTGATACTATGTTCTTTAATTTTATGCTCTATCAAGCCCAAAAGAGACAACTCGTAAGTTTTCAAAAAATGTTTGGCTGTTTTTTGTTTGAGAGGGTCATTCAAGCCTCTCAGATTCCAAAACCCAAAATGCACAGATGGTTGTGAGCTAAGCATGGGGATTATATAAAATAAACAAACTGAAGACAAGATGGCAATATATAGAAAGTATTAGATCTGCCCAAAAAGGATACGGAACTGCAGTCAATGTTCCTTGGGGGAGCTAAATCTCCCAAGGTTTCCTCTCTTCTTGTTCTTGTTCTTCTTAGTATTACTTCCTGCAGACTGTGGGCAGGAGGGGGGAGGAGTGGCTGCTGCTTCTGTGATCAAGACAATTTTACTACCCGACTGTAGTGCGGGTGGAACAATCAGTACTTCAGAGACCTTCTTAGAAGGAGGGTCTTTAGCAGGGGGCATGGATCAGCTATTAAAACCTCGATTTCCTCAGAAGAATCATCAACCTCGTTCTCATTGTGATTTGAAGAGGATTCCACCGAATTGGTTACAGCATCTAAAGCATTGCTACCTCCCTTCTCCAACGCCATTAGCACTTGATGTTGTACATTTGGGTCTTGATTGGAGATGTGTGGCTTTTTCCCCACAACTTGCCATATCTCCTCAGGTTTAGCGGGTGCTGGGGTTGGTTTTGGTAGACATCTGTGCCCGAAAACCGAACATTCAGAGCATATGGGGGGGAGCCATTGATACTCCACCCTGATTGTAACAGCTTCTCCATTAGACCTCACTATCACCACATCTGGTAGTTCATCTTTTGCAGAGATTTCAACGCATATCCTAGCAAAATCCAGTCTTTTTTCCCTGCTGTAGCCTCATCAACATGTATAGGTCTTCCTATGGCGCTGGCTATACGACTAAAGCCTGACTCCGTCCAACATTCAAGAGGAAGATTATGGAGCTTGACCCATGCAGGGATTAAAGTGGGGTGTTTTGTTGTAGGGACCAACATTCTTCTCCAATCGGTAAGCACTAAATAGCGTTTCGAAAAGAAATAAGGCCCTCCTTCCAAAACCTGCAATTTGGAAGCCTCATCTCTGAATTCAAAGTAGAAACACGCCCCGATTTGCTTGATAGACTTAGGAGCATTATCTTTCCAAATAGTACGAGCAGTGGCACACAGTAGGTTGTACGGCATCCGACCATCCAAGAAATACCCTATTAAGCAGTTATCCCAGGAGTTAGCATCAACATGATCTTCCTCCAGCTCAACCACAGGTTCCTTTCCTTGCTGCATTTCTGGATAATGACCTAATTTCATGGATTTTGACGGGGCTTGTGCTTTGAACAATGAAGCCCATTTTGGAGCAGAGTCTGTCTTGGTCGTGTTAGTTGGTTTAGTAACCTGCTCTTGATTGGGGGGGGGGGGGGGGGGTTGTACCCAGTCTCAACAAATTCACCCTCAAAATTAACATCAACACCCGTGGAATCAGGTTCAAGACTAGAATACAAGTCACGTACCTTAAGAATGTGGGATTTGAGTCCAGAGAAGTTGATGTTTACACCAGACTTTTGCATTTCATCTTCGATTGACTGAACTAGAGATGATATTCGATCCTCACTTGCCTGATTCTCCCCCTCCTTCTGGAATACTGCCTGAAGCTTACGCGCTGGACTTGAACCAGATCGAGCAAGGTTGGTAGGATTAGGTTGGTGAGGTGTGGTAATTGAGGGGATTCCCATGGAAGAAGATATTTTCGGGTATAATAGGTTAGGGTTTTCTGGAATAGGGTGAAGAGATGATGAAGGAAGAAGATCCGTTTTAGGCAGGTTTCTGTTGGGGTAGATGCTTGACTGGACAAAGGTAGGTTTTGGAGTGTAGAGAAGAGTACCAGATTCGGTAGGGGTATCCCGAATATCTTGGCACAGATCTGCATAGGTTTGGGGAGTAGCCAAGGAGGAGGAAGACGAGGCACCCCCCTTAGGAGTTTGCTCGGACCGTACATCGATTTGGGAGTGCGAACCTCCTCCGGGTATCGATATAGAAGATATCGCTTCTGGTATCGAATAAGCCTGCTGTAAATTCTTGTTCCTTTTGTGTATATCAACCGAATCTATTGTTAGCTTACCCAATCCATCTACTGCCATGGAAGATGCCGGAGATATGAGCTCAGCCGCCATCTCTAGGGATTCACTTGGAAACTCTCAAATCGCCAGAATCGCCCAAGGGGATAGTGACGTCATCATTTTGATGGGTTGACGATCGTCTTTCATCTGTTTAAATTATCATAGGTTGGAACACTAATCCGGAGGAAATCATATAGCTCTCCCATCCACAATACACAAATACCGAGATCTAAACGAATTGCTATCTACAGTTTATCCAAGCTTAGATGTGGCAACAACATCGACCCCGACGTTTTTAACTGAGCGCACAATCCTTTCGGCCCAGAATGAGGATGTTACTGCTATTAATTCTGTTGCATTGAACATTTTTCCTGGTGATACCTCTACTTATTAGCAGATAAAATGTCTCAAGATGATGAAATTGATCGCACCATTACAAATCGGTATCCGAATGAGTATTTGAACTCATTAGATCCTCCTGGCCTACCACCGTTTAAGTTAGAGTTGAAAGTGGGTTGTCCTGTTATGCTATTAAGAAACAGTGCGCCTAAAGATGGACCTTGTAACGGTACATGGATGACGGTTGTTAGATGTGCGTCTCACATAATTGAAGTTCAAATTTTAACTGGGGATAAGTTTGGCCATTCAGCCTTCATAACAAGAATATCTTTAACCCCTTCATCCTCAGAATTTCCTTTTCGCATGACAAGACGTCAATTTCCTATTCGATTGGCTTATGTTTGACCATTAATAAATCGCAAGGGCAATCAGTGAAATTTGTTGGGGTTATTTATGCACACCAGTTTTAGTCACGGACAACTGTATGTGGTCTTATCAAGATGTACATCTTTTAGTCGTATAAGTGTCGTTCTACCTCAGGACGAGACAGATTCCACCACAACAAACATAGTTTTTTTTTTTGTGGGTAAATAAGCTTGAAATAAAAAAAAAGGCTAAGCGGATATACAGCCTACAAGGGCATACCCCAGGAGGACAAAAGAAAACAATGAAAGAAAAGAAAACAAAAGGAAACAAAAAGGATGGCCAACAAGGCTACAATGGGGATGGGTAAGTGACTAAATTAGACGAGGCTAAAACCTAGCACATGAAATGGTAACTAAATGTTTCTAGGCCATCTAGGGAGATGGAGGAGAAACATTCAAAATGGAACTGAACAACTGAATTGAAGCTTGATCATAGAATAGTAACCGGCCGCTAGGTGCAGCCGCAGTAGCAGTATGCGACCTTGATGTCGACCTTGATAGAGGCAGCTTCAGGGTTAGAGTAAGCCTCCCGCACCTGAAGAATGTGGGATTTAAGTTGGTCTAAACTCACATTAACCCCAGAGATGTGCAATTCATCTTCAATCAACTGAACCAGAGAGGATATACGATCTTCACAAGCCTGATTTTGTCCCTCACGTTGAAAGACTTCTTGAAGTATGCGAGCTGGGCTAGAGTCAGAACGGACAGGACTGTGTTGTTTGGGGTGCGTAGGAGTGGGTTTTGTACTATTATCAGCAGGATTTGGGGGAGAGGAGAGAAGAGGGTTTGGGTTGTTTTTATGGAGGTCTGAGGAGGACGAAGGAGAATTAGGAGATTTAGGGTTTTGTTCGAAAGTGGTTGCTAGTGGGAGATCTGTCTGGTTAGGGTTTTGAGAACCCCGAACGGGAAGATACAATTTTGAGTGGTTAGGTTTACTTGTGAGACGTTGTGGATACACATTTGATTGGACCAAGCTGGGTTTTGGTGTAAATTGGAGAGGTACCACATCCGAGAGAGCATCGCGAACGTCTGGTACAAGACCGGAATTAGCTTGGGATGCAGCCATGGAGGACGACTTTCCCGATTGAGTAGGTTGGGGTGATTGTAGATTGGATTGGAGATAAGCTACTTGCCCTTGTTTCTTTCGCAACTCCATCAACAGCTCTCCTCCCTAAACCGACAGCCGCACCATGGATGGATGGATCGCCTTCCATGGACAACTGCGACGAACTAGCTCGAGAAAACCCAGATCGCCCTAATCGCCTGAAGAAGAAGTGCTGACGTCATCTTACACGTTGAAAAGGTTACTTGCTTACTTCTACTACTCTCGGGGTTCTCATTTTGAATCCAACGTGTGAGGTTTACAAACATAGTTTATCATGAAGGTTTGCTATAGTTTGATGTGCTATTGATACAACTATTATGCGAAAAGGTGTAATTTGTTTTTCAAGTTTATATTTATAAATTGTCAGATGAGTTTTTAAGAGTACCTATTTAATGATTTAACATTTCAATTGCTAGGTTGAATAAGTTATGGAAATTGAGGGGGTTAATGTGACTGAAAACCACGGCTCCTTGCAAACCTGGTAAAGCTTGTTGTCTCCCTCCCTCCCTCTCTCTCTCTCTCTCTCTCTCTCTCTCTCTCTCTCTCTTTCAAGTTTTTGGGTTGAAAGAATACCTATAGACATGTGCTCTATATTTTTGTGTGTGTCGGGTTTATAATTAATTGTCTATGAATCTTTGTTTTGTAATCTGCGATAAATTAGTGTTTGAGTGGTTGAGAAGTTGGAGGGGCAGATGGTGATGAACCCATGTAAAATATGTTGAAAGGAAAGATGCGATAATTTATGTAGGTGTTTAAGAATTTATGACCATATCTCTTAGTTGTTTTTTTTTAACTGGATAGTAATCTCTTAGTTGGTCTCCTAATTTCTTTTAGTATTGCTAATGTGTACTTTTTTTTTGAGTAATATTAGATGTTTAAGAATATATCATTGAGTTCGGAAAGTTAATTGTATATTTTTTTTTGCTAATATTAGATGTTTGTGAAGTTGTGTCTTTGTAATATAGGATGGGAGACGCGGATAAAAAAAAATCTCATCTCAGAAGTCATGATATTTGATGTTTGTGAGATTAGCCTTTAAAAATACTAATTTGATGATTTAAGTTAACACTTTCGTTTCTAGGTTGAATAAGCTATGTACATAGGGGAGATCTCAAGTATCTTAGCTAAAAGAATACAATGTAGGCATGTGCTTTATACTTTTCGGCGTGTCAGGTATCATATTTAAGTTTGCTTGACAGACTTCCACATTCTCAGGAGTCAAGATAAATCATAGTCTAAAACTAATATCTACATGTTAATTACAATAACTAGGTTGTTGTGCATGTTCCAAATAGGTACTTACTATGAAGAAGTTGATACGAAGATGGACAAGGAGATACAAAGATGTCCTAAATAACGATGAAGAAATTGAAGCTGCTCAATATTAGAGGCACCCATAGTTTTGCTTTTGCTTAAATGCACTCAATGAAATTACATAGGTTTTGTTTAATTGGTTGGAAACTACTTCTTCATTTTGTTTTAGAATTCATTTTTGCTGAAATTAGTTTGATGGGGCCATGTTTGAGGTCTATTCGGAAAATTTATCTGGCAATAAGTATAGTTTATTTGTTAGAATGGGAAATTATACTTAGGTTGTGTTCAATACATTGTGTGTTGTGTCTTTAGGCGGACAATTACAACAAATGTCTATTTTTTGAACAATTTTTAATGCCACATTGAGTTGATATGTTCTGTACTTGGCTAAACCCATTTATTTGATGAACTCTATATAAAGCTTCTTTAAGAACACTACTTTTAGGAGAGGTCGGCTTGGTTGGTAGGTTAGAGAAGCATAATTCAATTAAATTGTGTTCAAAACGCGTTCCTTCGTGCCTTTAGGCACGGGCAAACCGTAGTTCAATTATAGCACATTACTTAGTTTGTTATTAACTACATTCAATGTATAAATTCTAAAGGTCATTACCAAGTCAAAATTTATAAATGGTCGATCTGAACAATTAGAATTTCACATTTTATGCATCCCGAGCTCCCCCTGGGTTTTTTTTTTTTGGCGATCGAAACCTTCTAAACCCAATCGAGTCGTACAAAAAACTAAGTCGATAGCATATCGGTAGGCATTTAATTGAACAAAAATCATCATAAAAAAATCAAATTAGGTCCCGATCAATAAGCTTTCTAAACCCAATCGAGAAGAAATTTTACACGGTTGCTTTCATCAATAGGATCAACAAAATCAATGACTCGATTGTTAAAATAGTTTCGGCGTATTGAGATTCGCAAAATATTTGTATTGGCTTATTAAAAAGCGTATAACATAAGTTGCATACAATTAGAAAATTGATCATTAAATATTTTTTTGGGTGCATTAAAAATTAGTATTTGTTGTGTCGCGCCCCGTGCCCTTGTCGTGCCTGTCTAGACAAGCTCCGTGCCTGTGCTATGCTCATTTAAAACCGTACTCCTGCCGTGCTGTGCCCGTGCCAACCCGTCCCGTTTGACACCTCTAATTTTGAGGGGTTGAATTGACCATAAGTTAGAAGTTTTAGGTGTAAACTGAGAAAAGAAAAAATACAGTAATCAATTTGTGACACAGGTCATTTGGTGGGTTTTCTACGTAAGCGTCCAAAGAGTTGAATTGAATAGTATATAGGTCACAGTTCAAAAAAAAAGAAAGAATAGTACTCCGTATATAGGTCGGTAACAAGCCCTAAACTACAAATCGCAGGGTACGAAATAAACAAAGCTCCGGCGACGATAAGAACAGTCACCTCTCTCCCTCTCTCATATGCGTTTGACACGGGTCAAATGGTAGGGTTTTATCTTTAATTGTCAAGAATGTATATATTTATGTATCAGCCCGAATTACTACTGATCGATTGAAGCTCCGGCAAACCACAAGAAGAACGGGTACCTCTCTCTCTCTCTCTCTCTCTCTCTGGTCGTCTCTCTCCCGCGCTCGTCGTCTATTCTCTCTCTGTTGCTTAGACATACATATTTTGGGTTCCTGAAAATAGAGTGAATCCATTCAATGCTGATATAGGAGTATTAAATATTTAGCCAAGGGAGGGGCCTTTGTTTTAGTGTCTTTTCGGCGGCCAGGGCCGGCCTTTGGATATGTGTGTGTAATATGCACGGATAGGTAATTTGCTGACTCCATCTTTTCCCCTCCCTCCTTTTTAATTATGGATTGTTTACCATACCGGCGTATGAAAGAAAATTAGTAATTCAATGGCCCTTTGTTTGCGCTTTATGTGAGATGTTGCAAACTACCTGCTTGAACTGTTGAAATTGACTTATAATAGTATTGAAATGCAGGTAAATGGATCCACGCAATACTATGATCTTCACTTGCAGAAAGCAATTCTCTTCTTTTACCTTTCAATATTTGTGCTCTTTAGCTTCTTTTATTTCTATATTTAGTTTGAAGTTGTGACTTTGATTTTTAGGTTTTAGATGAAGTTATGCTTCTAAATTGTTGGCATTCTCGGAATTTTTGCTCTTATGGTTTACCTTTTTTTTTCCTTTCAGTAAAGAATAAAGATACTCTCTTCAATGAAGCTCAAACAAACAAATACAAAGACCATAAAGGGAAACAAAAATGGCCCCAGTAGCCTCAATAAGGCTCTCACCAAGGAGCAACAGAAAACGGACCCCAGAAAAGCAAGAGAGTCTAAAACAGCAATACAACAAACTAGGAAAGAAAAATTATACAACAGTAGTTGCAGCCTTGCAGGCCCTAGAATATGGTGATCAACACCCCAAATATGGCACAACTCTTTATTCTCATTCGTAGCTTTGAAATTCTTTGATGACAAGATAGAATCCCTTATAGAATCACAAATCTTAGAGGCAAGGGAGACGGGATTCACCTCTTTTTGCTGAAAAATCTCATATTCCGTTCACACCAAATACCATACACAGCAGCCTTAGTTTACCTTTTCGGTAGTTTTTGAGTAATTTTGGTGGTGCATTTTATGTTCTTGTCATATTTTCTTTCTTCTGCTAAGTTATCATTTATGGAGTGTAATCTCTTCTCGTGAATCATTTTTCGTTTTTAGGCTTTGTGGATTCTTCTTTTCTATAGTTAACTTATCACTGTTAGCTTATTAATGTTTCAGTTACTATACAAATAAACTTTTTTTTTTTTGGGTTAAGTTTACCAGAAATTAGTGATTTGCCTCCATGAGACGCGAGCCTTTGAATGCCCATCAGATCATCTTGCAGTCGAGTGTCCCACTGTATTGAGGTTTCCGTCTCTGAGAAAAGGTCAATATGTTAACTGGGATATTGCCTCTGGTGGAAAATGTTTGCTGTTTCAAGGAAGGATCATCCACATTTAATCCTGATTGTGTTGTTGAAGAATCAACGTTACCTAGAGATGAAAATGCAAGCAGTGCTGTTGAAGGATCATCCACCATGGATCCTAGCTGTGCTGTTGAAGAATTATCGGGCTCTTTGCAATCATGTGAGCCTTTTTCTGTTACTGATAAAGACCCTTGTAAGAGCTTAGTTGCACCGGATATCTCGGGTACTGAGGTTCTTGTAGGTGCTCTTAACTCTATCAGCACAGTTGACTCTTCGCGACTAAGTGATGAAGAAGGAAATGATAAAGTTAAATTTGATGATGTTTCAGCAATTAAATTTCCTGACACTATATGTTCAGTTCCTTCAAGGAGAAGTGCCTTTACAGCTAAATCGAACCAGAAGAATCAGACAAGAAATGCTGCAAGAGAATGTCGGAAGACAGTTGTTAAGAAACCATTGTTAGACTCGGTTCTGTTGAGGGTAGCAAGAAAAAGAAGAAGCTATCTCTGCAAACCTGCTCGTTCTTCAGTTTGGGGATCATGGGGATATATAACCCAACTTTTTGAGAAGAATAGTGGCCATGATGTCAATCGAAATGAAAAAACAAAGTCACAAAAAGCAAGGGGTGTTCGAGGAAATGGCAAGCAGAACAGGAATCATTCACAAAGTTCAAGGGGAAAAAGCTGCCCTTCTTCCGGTCATATTCGATTGAAGGTGACACTAGGCAGAGAACTGATTCAAAATTGCCTGACAAATATGGTTTCTACGACAGATTGTAGTCTAAAAAACTGCAGGGGATCTAGTATAGAAGTTCAATCAACAGAGGGCAGTGAAAATAAGATTGACGAGGAATTGCCTGGGATTAATGGATATCAACTCTGCAATCAGGACCAGGAGAAGGTGGTGATGTCCTCATATGCTACCCATCTTGGTTTGTGCGTTTTAAATAAGGCGTTGGAGATCCCCACGATCAATGAGAAGTCAACCGGAGTTAATGCAGATAATCATCACACTCTTTCATCTCAGGTGGCAGTTGATAACAGGTACTTAGATTCAGGGACTTCACCTGATTCAGAAGTCATTAACCTGATTCAAGACGCCCAGGTTAATGGAAAAGTTCAAGAAGACTTGTATGATGTTCTGAGTTCCTCCCAAGCTTGTGTTGCTCCAGGAGATGTTACAGATTTGGATATGTCGCAGATAAGTAATAAGAGAGGAAAGAACAAGAATAAGCTCCCTCATGCGGATAATTCCACTGTGGAAGATCTGCCTTTACCAGAAATCATAAACAAGACAATTGAATTGGAAATACATGGACATGGAGAGAAAATGGGAGATGTCTTTTACTCCAGCGAGACTTCTATTTCAACTACCATTGCAAATGTGTCTGGAAACACATCAAGCAGTGAGGGATTCTCAAGTGGACCATTGTCTTCATTGGGAGGTACTGACAGTGGAGTCCCGTTTGAGAATTTTAAAGTTGAAGAAGAAGCCGAAGATACACACTTCAGGCATGGTGTGGGGGTAGACTCAAATATTTGTGAGAAATTACATCTGCATAAAAAAACTAAGGTGCGAAAGCATTTTAAAATTTCAAAACCCGTAGGAGTGTGCAAAACTGGTTCAGAAGCCTCTGATTCGCCCAGGAGCCGGAAAGGAAATGCTTGTAAACAGCAGGGAAACACAGACAAATCTATTAGTCGAAGGAAAGGGAAAGACAAGGGTTCTCGTGGCGAGGTCACTTGCAAAGAGAAAAATCACCCAGAAACAGGTACAGAAAGTTTCACGATAGTTAAAGGTACGAGGACAGATTCACACACTTGAAATATCGTAGTCGTTGACTTCTTTTGTTTTTCTATTATCTAGTTTTTTTCTCATCCACCAGCAACATGCACATTTAGCCCAGAAAAGGAGCATCATTCTTATTTTATGGGTTCTTGTTGAGTGAAATTGATTTTGTTTGTAGATCACTCATCAGCTGATCGTGAAAAACTTGAAACTGGGAATGAAAGTACAACCAAGAAGGTATTTGACTTGGACACGGTGCCTAAATGTGTAGGGGAGCAAAATCTATCACCACAAAGTGCATGGGTGTGTTGTGATGCTTGCTTAAAGTGGAGGCGTATACCAGCTACTCTTGCAGATTTGATTAATGAGACAAACGGCAAATGGTATGCTTCCATAATTATACCTGTTTTGCATTGCAACTTTGCTTTTAAGGTAGAACAATGTTAGTGTTTGGTTTCTGGACAATTTGCTCTAGTTAGGTAATTTGTGAAATTTTTAACGGTTCCATAAAAGACAGGAAACTATTATCCAGCCATTAACATCTTCATAAACGGAGCCTCATGAAGATAAAAAGGAAAAATTTGGCGTCCCATAGTGGGGCGGGCCACAGGCAGGATTAGTAACCATGCTTTTATGGGGTCTGTGGAGTGTGAATGCATATGTGTCGTAATCTAATTGTATCTTCTATTTTAGGTATTTAGAATAGTAGCGTGATAATATCGTATTCACATCTCTTTGTACCTTCTAGTTTAGGAATAGATTATTTCAAGGATTCTAGGTTTTCTCTATTTAAATGTTTGATAGCATTGTAACATGTATTCTATTATTCAGTAATACAATTCTGTTATTCTCTCTCAAACGTCACATGGATCCACCTTGGACTCGTCATTTCTCCAAAAACTAGAATACAGACGTTTGAGATACGCCAAGTGTGAAACATGTTTGTAATATAGCTACATCTTATGATTGCCTATAGAGCTTAAAAGCAGTATTTCTTACAAACTGAGGTGGGAAACACAAATAAACTTAGTTTTTTTGAAGATACAAATCAAGGGTAACCATATAGATCCTCATGAACTAATCATCCACCGTCATTTTTACTTTAGGCCAACTTTAAAAAATTTCATTTTTCAACCTTCTAATTTATCCTTAATGTATCCCAAGAGTTTCCCCAGCGTGTCTTAGGCATAAAGTGTCCAGGATGCGTCTGACTTAATATGAAACATGTAGTAGTCATGTTTGTCACCAGCCAAGAGAGTTGTGTCCATGTTCAACACAAGTACTTAGAGAGTTGTAGAAGTGTCTGTGCTTCTCATTTCAAAGAAGGTAACGTATCTGTGACCGACAAGTGGTGGACACTGATACTTCTCGGACACACTCGAACATGTGTTCAATGCTCTTTTTTCGTGGCCCTAACCGCGAAACCAAAAAATCTTAATTTGAACCCATGTCCAACACTCTTTCTGCAACAAAACGTGTCTCAAAATTTTAGGTGTTTATGAATAAGAAACTAATAAACCAATATGTGAACCACACTTATTTTAGAAACTTGCAGACTTGTGATTGTCACAATTTTGGAATTTGACATATCACTTTCTGATACAAAAACTATCATCCCGCAGCTGTGTGCATGTATCATATTTATTTTCTTATCAAGGCGTAAACTTATGATAAGCGTTAACCATACCCTACATTTGCAATAATAAATTCAGCGCATCCCTAACGTGTCTACATCCTATATTTTAGAGAAATAACATGTCACGCGTGCCCATATCGGTCGTATCCGTGCCTCATGTTTTTGTCTGTGCTTTTTAGTTCTTGAGCTAATTTGAGTTAATGTTTTTTGGTTATGTTATTGTGGTTTTATATTTTCTTGCTTTATTGCTCCTTTTGTATTGTTTTTTGGATCCATATACTTTAGAGGTTGATGAAATCAACAAGTGGTCTAGGGCAGTTTGGGTCAAAACAAGAGGAGATCAAGATTCATGCATGGGAGAACCATCATAAAGCAAAGGCAATGGGAAGCAGGAGTATCAGGAAGATACTTTCATCCAAAAATGTGTCTCCAGACCAGTAGTTTAGTTGGATGACGGGATTTGGTTATTTTAAAAGAAAAAAGATTCTGATCAGGGCTTAGGGGTTGTTTAAGGGTCATCATGGATCTACTAGTTGCTTTAGAATGCGTTTAGGTTCATCAACCACGTCTCATTCAATGCATGCATTTATAACTAGTTTCATTCACGTAACTAGGTTCATCCTCCATAGACTTTTAGATATTTGAATCGCCGTATAATTATAGACGTTATATTCCAGTTTCATTAACAGAATTAATTATTGAAATTAAGTTGATGAGGCTGCAGTCTTTGTGAGCTTCGTGATTTGGGCTCCGGTACTTGCAGCAATCGCCTAACCCTAGCACGGGTGAAGCAACTCCGTCTCTCTTTTCTTTCTTCTTTGCACACAAAAGCCAAGTACTAATGTTCCATACCTGAATTTTTTACAATTTCTACTCTAGGCAGCAATAGCCCAAGTTTCATAAAGCTGTCATGCAAGAGATTCTATCTTACTTGGGAGTGCAGGTTCTGAATAGGTTTGAACGTGGGATTGCAAGAGTGAGGTTTCAAGGTGGATTTTATATATTACAAAGAAAGAGCCAAAAGTTAATTGTCTATTGGTAATACGAGTGATAAATTGACCGCAAGGTTTTAATGAGTTTAAATAGAGAAACCCTAACAAACCCTCTGTACTTAAACGACCAAACACACGCACCTTAGGATGCAAGGGCAAAGAGCATCGCCTAAGGAGGAAAAGAAAGTGAGCATTAGTTTGGGTCTCTTTGAAGCAATCGGCCAACTGCACCAGCAAATCATTAATGCTTGACTAAAGATAACGACGAACAAAATGAAAGATAATGACGAACAGAATGAAAGATAATCTCGATATGCTTCGTGCGCTCATCGGAGAACCTAATTATGAGTAATATGAATAGCGGTAGGAAGGAAGAGTGACACCCATATCCGATAAAAGGCATTGGAGGCAAATAATGTCGGATTACGGTAGAATGAGATAGTAGATTGCCTCTTGCTTCTTGCTTTTTAACGAAATAAAGCAATCGCCTTGAATACAGAACCAGAGGTAGACTTTCAGATAGACATATCAACGACCCAATCAGCATCGTTATAAGTCCGAAGAGTCGAGCTGGAAGTAGAAGCACTAAAGAAGTGTACGACGAATATAATATAAGAGTTGAAGCAAGGTAACCCAATGTGTAGAATGAGGAGCAAAATAAATTGACTAACAATATGCATAGAATGGGCAATGTCACGCCGAGTCACAGTTAGATAAGGTCGAGTCACATTCAGATAAACAAGACCACCAACAAGCTTGCAACAACCTATAGGATCATCAATAGGAACCCCATGCGGAGAAGAGAACTAGCATGTTAGTCATTTGGATTATCAACAGGCTTGTTATCGGTGAGATGAGCTCCATGAAGAGCGTGGGTCACATACTTGGTCTGAGATGTGATAACCTTTAGGAGAGGAGGCAACCTCAATGCCACGACAATACCTAAGGGGACTGAGTTCTTTCATTTCAAAATCACAAAAGAGATGAGACTTCACCTCACTAATAGTAACATAGTTGGAACCAGTTGTTGTAAGAGACAAGGAAAAAGTGTATAGGGTGTTAACTAACCCTAACACAAACAACTAAAATTTATATTACCCTTCAACTCGTTACAAGACATGACAAACCAATGTGGAAGACGAGAAGTTGACATAAACTGACTCACCATACTAATAGCAAATGAGATATTATGACGTGTATTGGTAATATAATTCAGCTTACAAACCAAGCGGCTATACTGGTCCAAATGAGGAAAGATCTCCCCCGATCAATGCAAAGTTTGACATTAGGATCCATTGGAGTCTCCATAGGCTTTGCTCCCAGTAAACTCGTCTCCTCTAGATTATCCAATGCATACTTCCTATGGGACAAACTAATCCCATCCTTGGATCTCGCTACCTCAATACCCAAGAAATATCTTAGCTTACCCAAGTCGTTAGTGTGAAACTGGTTGTGTAAGAACTGTTTCAACTCATTAATTCCTTTATGATCATTTCCAGTAATAATGATGTCATCCACATACACAATCAACACTATTTTCCCCTGCTCTAATTGTCTAAAGAAGACAGAGTGATCCAAAGGAGATTGACGCATACCAAACTGTAGCACAGCATCACTGAACCTAGCAAACCAAACTCGAGGCGATTGTTTCAGGCCATATAGAGCTTTGTGAAGATGACCCTCAGCAACAAACCCAGGAGGTTGCTCCATGTTTACCTCCTCAAGGAGATCCCCTTGAAGAAAAGCATTCTTGACATCCAATTGAAACAAAGGCCAACCAAGATTAGTTGTCAAAGAAATAAGAACTTGAATAGAGTTTATCTTGGTAACTGGGGAAAAAGTCTCGGCATAATCAACCCCATGTGTCTGTGTATAGGCTTTGGCCACAAGGCGGCCTTGTACCGCTCAACAGTGCCATCCAGATTATAGTTGACAGTAAAGACCCACCAACAACCAATAGTAGACTTTCCTGGTAGAAGATGACCCATCTCCCAAGTGCCATTTTCATGGAGAGCAGTCATCTCAATCTCCATTGCTCTCCGCCACTTAGACAAAGAAAGGGCTCTTGTATAGTGTTTGGAACATATATAGAAGAAACTGACGAAGTAAAGGCACGAAGAGAAGGAGATTGGTGATCATACGAGACATAATGAGACATGAGATGAGAAGTGTACCGAGTGCCTCTACCTTGAGCAATATGAAGATCAAGGTCAGATAAGGGAGAAGAAACTACTGGATATTGTGACGGAGGAGGCGTCGATGCGGGTGCTGATGGGGCAAATGGTACTGTGTTGTGACGAACGTACATTTGCAAGGGTTTCACAGAAGGACTTGACACGCGACTCTCAACCCTATGAAAAAAAGACACTATGATGTTTGCTAAACTCACGGACTTCACATGGCAAAGCATCAACGAAGGCACCTTTTAAGGTTCTGAAGTGATGAATGGCCAAGACGACAATGATGTTGATATGGTGACACTGATGTTTGAAGATCAATAGAGCTAGTCTGAACATCATAGGTAAAGTAATACAAGCCACCATGTTCAACACCGTCACCAATCTTCCTACCCGTCTTGACATCCTGAAGCACACAACTATCAAGGAAGAATGTGACGGAGCAATTCAAAGACTTGGTAAATTTTTTAATAGAGATAAGATTTAATAGAAAACTAGGAACTTACAGTACGGAGTCCAAAGTAAGAAAGGAAGTACCATGAACAGAACCCAAACTTGTAACATTGGTGGTAGATCCATCAGCTAAGGTAAAGGTAACACGAGATGGTTTACCGGGAGACTGACGACTTGAAAGAATAGAAGAAGTACCGGTCATATCATCAGATGCACTAGAATCAATAACCCAAGGAGTAGAAGAAAGAGAAGACGCAATGCAAGCAATGGAGGAACTTGTCTTATCATCAGATGCAGTGGATGAAGAACCCCATAGATGAAGGTTGATTTGGCACACGGTGTGGGTACTCCTTTGCAGAAATAGTCACCTTGGTATTGGCATAATGAGTAAACGGCCCCATATTCTTGGAAGCAGTAACTTGATGACCCTGACGAAAACCATGAAGATCATAATAGTACTCCACTTTATGATTTGTGCCTCCACAATTTGTGCACAATTTGGATCACGGCCGCGACTACTGAATCTTGAATTGCGACCGCGGCCACGGCTAGATAAAGAACCAAAAAACATCAGGAACAACGGAAGCAGAATCAAATTCTATTGCAATAACTAAGCACATACAATAAACCAGCAATCAACCGACAAATCAAACTACCAACCAATCAACTTTGTCTACCACGAAGTCAACAACCAAGAATCGACTATCAGTCTAAAGATAAACAATGCCCAATAAATCACCAACAAACGTAACTAAGAAAAGTGCACCGAGCAACAAACAACCATCAATCACTGCATACTCCACGCATCAATATTGAACATAAATAGTTCCCAAGACTCTGAACCAGTACTGGAGCCTATCACAAATAAATCGAATAACCAAATGAACAACCAAAACAACAACTGATTAGTGAAATAAGGAACCCAACAATCTGTGAGACTGCACGTAAGAAGTGCATAAACTTATAGCATCAATAAACACGAACAGAAGAAGTCACCACAATCAATCAACCGAGGCAATAAATAGCAGAAAAAGAACCAAAATACCAACTTCCACGGTCAATAGAGAACCATATTGCGAGACTGCAGCGAGCCGACCAGAAATGAAACGCGGAAACGAGGTGGGGTTCGACTGATCAGAAATAAAACGAGCCTTTAAGTGATCAGAATCAACACCAGGGAGCACTCGATCATAGTTTTCAACATTGAGATAGTCAATTTGGAGGTTTTAGTGCACTGGCTTATAGGATTTAGGGTTTTCGAGCACTGTAGATCGCAAGGACAGGAGACGCGGGCACCAAACACTGAGATTTATGGCCTGTTCGAACTCGATTTGACTGATTTTCACTCAATTTAGGGTTTTCCAAACACTATTCAGACTAATTCAAGGTAGATGCAGTAGATTCGATCGTCAATTGAGAAGATTTGATTGTCGATTGAGAAGTTTTAGGGGATTTGATGGTCGATTAAGGGATTTCGAGCAATGGGTTAGGGATTTTGATCATGAGTTTGGTCAATTGATCTATTTTGGTGTGGACGATTGTATTGATCGATTTGGGTTTGGGGTGATCGATTTGGGTTTTGAACTGGAATTCAAGTCTGTTATTTTATTTTATTTTATTTTATATTTACCGTTCTCCGTGGGGTGGATGACGGTGGTGATGGGCGGCTGGGATAAGGGTTGGGATTAAGGGAAGGGTGGCTCTGATACCATGTTGTAAGCGACAAGGAAAAAGTGCATAGTGTGTTAACTAACCCTAACACAAACAACTATTATTTATATTACCATTCAACTCGTTCCAAGACATGACAAACCAATGTGGGACTAACACTCTTCTAGCACCGGTAACGATCATATTATCATCCGCATATGGCAAGAGAAGAACTAGACCATGAGGGTTGCGGCGAAAAAGCGAGCAAGATCATGAGTACTAAGCTAAAAACCAATCTTGAGAACATCTTGAAATCTCTTATACCAAGCATGAGGGGAGTATTTAAGGCCATAGGTGGCACGACAGGGAAGATAAACATGGTCAAAAGTATAAGAGAAACACAGATGAATGAACATATAAACTTCCTCAGATAGATAACCGTTGAGGAAAGCAGTTTTAACATCCAACTGGCAGGGCACCAACATAACAAATTAGAGTGCAAATTGTGGTCATCTTTTCAATGTGGGAAAATGGTTACTCAGTACTCATAAATCATAATCAATCAGTTGGCTTTCTGCTGCTCCAAAGAACCATCAGAATAAGTTTTACCTTTGTGAACCGAATGTGCTCCTAATAAGTTTTTTACCATTCGGGCGGGGGACCCCCTCCCAAGTTTGAGCTTTGGCAAGAGCAGTGAGCTTGTCATTCATGGTGTACACCCAACTTTGATCATTACAAGCTTCTTTGTAGGAGCTGGGTTCAAAGTAGGTTTGTATACGGTTAGTGAAATCAAGCCTTACTAGTGGAAGAAGAAAAACACGTATTAGTGAAATCAAGCCTTACTAGTGGTTGACAGCCACAAGTAAGATACCAGCGGTTAGACAGATCAGAGTCCTCGTAAGCAGATTGTGGGGCAGGACAGCTAGGAGAAGTTGTGTGGCGTCGTGAGTACACCAAGGAAAAATGTGGAAGGACGGAACTAGAGGCAGCGGGGGCAACGACTAGAACATCAGACAGGTCAAAAGTACAAAAATACTTACTTAGGACGTTTGAAGAGAATGGATCAATATGGAATTGGAGTCATTGGACCCATTTTGGTGATGGTTGCAATTTTGGGTGGAAGGGGGAAGTTTGGCATGCACTCAAGGAAGGTAACATACCAAGGCCCTTATAACTTTGGTGTCACATAATCGTAACGACAATAGCCCTTTTGCTGGTATGAAGTTGATGAAGGCCCACATGAGCGCAAGCCTTCCCTGTGAAAGGATTATCAAGTCAGTTATATAACTGCTACAATTTTATTTAATTCTATCTATAATGCAGAATTTCAGTGTTGCTTGAATTCAAGATTGTAAAAGCATTAAACCTTTTTCGGACAATTGGGCATATCTCTTCCTGAATTTTTGAGGTAACTTCTTGTTTTATATGTGATTCATTGTGAAGGATCTGCCAGGACAACATGGATCAAGTTTTTGCAGACTGCTTGGTTCCTCAAGAGATGTCCAATTCAGAAATTAATGCAGAGTTGCAAATATCAGATGCCTCCTGCGGGGAAGATGCTTCTGATGCCTACTTGAATTCCAAGAGATTGGAACCAAAACATTCAGCAGGTAGTTTTTGTGGATAGTTGTCGCTTGGTAATGTCATCAACTTCGAGCTGGCATTTTGACTGCCTGTTAGATCTGCATGCTTTTTCTTGTTTTGAATGTCTTAACACAACTTTATATGCCCTGCAGTTTACCCACGGTCGTCTTGGATGCTCATCAAATCAAATTTGTTTCTACATCGTACCCGTAAAAGACAAACCATTGATGAGGTCAATGCCAACAGAGTTTGCAGCTTTGACTTTAGATTTATCATGATGTTGAAATTTTATATTTTGCTGCAGTTAATATTATCCCTACTTGGTAGGATGAACTTAATCTCTGTCTATCACGACCACTAAAATGTGAACAGAAAAGGTGATTCTTGTTGTGTTAGTAGAATTGGTGAATGATTACTCCATCAGTCCCGAAATAATTGTCCTTATTTCTCTTTTTGGACTCTTCGAGAAATTTTATAAATGTGTGTGTGTGTGTGTCGGTTCCGGGTACATATAAAAAAGCACATATGAAGACATTCCATCTCAACCCTTGAAACAAGGGCTGAGATTAAAACAAACTCTTCCCACTCACCTTCTCTCTCTCTCTCTCTCTCTCTTAGGCACCTCCATCTCGGGCAACTCATAAATTAAAGTTAATTAAACTCATATGCTGTCGTTTCGCTGGGGCTTACAAATATCAGTCACTGGCTCTTTGCCTCCATCTACTCTGTTTTGCAAAGCTTGCTGTCTCGATCTGGAATCAATTTGGGTTCCTATCCAGTTCGGTTCTTCTTTCCGATCAACGTTTGCTTTTCCGTTATTCATATTGCCCACTCTCTCACTGATTTGATTTTTAGACATGTAAATGTAAAGCATATCTACACAACATTGTTTTTTGAAATTCTTTCACAACCAATTTTATCCAAAGCCCCAACTTTTGGGAAGCAAATCAAATATGATTGAGGCTAGGGCTGTCCAGTGGATCATCCGATCCGCCAATCCGACCAATCAGAACCGATCCATTGATCCATCCGTGAATGCTCGGTTCGGTTCCGGATCGAGAATTTCTTATCTGGCGGTTCCGGATCGGATCCGCTCGATCCGCTCAATAATCCTTCTTCAATCTGTCAAACCCGCCCGACCCGACCCGACCCGACCCGTAACCGATCCGTGAATGTTCGCTTCGGTTCCGGATCTTAAAAACCATAATCCGCTCGGATCGGATCGGATCCGTATCCGATCTGTCCGGATCCGATCCGTGGACACCCCTAATTGAGGCCATAAATTTGAGCAATAGAGGTTTGTATATCTTGTAAGTGTAGAATTTAATCAGCCCATTCCCCAAAAACTAGGATTCAATGGATAGGTTTAAAAAAGGGCGACATACATCGAAATGCTTAACCATTTTGTTTGATTGTTTTCATTGTACTAGATCTCTCTGCTGCGAGGCCACAAGCAGTGAAAAGAGGTCGAAGTTCGAATTAGGGTTTAGAAAGTAGAGCCTGCCAAAGACAATGCTAACCTCAATATTACCGATTACACCTTTTTTATACGAAGTGCTGCCAACAAAATTGGCTTGCAGGGCCATGTGAACCTGTGGTGGTTTCTGCTGCCGTCAGTCTTCTCCACCACTTCTTGTTGCATCTTTTGGGAAAAGTATAGATTCTACGAAAAGTTTGTGACAAGGAGAATCGGGAGAGAAGACGAGGTTCGCCTGGGAAGGGTATTTACAGAGTTGGAGTTGGGGTCGGCCGGAGATGAGGTGCTGGAGTGGGGAGGTCTTGTTGTGGTCGTGAGGGAGAGATTGAGAGAGAGATCAGGTATGAGTGAGATGGAGGGTGAGGGTGTGTATAACAGTAACGATTCTAATTTCAGCCCTTGGTTTCAAGGGTTGAGATAGAGTGTCTCTTTTGGTTGCGAGTGTATACACATATATATGTATACATATATATATATTTAATATTATAAATACTATGAAATCCGGGATCCCCGATGGGATCCGGACTACACACACACACACACACACACACATACATAGATACATACATACATACACACACAGAGAGAGAGAGAGAGAGAGAGAGAGAGAGAGAGAGAGAGAGAGAGAGAGAATACACTTTTAAGTTCTAATCGAGAGAGAGAGAGAGAGAGAGAGAGAGAGAGAGAGAGAGAGAGAGAGAGAGAGAGAGAGAGAGAGAGAATACACTTTTAAGTTCTAATCTCAACCATTGGTTTCAAGGGCTGAGATAGAGTGTCTTTGTCCCCTGAACCGGCCCCATATATATATGTATGTATATATATAGCTTATAGCATTTATAATATTGTCCAAATTTTGTCTAATAGAACTAAGTGAAATCTATCAAACAAGATCCATATTGCCTAAAAAAAAAATTAGTTATTGTTTGTAGGTATCTTTTTAAGAAGCCCAAGTAGTTGAATTATGGACAATTATTTAGGGATGGATGTCTGGATTGTGACAATCATGTATGGATTGTTTTTGAGGTTGGAAATAATGTCAACCTGTGAATATTTTGTGTTCTTCCACTTCCAAAGGAATAATTTAGTCTGACTGGTTGGAACATTTTGAGAAATATGGCTCTGAGTTTTGGTCCTACATTTAAAGAAAAATCTCCCGCATTATTGTATGATTAAAATTGGGAATAATTGGTGGTTGGATCGGTTTGACTTCTTGATAGCATTTGTCATTAATAGAAGCATCTTAGTCAGGTTTTGAATGTTATGGTTGATGTGGTAGAGTTTTCATTTTTACGTTTATGAGCTTGTAAGTAATCCTGCAAATGTGATCAATTCTGAAGTTTGGATTCATTATAATTGTGTTTTTTTTTTGGCGGTGGAAAGTGCTCACCACAAATATTGACCTTGGCGCCTTCTTCTGTTGGTGCTAAAACTTTTCTTGTCACATGGAGAGTGAAGTAGTGTTGTTTTTTCTCCATCTTTTTCTCTTTTCTTCCTCCCCTATATCACAGTAAGCTGCATCAGGCATGTTCTAGTTTGAGAAGACTTTGTTAGTGCTGACAGTTGTCCTCTTCTCCTGTTATGCAATAGGGGTTCTAAAGCTCCATCTTGTAAGGTGGTTTTCGGTACACTTCAAAGCTTGAACTTTGGTTAATTTTTGTTGGTCTAGGGTTATCGTTATCAGTCGTCTCAGGTATTGTAGATTGACATGGAAGATGCAGATTATTATCTCCATATTATGGTTCTTGGGTCGTTTCTTTCTTGACCTTGATTATTTACTTCTGGAAGATATAAAAAATAAACAAAAAAGAATACATGTGTTTGATTTCATGAACTAGTAGAAATGATTGTGGGGGTTGTAAAGGAGAAGGCAAGCAGGACAATTGCCTCCTTCCTGCTTGTTTTGGTTGATTGGGGGGGGGTGCATGCAACCACTTGATCTTTGATGGAGTTGGAGTATCTTTTTATGTTCAGCGACTTAATTGTTGTGATACTTTTATAGGGGGTTTTCTTTGTTTTGATAAGAATACAGCCCTTGGATGTCTTAACATTTGAACTTGTTGAAAATCAAGAACATACTGCTGCTGTAGTCATTTTTATGCCTTCCTTTCCAGTTTTGGCGTTGTGCCTTGGTTTCTCATCAATTTGTTCTTTACTTAGCTATACTTGATAATTCATTGTTGCTTAGGTTCCTATTCTTCAAAGTGTGATTGGTATTTTCAAATTCCCATAGGCGTTGATATTGTTTAGGGTACATATTAAAGGTCACCATCATAAGTTGTTTTTCTTTTTGTTTTTTAATTTAAGGCTAATTGCCATTAACAGTTTCTTGACAATAGGGAAACTTTGGTGTAAGAATTTTTTAGCCCCACAGGCAACACGTTTAAGATGCATAATGGACTTATGTATGTCTTTGTGCTTATTAATTTGGAGGCTGAGCTCCCTTCCTCCCCATCTCTCTGCGGCCACCGTGTGTGTGGAGACCGAGATATCGGTCATGATGGACAAATTGTTGCATTGGAGCTTGAATTGTTGGCTATTGAAACTGCTGTGTTTTTTCCACTAACTTCTTATTTTTATTGTGTTTTTTTGGGCAATTCTCGTACCAGATAATGGTTTGCCATTGCAAGCCACCTCGAGATGGAAAAATGGGTTGTGCTGATGGATGCTTGAATCGGATGCTTAACATTGAATGTGTTCGAGGGACTTGCCCATGCGGGGAACTTTGTTCAAATCAACAGGTTGGCCTTTCATAGATTCTTGCATGATTTGTTTTTGTTCAAAAAATGGTATAACCTCTGTGCGACTATCTGGTTGCAGTTTCAGAAACGCAAGTATGCCAACTTGAACCTTGTTCGATGCGGGAAAAAAGGTTATGGTCTAGAGACACAAGAAGATATTAGTGAAGGACGATTTCTTATCGAATATGTTGGGGAGGTAAGTTTTGCAACTCTATTTTGGAAGGTATCTGTGCCTCCAAATTCTAGGACGGAAAATTTTGGAGGAAAAGATGGATGATTTAGGCTGGTTACTAGATCCAGAGTCAGGAATGTCCCTTTTTTTTACAAATCATTACTCCCATGCATACAAAGAATAGAGGGATCTGAAAGTCGTACATGGAAAAGTCATTCGGTATATTTGTTTTTCTAGTCACATCCCTTTGAAAAGTAACGTACCATAGAGATGGAGTTGGAGGTTCATTCTTCTGCAATTGATCGTATCGATAATATACTGGGTATTGGGCAAGAAGAATTTCTAAGGGATAGAATTAAATCATTAGTACGTACCATAGAGATGGAGTGGGAGGTTAATTGCTAGTTATATCATATCTAGATTACTCCACAGGCATCCATGTATGGATTTAGATTCTAATCATCCTCAGATGTTTCTACCATCTTAAACTTGTTGTCTTCTGTTAATCTGGTTCGAACTTTTGTCGTTCTAGGTGCTTGATATGCAAGCTTATGAGGGACGGCAAAGAGAGTATGCTTCAATGGGTCATAAGCATTTTTACTTCATGACACTGAATGGCAGCGAGGTTTGTCAAGATGTTGCTCTAATGTTATTTTCAGAAGTTAAATTGTATTTGGACTCTATTTGAGACTTGGATGTGATTTGAGACAATGAATACTATCTGGAAACTTCTTCTTCTTCTTTATGTTATTCATTTCAAGGTGCTTAATGGCCTTGATTTATGGATCGTATCGTAACTGGTACTGTGTTTGCTGTTTCGTTGTTTGCAATGCTTTTGTTGATATTTTAAAGTCTTTTTCCTTGTTTGGTTGGAGACTTGTTTTTCTCTGATGCACTTTTATCTGCCGTAGCGCTCATAATCTTTGGAAATTCATTGTTACCTGTAAACCTATAAATGAAAATCCATAGGTCATTATGTCATAGGCGTAATCATTGAAATAGATTTCCCGTTCTTGTTATTTGGCAGCATATGTTTTGATTCTCTTCATATGTCCTCATGGAGAGGTACGGTGCTGACACAGTGTCTGTCAAGTTTTGGAAGTTTCCAATTTTAACTCGAAATATGTGGAACTTGAGTGATGATTGTATTAGCTTTGGCCTGACTAGCATGAAACTCTTGTTTTATGATTGTTGTACACAAGAACTCAGGTTTGGAGGGAAAAACTCCTTGGATTTTTCTTTTTGGTAAGTAGGATCTTAACTCAGGTTTGGAGGGAAAAACTCCTTTGGATTTTTCTTTTCGGTAAGTAGGATCTTTCTTTTGTTGAAACAGGAACACTCTTGTGCAATGTGAAAGTAGTACTATAATATGTTTTACCATCTTCACAGTTCCTTTCTTCCTTCTCCTTTACCAAACAAAATAGCGACTGTAGGCTGGAAGCCTGAGTCTCCTCAATTATTTGTAGAGAGATCTTGACCTCCTTAAACCTGCGATACTGCATATTGTTTCAATTCTTTCTGGTGAGTGTAGTCTCTTTGGATTCCTTTTTTGATGCGCAAGATTCATTCAGGGATCCCTCTTGAAGGGGGTGAAACTTAAAAGACTGAGCTAAACTGTGATCTCGATTCTCAAAATGTAGAGTTATGCATCATTCATGATTCACCAATGAACTGAACAAAAAAAAGTCAATAGAGATGAACAATTCTTTCTGAACCAAAACGACAAGTAGAGAAGTGTCACTCCTTCGAGTATGCAGTGCTGCAGCAACTATTTCGGCTCACTTCTTATGAGCTCAATTTGGTATAAGTGCATTGCTTTGAGCTTATTTGTTAAACACGTCCTGTTGCGACTAAGTAGTAGCATGTGAGTTAATGTCCACACCCTTCATACTGAAATGCACGTGAATTTCCCTTTTTTTTTCTTTTTCTTTTCGGTTTCTACTTGTCTTCTGCATTTCCTTGATGCAAGTGCAGCACCATTGTGGAAAATGTCCACACCCTTCATACTGAAATGCATGTGAATTTCCCTTTTTTTCTTTTTCTTTTCGGTTTCTACTTGTCTTCTGCATTCCCTTGATGCAAGTGCAGCACCATTGTGGAACATTTGTTTCCACATGCTTTTAGTGCAAACTATTTGCATTTCACTTTGAAGCATCTTATAGTCATGCCTTTATGTGTGTGCTGCACACACTTTTCCATCCATAAATTAAGTGTTTGACTTTCCTTGAACTAGTAATTTGCTCTGTTAAGTTATTGATTTATGTTGTTTTACCTCAGTTTCTTTTTTCTTGTGGAATGTTGACATTTGCGACTCGGTTTTTTTCAGGTAATAGATGCTTGTGCTAAAGGGAATTTGGGGCGTTTCATCAACCATAGTTGTGATCCAAATTGCCGTACAGAAAAGGTAAAGTACTTGCTAGCATGAGTTTACTGTGCACTTTGCATTCTCTTTTCTCATTTGGTCCTTTTACATCATAATTAACGTATTTTTGTTTCTTTTCAAGCAAGTTTTATCCATATGAACTGATTTATCTTGCCATCTTTGGATAAAATGGGTGTTTGAAATCTGATTTCGGAATAGGATATTAATATTTTTAATCAGCAGCAGAAAAATCCTGTAGAACTTCTACTTGATAAATAAGCATATCACTTTGATTATGGGTGTTATGTCCTGTTTTTGCTTGAGTCAGCAACCTATCAGGAAATATTCTCCGTAAGTTGATATCTTGGTTGTGTTTTAAGCTTTGCGTTGAGAAGGTGCTTGATTGCATGTCATTGCGTGTGCACCTCCATAATTGTTTCTCCAGTTTTATTGCTTTTGCACCTATTTGTCACACCTGTTTTAAGACATTCGATGTTAGATTTGCATTTTCTGAGGGATTTCTCTGGATTTGGCACATGGTGTTATTTATATTTTGAGGCTGCTAATATAAGGTAGTGTGAAAGGTGCATCTTGATATGGTTTCCATCCGTCAGTGGAATATCAACAATCCCTTTTTTTTTTCCCCTTGGTCTACCTGGTTATATTTCATACCTAGTGTGAAACGGTCAAAGCAATGGGATAGACCCTTAGTTGTAGGATCCTTCTAAAATGGGCGCGCTCCCTCGACGCGAGTGAGCTCCCGTCCAAATGGGAACTTGCTCCTAAATAGGATGGGAGCTTCCACACTAATTTTAAGGACGAAATTCTCATTTCTCTTTCTAAACATATGCAAGGAATAAGAAAATGAAAAAAGAAGTAAGAGAGGTTTAGGACTCTCTTTCTCGTCTTGTATTATACTACTTATTTACATGTTTAGTCCATATATTTGGCATAAAAAAATCGATTGGGATGTCATTCCTCACTCTTATGTTTATGTATGTAAAGTGTTTATATACATGCTCCCTTTGCTACTATAAAACATATGTGCAATATATATAAATTTTATGACCTTGTCGCTCCCAACTTGGGGAGCTTCTACCTACCCCCCGCTCCCGCTCCGTGCTACTAAGGATAGATCATTGTATCTTACGAATAAAATGCAAAGATTTGTAGTCAAATAATGATATAATTTATAGGAAAGCTTCTGATAAGCTCTAGATAAACAAAGGTAAGACGGAAGAGCTATGTGCATGACGTAGGAGCAGACTGACGGTGGCTGAATCGAAGGGTCTTCATGTCTTCAATATCTAGTCAAAATATTTTTAGAGTCAGTTTTTTATTTGGCACGTATATGCATGTAGTTAGTTCCTTTAAACACATTGTTCTAGGTTTATCTTTATGTTGGTAGATGAAGGGTTCTCTAGGTAATTGAATGGTCAGTGTGGTGGATGGAAATTCTCCATTGTTCCTTTGTGGCTCGAATTGAGTGGTGGGGTTGAAGTTGATACCTCTCACGAGCTTCGCTCCTGCACACTACGAGAACTCGTTAGTACCATCCCGGACCGTGGAGCCCGGAATGGTACTCCGACGATCAAGTGAGTACCCTAAAGAATAAGAGAGGAAAGTACTGAGATCTAGGGTTTCTTTAGAGAGATTGTGCGTACCTCTTTGGGCTGATATCGTTACCTTTTATAGGCAGGGCTTCGCTTGTCCTCCAAGGCCCCGTGCTTCCTACGCGCTTTAACTGCTTGGATGACATCACTGTAGACATAACCGAGCATCATTACACTGGCACATGCATCCAATACATTGTGACGCATGTCCAGTTCATCATATGGAGACTTCTCGTGATTTAGAAGAGATAAGCTTTGCAGTTAGACGAAAAACCAATTTTCCTCAGGTCTTTGCGGACCTGACCTGCGCCCGAGTACCTGATGCCCATGACCTTGGCCCTTACGCGCTCGGATCAAAGATATGGTTCCTTGGGAGCATCAACGTTGTTCGATTTGGGCCTGGGTCAGTCCCAAATGGACCAAATGTTTCTCCCTCTGAAGTCTGGCCACACAGTCAGTGTTGTAATTTGTCTAGTCTTCATTAAGTCTTGGGAAGAGTCCTTTGATGTAATGCCTATTTATGTGTGTTCAAATGAAATGTAAAGGGAGTTGAGTCGATTATTAAATATTGTGCAAGTGTGTCTTGCTTGGAGTGAGTGATTCCTCTTATAATCAAGTGTGTGGCTTGGTTGCGTCGAGTGATATCTGCGATTAGTAGCGTTGAGTGACATTCCTACCCTCGCGGGTCTTGGCCTGCATCAAATTGGTATCAGAGCAGATTTCTTGCTGTGGTGATCAAGTTCTTTTTCATCAAAACTTCTTATATTCCATCCCTTTTCTTCCAATCAATCCTAAAAGTCCCACCCGGTTTCACCATGCCCCCACGACGTCAAAGGAACAATGAAGGTGCTAATGTTCATGCAGAACTTAATGAGTTGAGGCAATCGAATCAAGCTCTTCAACAAATGAATGAACTCCTCCAAAGGATTCGAGCCACTATGGCTCCAAGCCAAGGGAGTGGAAGGACTACTCTTCATAATGAAGAGTATGAAGTTGAATCAACCTCTTCTACTTCTAGTTTTGTTCCTGAACCAACCCTTGTTAATCCATGGTCCTTGGATCGATTAGCTCGTGCTTTAGAAAGTTCAGATCGAAGTATATACAAGTTCATGTTTCAGATTTTGAAGGCAAGCTTAATGCAGATGAGTATTGTGATTGGATAGCATCCCTAGAAGCTTTCTTTGATTGGAAAGAACTCTCAGATGAAAAAAGGTGCAATTTGTGGCTACAAAATTGAAGGGTCATGCACTGATTTGGTGGCAGCATTATCAACGTAGCAGGGATCGAAGGGGAATTCAAGAGTCAACACATGGGCAGAAATGAAGCTGAAGCTTGATGAGAAGTTCTTCCCCTTGGATTATTCTCAAACTCTCTACTAGAAGCTTCATCAGCTGCACCAACAAATTGATCAAACTGTGGCAGATTATATAGTGCAATTTTACCAACTTATGAGTCGCATTAATATGCATGAAAATGACGATCAGCTTGTGGCTAGGTATGTTAGTGGATTGAGGTTCGATCTCAAAGGAGAACTCATTATGCAACATCTTACTTCTCTTGAGGAGGCTTATCAAATGGCCCTCAAATCAGAGGAGAACCTGAAATGGAGTTCTTGTCGCAAGCCTGAGAGTTTGAAGAATGTGACTGACAAGGCCGAGAAGGTAGCTGCACCGACTTGTAAAAGTCCAAAACCACAAGGGGGAGGAAACAAAGATCAAGGAAAGGCTATTTCCAGCTCCAACAAATGTTTTCGATGTGGCAAACCAGGGCATAGATCTTATGAGTGTCCCAAAAAGAAGGCTGAGTTGAATCTAATGGAAGAGGAAACCAAGCCGGTTTTGAAGAACCAGGAGGAGTCTTTAAGGAAGAGCTATGCAATCCTAATTTCGATGTGGAAAGTCTTCTGATTAGGCGTGTCATGGTTACAAACCAAGGGGGAATGGTTACAAAAGTAGAATATGGCGATGTTTTTAATAAGGAAGGATGCTGCAAGAATGCAGTGGCAGCAAATGTGATGACCTTAATAATTGAGTGTTCCAACCCTCCCAACTGCGATGAATATCCTCAACACATTGGGATGGAGGAGAAAAATAAGCTATTTGCTCCAAAAATCCAGTAAGGTCTTCTATCGGAACCAACTTCGATCTTGGGGAAAAGGAAAGCTCATGGTCAGAATTACCTAAAAAAAAGAAGCTGATGGTCAATGTGACTGGATTGAGGAATCCGTCCTCGAACAACATACAAAAGTTTTTGCAACTTATGGTGTTATTCGAGGAGTTCAAAGTCTCTTCGTCATGGATTTGGGAAGTCAAGGTAAATTTCTGTCTCAATATTTGGTTACCTTTCTCAATCTGCCAACTGTAAGTCTTGCTCAACCTTATGGAGTGCGTTGGGTGAGTACGAGCACGGGGTACACGTAACTAAGAGGTGGCTTGTAGAGTTTTCCATTGAAGACATGTATAAAGACAAAATTTGGTGGGATGTGCTGCCAATGGATACATGCAATGTCTTATTGGGTCGTTCGTGGCAGTGGGACCGAAATGTTTATGAATTGAAGATGGATGGAAAGCCCATCACATTGTTTCCAAAGTTGGGGAAGTTGAAGCGTCAGCAATTGTCTTTAATGACGGTGGCTGAATCAAGGGGTCTTCATGTCTTTAACATCTCGTAGAAATAAATTTAGGAGACTGTTTTTAATTTGACACATATATGCATGTAGTTAGTTCCTTTAAACACATTGTTCTAGATTTATGTTTATGTTGGTAGATGAAGGGTTGTATAGGTAATTGAATGGTCAGTGTTGGAATTTGTCTAGTCTTCATTAAGTCTATGTAATTATACATGTTCTAATGAAATGAAAAAAGAGAGTTAATTATTACATATTGTGCAAGTGTGTCTTGCTTGGAGGGAGTGATTCCGCCTATAATCAAGTGTGTGGCTTGGTCGTGTCGAGTGACATCTGCGATTAGTAGCGTCAGCCGTCAAGTGACATTTGCTACCCCCAGTTGAGTGACATTCGGAGACTATCCCTAACTTTGCAGGTCTCGGCCTGCATTAGTGCATGCATGTATTGTAGTAGTTGGCTAAGTGCCTCTTCCATTTTGACTTGTTCCCCTTGTAGTAAGCAACGGTAAAAATATGTTCGGTGCACTATGAGTTTTCCCCATTAACATGGTAAGAATCAGATTCTCCTTGAAGGGTAGCTGGAGTGGATTGATTATAATTAATTAATTACTATAGGATGATTTCCAAAATTTTACTATAAGATGATTTCCAAAATATTACACGGTTCCTAGTTTGTTTACTGATCTTTTTTGGTGGTTCTTGTAATTTGTTCTTTCTGCTTTTTCCTCAGTTTTTTTTTAAATTTTTTTTTATGAGGGATGGGTGTTGGGTGGAGAAAGGAATGTTAGAAGCATTAAGCAGAGGAATTTGTGTGATATGATTTGCCTTCCCTTGAACCCCAATTTTTATCACGGCTGCCCCTATGATCGTTTTCCTGTAGGGCCGACATATTTCCTAGAGTAATAAAGGAATGGATTTAAAGTTGGAGAATTTGATTAAGAAGCTCAAGAATCTGTATTCCTTGTTTGTACTTACTGTTAAGTTACCACTAGTCCCAAAAGCTTCAGCTGTTAGGAGATGTGCCCAACTATGGTGTATGGATACGGACACGGGAATTCTAAAAAGATGGGGATATGGACACGGCAGGGAACACGCCACGTGTATATTTTTGTTATTTATTTATTTATATTATATATATATATATATATATATATATATATATATATATATATATATATATATATATATACAGCTAGTATCCAATCCGGGATCCCGGAAATCCCGGATTGAAGCATTTTGATGCTTTTCCCGATATTTTTTTGACGATCCGAGCCGTCCAATGTGTTCAAAAGGTGTTTTCCAAGGCCCACGCGGGAAATCTTCAAAAAACAATACCGGGAAGGGCTTGATCCAAGCGGTTTTTCGCAAAAAAATGCATATTTACAGTTTTGCGAAAAACGCTTGGATCAAGCCCTTCCCGGTATTTTTTTTTGAAGATTTCCCGCGTGGGCCTTGGAAAACACCTTTTGAACACATTGGACGGTTCGGATCGTCAAAAAAATATCGGGAAGGTGGAGTCCCGGATGGTAGAGTCCCGGATTAGATCCGGACTCATATACAGCTATATATATATTTATATTAATTTTTTTAAAAAAAGGCAAATACAAACGCTTTTACTTTTTTTGGCAAAAAGTTCATGGCAATATATAACATCCAACAGTAAAAAGGATTAAGAAACTTCAGTACTCATTACAATTGAAACATCTATAGACTAGGATCAACACATACAAAACCGAAAAGAGAAAACAAAACAGAACACCGAAATTACAGAATAATTAACTTAAAAAATCCTGTAATTCCTCAACACTCTGAACACCCACCCACACGAGAAGAGGAGGGGGGGGGGGGGGGTTGTGTGTGGTTTGGCTGCCGGTCGAAGGGGGTCGTCATCGTCGAAGGGAGTGGTCTTCATTGTCGAGAGGTCAAAGGGGGTGGTCGAAGGCGAGAGAGGCTGCTGGTCGTTGTCGAAAGCGAGAGAGGCTCCTGGTTATGCTACGCCGATAAATTTTAGGGTTTTAATGTTGTTTTGTATGGATTTATAGGTAAAATTACGGTTTTGCCCAATACTTTTAAGTTATAACATATTTCCTCCTGAATTTCTTTAAAAAATTACAGATGCACCCCCGCCGTGTCCCCATCACGTCTCGCCCGTGTCCCCCCATGTCCTCAACTATGTCCCCCCCGAAAAATTAAATTAAATTATTGGACACACCACGTGGCGTGTCCAGACACGTTTCTAGCCGTGTCTTGACACTGTGGTATGGTGATCCCTAGAGGTATCGGTGCTTCATAGGTGCACAACAATATATACCAAGCTATCTAACACTTATTTTCCTGATAATCTAATCCACTATTAATTTTCTAAGAGATTAGTATGTGGTGAGATATGTTTTTTGGTATGTCTTATGAATAATTTCATCTCGTGAGCTTTTTTGATCGAGATAAGATTAATATGGAATGTGTTTCATTAGTTAAGCGAAGTAGTGAAAGACTCGAATAGATGATGCTTCTTCATACTGAAAAATTATTGCAAGATTATGAGTGCATAGTAGCATGCTTGGACTTCCTCCGCGTAACAGTGAAATTGGAATTTTTTTCCCTGGTTAGGAAGAATTCATGCTGTTGATTACTTTGGAAAATTCCTATACTGGTTGCTGGAATTTCAGCTTGTATGAAACAGATATGCATGTTTATGGTCCTATTGTGTAACTCAAAACTTTATTGTGATCTTGCTCAAACAGTGGATGGTGAATGGAGAAGTTTGCATTGGACTCTTTGCACTAAGAGATATTAAGAAGGTATGTATTCCTAGATCTTCTTAGTTGATTTCATGCATAGCTTTTACTGATTGAAATCAAAACTACTATGCTGCTGTAACATGAGGACACATTAGAATTGCCTCCAGGGACGGAACTGAGATTGAACTTGAGGGGACCAAATTAAGGGAGATGAATTTTCTTAGGGCGGTAAATTTATTTCTTTTCTGCTTTTTGTAGACTGTTTAAATTAATTGAAGAACTATCATTAAAAACTTATTGTCCTACATCAGTGGACGCGGTAGTAGTATCCATATAAAATATCACGCGTGCGTAAGTACCCCGCGATGAAGATATGGCAGTCATAAGATTGTGTTGGAGAGGTTACACTTAAAAGTGTACAGCTTCAAATTTTATTTTTTTTTGGCAAGAAAATGGTTTGGTGCACACATGTATCTTTAAGAACTTGTTTTAAATCAAGTGAGGGAATGGCTTGAGGGGTTGTATGGTGATCCAATATCTCCACTGCAAAGAATTTTTACTCCTGTTTAAGATTAATACATTGGGTAAGAGAACAAAGTCAACAATTCCAGTTACCCAGATTTTACTCAGACATTGAAGTTTGGTATGGTAAATGCACTTTTTGATGCATTTCAGTTTTATTGGGAATTTATAGGCTTTTTGATGTTATGTATTTTACTGTTGATATAAGTGTTAGTGTTAAAAATTACTAGTTTTTAACTTCAAACTGGGAGTCACCGTTGTTGTGCCATGATCACTGATCTGGTGCTTGATGTAGATTGAAGGAGAAGATACGAATTACCATTCTCAAGGAGCAGTTATGGGACGTGGGGTTCCCAATTAGAAGCAAATAGTCTTTTCTACCGTTACATTTATAAAGTATACAAAGTATTTCCTATTTTTTTGGAGGGGTTTTTTGGGCTTCAAAAAGTCCATACAGCTTCAAGAAAAAGGTGACACCAAAAAGTTGCTCTCCCTTTATATATATTAGAATTAGAATAGATACTAAGGCCTGACCTGTATTACTTTCTATCCCATAGGAGAGTGCGTGACCAGAAACAACAGGAATGAAATTTTCATCCTAAAGAATATGATTTGAAATTATTCTGTTAAGACGTAAGTTGTTGACACTCTTGTTTACTACTCTTCTATTGAAATGTAACCCCTTTTGCATATGTGCGTATGTGGTAGAAGAGAGTGAGCCCTAGTTAAAATCTGGTTTTGTTCGGTTGGATTTTTAAAACAATCTTAACGCATTTTTTTTTGGCCACAGGGTAGGATGTTAGTATGTTAGTATTTGTTAGATTACTACGAAGGCCAACCTCCTGTCCATAGTAGTCGAACCCTATACTTCACGCTTCAAAGGAGCGCTACACAACCATTAGGCCAAACCCAAGGTTAATCACAAGCTTAAAGCTGTACCAGTCCATTTTAGCATGTAATCACATGAAGCAGCAATGCATTATTCTTGACATCGCCAGTTCCCTTGTGTGACAAAATTTATGAAAAGTGAAAACATTGCCTGTAGATGGGTTCTGTTTGCTTCATTCATGTGAGTGTTTGATGTTTGATCTCCCCACCGTGTATTTTCTCCAGTAATGTTTATAGATCTGTTCAAAAGAGAGGGCGGAGGGAACAAAGAAGTAGCGTGAAATATTGGAAAAGAGAGGAAAAAGTAAATAAAATCACGAATTGTTAGAACATAGAGATGAAGACCAGTGCCATGGGCCCATGCTACTAGAGAATTCAAGCTTGGTGCCGGGTAGAAGTTCCTGCTTCTCTTTTACTTTTTCGCTGCCATTATCCCCCTGGGTCATGACACCACTTGTATATCCTTTGTGACGGTCAAGTAGAACGAAGCAGTAATATCTCTTTTAAGCAAATTATGTCGAGAATAGGATTTCTTTTTCTCCTTGAAGAATAAGTTGTACAAATTGAATTTCAAGATGGTCTGCTGTATTTGTTCCTTTAAACTTCAGCCTTTTAAAATTTTGTCTTCAATTCAATTCAATTCCTTGGCTCTTTGATTGAACTTCATAAGAGATTCTTTGCTTTGTTTAGATTGTAGCCATTTTTTGGGGGTAAATGTTTAGATTGTATCCATTGCTTGGCAACATTATCAATTGCAAGCTTAATCCAGTTTTTCTGTTCTCGTCCTCCGCGCCTGTAGCTAAAGAATTGAGACGAATGGGACTCAAGTGTGCATTGGTGGTAACAGAATTTTCTAGTACATAACCTTTGAAGAGAGATTGCATACTATCTAACCAAACCAAACCGAGCCTCTAAGTCCTAATCAGTTGGCGTCGGTATACAGAGATAAATTTCACCGACAGTGATTTGCTTCGATCTCCTCTTTTCTGGGTCACTTTCTAAATATAAGGTATTTTTGTGCTTAAGCATTTGGCTTTTCATGACAGGGTGAAGAATTGACATTCGACTATAATTATGTCCGGGTGTTTGGAGCTGCTGCAAAAGAATGTGTCTGTGGTTCATCTCAGTGTCGGGGTTATCTAGGTGGTGATCCACAAAATACTGAAGAAATTGTTAAGGGTGATTCTGATGAAGAATATCCTGAGCCTGTAATGTTTTATGAAGATGGCGAAATTGATGACAACTGGAAACAATTAATATCTGCAGCCAGTTCTTTCGATACTACTGAGAAAATGGCCGGTCATATATTAGGAAACAAAGATACGATGGGTAAGTCAGCAATTGCTGGCGGACATGTGGAAAGTATCAGAGAACTGCAAATTGGAGGGATCCAGGCAAAAGTGGAAGATGAAATGGACATATCTGCAACTGCTGTTCAGCCCTTGGGGACTACCGCAGGAAGTTCCTTGATCAAATTTGCATCTGGTGCACAATGGCACAACCCTTTGGAAGTTAATGCCTCAGTGGAAGGGTCACTGCCTAATCTTCCAGAAGAAACATTTTCACACCTAGATCAAAAGTCAAACAAACCCATTTCTGAAGCTCAGCAAGAGTTTGTTCAAGGATTAGAGAATTGTCTGCAGACTGTAATTCCCAAACCATTGTCTGATGCAATTAATACTAAGAAGAAGTTCAAATTCGATGCTGAAGACAGGCATGAGTCGAAAGCTCATTCCCGCCTCAAAACTTCTCGTTCATCATCTTTGGTTAAGAAGGGAAAATTGCTGCACAATTCTCTGAAAATTGACAAGTCTGAGTTGATAGTTAACAAATCTCATGTGCTAACCTTCAAATCCAGAAAGATAATGGAAAGTTCCTTGAATAATCGTTTTGAAGCTGGTATGACATATTTTTCTTCTTCTTCTACTACTACTACTACTACTACTACTACTATTGCAAAAGGGTGTTGCCAAACTTCTTATGATGACATTGTTTTGCCTTTGCAGTGGAGGAGAAACTCAATGATCTGCTAGATGCTGACGGGGGAATAAGCAAACGGAAAGTAAGCAGTTTTTTCATTTTTATTTTTATTTTAAATTCATTGTATTGTTGAATGCTTTTCCTTTCTTGGTTTTTGACAATTTTTTCGGAGACATGATTATGGAATATGGGACTCAGGATATTGGACTTGTGTGGTTCACATTGTTGTATCCTTCCATCTGATTTTTAATGGTGATTAGTAAATAATTCAGAAGTCATTTGACTTCAAGCCGAAAATATTTATCAGAGGTCATAGTTCTTATTGCATGTGCGTACTATATGAGACATACTGTTTTGTTTCTCTCCTGTCCATTTACTGTAATTTTTTCCTTTATTGATGCAATGCATTTCTTTGAATTTTGGAAGCTTAGCTTCATCTCTTAAAACGATGATTCTGTCTTTTTTTTTTTTGGTCTCCTTTTCCTGAGCATGCTTTTTTACAGTAAAGGATTTTTCTTACTGTATAGCATGTTTATGGACACAACTAGCACTCGCCATTTGCACATCATTATGTGCTACCATGTGTTATGACTTTCTATTAATAAGGTCTGTCAATGTTTGGTAAACATGTCTTTATTTTTCGGCAGGATGCCACAAAAGGCTACCTGAAGCTTCTTCTTCTGACTGCAACTTCAGGTGATAGTGGCAACGGTGAAGCAATTCAAAGGTTATTCTTTATCTTCGTCTTCATTTCGCAACTGTTTCAGACTTGATTCACTTATTGGAGCCCAGATGACTGATTGTTTCAGAAAAATTACTTTATTGGTTTAATTATTCGTGCTGTATCTGTTGCAGTAATCGCAATCTTTCCATGATCCTTGATGCTCTCTTGAAAACAAGATCAAGGATTGTTTTGGTTGATATAATCAGCAAAAATGGTAGTTTTCTTGTATCTATTATGTTGCATGCATGTTTCTACAATGTCATGTCAACATAATTCAGCTATACTTCGACATCCTTATCACGTAATACAACTTCTGCTTCCCTGGTAGGTTTGCAGATGTTACACAACATAATGAAACGGTACAGAAGGAACTTCAATAAGATTCCAATTCTTCGAAAGCTTCTGAAGGTATATCTTTTTTGTAGAGCTTATAATCTTAATGCTTCAGGTTTTTTACGTTCTGGAAAATAAGCAACTCAACTTGAGATGATTTGAACTTTGGTATGGCAATATCCCATATGGTCTGTGTTGTCTGTAGTTAAGGTCGTCAAGCCTTCTGTTGGGTGATTATGGGGTTACAGGTATATGGTTAGGAAAATTGGATGTGATTGCATGAGGTATGGAAATGATGCACTCAGACCTAGCCCAGTTCAACAATGATACACGTCCAACAAAACTTTACAACATGGCTCCAATACACTCACATATACGTTTGGAGCCACACACACTTGAGTGTGAAGTGTGTGTGGGCTCCACACACCATGTGAGTGTGTTGGAGACATGTTGGAGCTGGGTTGTTGTACATTTATCATTTTTTTGGCTTTTGCAATAATTGGTAGCTTCACTTGGTATCAGAGCTGAGGTTGAGAGAGGTCATGGGTCAAGTCTCTCCCTTTCCATTTGTCCCTACTTTGTATGGATATATGCATCTCCATGTGCAAGATGGCGTTGCTCGCAAGAGAGGATGTTGAATAGCATTGTTAGGCTCATCTCTAACAGCTTAAGGTTTCGGAATAATTGGTACCTTAACAGGGTCTATCCACTATCGTCCTAACTATGGTTAAAACATAAGATAATAAACTCTCTCAAATTTTTAGTTTTGCATGTCAGATATGGGTTCATTTCAGCGAACACTAGTTATCAGTTTGGGACATTTTCCTGAAATTCAACTAATTCTTAAATGGACCTCAAACAAGTCATATTTTGCCGCCTCTATGGATTTGATTGGATCACATAATTTGTACCTGCCAGCTAGAATTAGACCTTTGATTGGGAATCGAGAAGCAAAAACAACTCCTTTTCTTGTTTCGTCTGCAGGTTTTAGAGTATCTAGCTGTGAGGGAGATACTTACCTTGGAACACATAAATGGAGGTCCCCGCTGCCTTGGGGTGGAAAGGTGATAAATTTTCAAATAAGTTTTTATTGTATTGCTTTACCTTTCATATGATTTCTTCTCTTCTTTATACCGCCTGGTTTTTTCTAGAGGCCATCAAACATTTTGTGGGATGGTTAATGGAAAAAGTGGTTATTTGGAATTACTTTTATGAGACTTGAGAAAGTACCTTGGAGACGGAAGCCGGGTATAGTAAGAGTGCCTTGAACACTCGTTGTGAACTAGGAAGCTTGATGCTTGAGAACCTTGTTGCCCGTAGGTTGGGTGTCGGGCAATGGTGTTGGGTTTGCGTATTTTGAATTCTCTTATTGTACTTAAATTTGGAATGGTTTATTTGGCTATTTAGCCAAACCAGGTGAATATGTCTCTTTCACGTAGGCGTGTGTTACTTTTACAAAAGAATGGTACCACGCTTCCAAGGGGCGGATCAAGAAATTTTAACTAGTGGGGTCAAAATTACCTCAAACTATGACATTTTTTTCATGAGAATAAGCACGAAATCTACACATTGATTTAAACCAACCATCGACAGCTTTTCATAGTTAAACTACATTAGAAAAAAGGGTCATTCGTTATGAAAAATATATAATGTTTTCTCATTACAGACATGAAAGATTTGACCAAGTGATTCTTGTTAAAACGCGAAACAGTTACTTCACAATCTGCGTCGCTAACTTATATATATTTTTGTATTTGGTTGGAATGGCTGAGGCTATTTTATCCTTTAGACTAAATATTTGGGGCAATTTCACAATTTTAGTGGGATTAAGTTCGCTAATCAGTTTGCAAACCGCTAACAATGATCAAAATTGTAGAACATTTAGTGGGGTCTAGTGACTCTACTTGACCCCTATTGCTGTCATAATGGTACGTAAAAGGCTCTTCAATGTTTGGACACTACTTGATGCCTCGGTTGAACTTTCTGAAATAAATCATTTTCGTCTGGTAAAACCTGCAGTGACCTAGGCAATTGTTGAAGTAGATATCCTATTCTTTATTGTAATCAACATTTTCGGACCTATATTAGGCGTTAGATGTCCTTCTATGGACTAAAAAGTTGAAAGGTCGTAGTCACGCTGAACATAAAATTTGAGTTAGGTATCTATTAACGCAAAAACTCAAATAAGTTGTTTAATATAGCTTAAATATGCAGAATTGTCAAATAAATAGCCTTGAATTTGAATTTTAGATTTCTTACGTCATTTGTCAATCTTGCCACACTCCAAGTAGGTGCCTTAAGTTGAATAAACTGAAAAAGAGAGATGAGAAGAGGAGGGAGAAGTAACGTAAGAGGGAGAAAATAAAAAATAGGTTTACTCCCATCACCCTTTGTATTTATACTCAAAGGTTCAGATTACAGCAGATTACAAAAATAACCTCCTTCCTAGAGAAACATAACAAATGAGATCTGTCTCAACACTCCCCCTCAAGTTGGTGCAAAGATATTTCGGATGCACAACTTGGTAAGGAAGGAGTGAAGCACCACATTTGGCACACCCTTAGTTAGAATGTCTGCTAGTTGATTGCCAGTTCTCACAAAAGGAGCACAAATCACACCAGCATCTAGCTTCTCCTTGATAAAATGTCTGTCAACTTCGACATGCTTGGTTCTATCGTGTTGAACGGGATTGTGAGCAATGTTGATGGCAGCTTTATTGTCACAATATAACTTCATAGGCTCCTTGTTGTCAAAACCGAGCTCCTTCAATAGAGACTTCAGCCACAATAATTCACAAACACCATGAGCCATAGCTCTAAATTCTGCTTCGGCACTCGACCTAGCAACCACCGACTGTTTCTTGCTGCGCCATGTAACTAAATTTCCTCCAACAAAAGTGCAATAACCTGAAGTAGACCTCCTGTCCGTAACAGATCCTGCCCAATCAGCATCAGTATATGCTTCTACCTGCAAATGGTCATGTTTGGAAAACAGAATTCCTCTACCGGGAGCTGACTTCAAGTACCGCAATATACGATACACAGCCTCCATATGACTCTCTCGAGGTGAGTGCATGAACTGACTAACCACACCAACAACATATGCCAAATCTGGTCTAGTGTGAGAAAGATAAATAAGACGACCCACCAATCTTTGGTAACGACCCTTCTCAACTAAGGCATCGTCATCACTAACTCCTAACCTATGATTCTGGTCAATAGGAGTATCAATGGGTTTACATCCCAACATTCCCGTTTCCTTCAAAAGATCAAGAACATATTTACGTTGGGATATGAATATACCATTTCTAGATCTCGCAACTTCAATGCCCAAAAAATATTTCAATTCTCCCAAGTCCTTTATTTCAAATTCTTTGGCCAGGTATGTTTTCAAATTCATCTTCTCCTCCACATCATTCCCCGTTAGGATAATATCATCAACATACACAATCAATGCAGTTACCTTCCCTTGAGTTGAATGTTTAATAAATAAGGTGTGATCAGTTTGACTCTGGTGGTAGCCAACCTTGAGCATGGCTTTGGAAAATCTTCCAAACCAAGCCCTTGGAGACTGTTTCAACCCGTACAACGACTTCCTCAACCTACAAACCTTCCCATTATCATGCTTGAGTGGAAATCCTGGGGGAATGTCCATGTAAACCTCTTCCTCTAGATCGCCATGGAGGAAGGCATTCTTGACATCTAACTGTTGAAGAGGCCAATCCATATTAGCTGCCAAGGAAAGAAGAACACGAATGGAATTCATCTTTGCTACAGGAGCAAACGTGTCCTGATAATCGATCCCATACATTTGAGTGAAGCCTTTTGCCACCAATCTGGCCTTATATCTTTCCACAGAGCCATCAGCTTTATGTTTGACCGTGAACACCCACTTGCATCCAACTGGTTTTTTTCCATCAGGTAACTCCACCAATTCCCAGGTATCATTTTTTTTAAGGGCATTCATCTCTTCACACATGGCCTTTTTCCACTTGGGATCCTTAAGTGCATCCTGAACATTTTGAGGAATAGACACAGAGGATAACTGGGATACAAAGGCACGATAAGAAGGTGAGAGATTATGAAAATTTACAAAGATAGATATGGGATACCGAGCACAAGACCTAGCACCTTTCCGAAGAGCAATAGGGAGATCTAAATCAGAGTAAGGAACATGGATAACATCAGCAGGCTCAAGAATAGAAGTAGAGCATGGATAACATCCTTTTGCCTTCTCGAATAGACCTTCAATGGCCTTGAAGATTCCTCCACACAAATTTCTTGTTGAGGTTCGAGATCCTTATCCATTTCCTGCTCTTGAATGCTGGGGATAATTGGTAATGACAAAGATGGAGGTCCAAGAGACTTGTCTTCATCCACTCGCTCCCCCTGAAGAGAAGTCTCAGAGGGGAAAAAGGCTAGATTCTCATGAAAGGTAACATCCATGGAGACAAACTTCCGACCAGAAGAAGGATGGTAACACTTGTAGCCCTTTTGAATTGGTGAATAACCAAGAAAAATACACTTGAGGGCCCGCGGATCATCTTTACTACGAAGACGCGGGGGGATATGGACAAAGCAAACACAGCCAAACACACGAGGAGGAATCAAAAAATGACTTGAAAACGACGACGGTAATGCAGGAGAAGATGGAAACAATACTTCAATAGGAGACTTGAAGTCAAGGACTCTCGATGGCATTCGATTAATGAGATATGCAGCCGTGAGCACAGCCTCTGGCCAATATAGCTTAGGAACATTCATAGAAAAACGTAAAGCTCGAGCAAGTTCTAAGAGATGACGATTTTTTCGCTCAGCAACACCATTTTGTTGTGGTGTATCACTACAAGTATGTTGATGAATAATGCCATGATCAGTGAAATACGACTTAAGACCACCAAAAAAGTACTCACCACCATTATCTGAACGAACAATTTTCACTCGAGCATCAAATTGATTAAGTACCATTTTGTGGAAGGTTTGAAAGCAAGAAAAGACATCACTTTTGTCTTTCATCAAATAAACCCAAGTAACTCGAGAACAATCATCTATGAAAGTAACAAACCATCGAAAACCAAAGAGACCCACAACACGACTAGGACCCCAAACATCGGTATGAATAATTGCAAAAGGAGTAACACTCTTAGTATTACTAATAGGAAACGACACTCGATGGTGTTTAGCAAATTCACAAGGTTCACAACAAAACTTGGAAACATCCAAATGACAAAAAGAAGGGAAAATTTTCTTCAACATAGGAAATGGGACATGTCCCAACCTGCGATGTAATAACCAAATCTTCCCTCAGTAGAATCACATGTTTCAGACTTGTGTGCTTGTTCAACATGCCTTGTAGAGGTCCATTGAGAATCCAAAAGGTAAAGTCCTGCTCTCTCCCTACCACTGCCAATCATCTTCTTCGTGACAAGGTCCTGGAAAACACAGTGATCAGGAAAGAATGTTACGCTGCAATTTAGATGTTTGGTAAGGCTGCTAACAGAGAGAAGATTGGTAGAAAGGTTTGGAACATGTAAAACAGAAGAAAGAGACATAGATGGTGTGACAGGAATGGAACCTTTTCCAGACACGGAAGTAAGAGACCCATCTGCTATTTTTACTTGTTGTCTGCCTGAACAGGTAATATATGAGGAAAACAAGTTGGATAATCCAGTCATGTGATCAGAGGCCCCCGAATCAATGATCCAAGGATGGGAGAAAGTGTGACAGGATGCACTTAGAGCAGTAGGATTATTACCTGAATGTGCAAAAGCAGAAGATGCAGAGGTAGATGTACTCATTTGTAACATGAGGCGACGAAAGTTCTCCACTTCATCCTTAGTAAGCATCACAAACTCAGATGATGAAGGGCCTGATTGAGTGACTGGTGAGATTGGCTCAGCAGGAGACTGATGAGCAGTAGTGTGATTAGCCCGAAATCCACCCCTACCACCAAATCGACCTCCTTTACCTCCTGGCACAGGACGACCATGGAGTTTCCAGCAATGCTCCCTATCATGTCTGTACTTGTTACAAAAGTCACAGAATAACCTATCCTTATCATCATGGTTGTCTCCAGATCGATTCTTGTCGAGTTTTTTTCCCCCAAACCTAGAATCTCGTGGAATAGTAGTCACTAGGGCTGAACTCTCCTGAGATGGTGAATGGTGCATGACCTCCCGCCTACTTTCCTCGTGTTGAATGTAGGCATAAACCTCATGTAAAGAGGGAAGAGGTTCTTTACCTAAGATTTGAACTATGATTGGATCATATTCACCATTCAACCCGGCAAGAAACTCTATAATTCTTTCTTGTTCAATTAGTTTCTTCAACTTCAGGGCGTCTGCAGGACTATCCATATCAATTGCCTGATAGAAGTCTAACTCTTGCCACATGCTTCGCAGAGAATGAAAGTAAGCTGCAACAGAAGATTCCTTCTGCTTAGAATTGTGAATCCGGCATTTCAAATCATATATTTGTGCCATGTTCCCCTTATGTGAGTAGGTCTGTGAAACTGCATCCCAAATCTCCTTAGCGGTGTCCATAAACAAATACCCATTACTGAGTTCAAGTTCCATAGAGTTGAGAAGCCAAGACATGACAGTGGAGTTCTCTAACTCCCATTGTGGGTGAAGGGTATCTCCAACCTTTGGTTCCTTTGTTGTTACGGACAGATAACCCATTAGGCCTTCACCCTTCACAAACAATTTAAAAGATTGAGACCATGGCAAGTAATTCTTCCCATTAAGCTTCACCGTTGTAACCTGTAAAGTGGGGTTCTTCGACCCGGATGTAACTCGACGAGTGACTGTAGGGGGGTTAGCACTATCCTCTGACATGATTTAGTATCAAGCAGAGATAAAGGGCTTGACAGCAGCAAAAAACACCAGATGCAAAAGAGTAATAGCAGACCTGGCAAACAGAAATTGCTGAAGAACCCTAGAACAAACTGCCCGAGTGCTTCAGATCTGCCAAAAACATGTAGATGGTCTTCATAAACCTTGTACCATGCCTCTATATTGATTTTCGCACCCCACAAAAGCAGAAAAAAACAAACCCAAGCTCTGAAACACAAAGAAATCAGATCTGGAAATGGTCTTCCATTTTGCCGACAAACAGAGGGATGTAGAAAGGCTCCACCAAATAAACTATAATCACAAAGATGAAGAAATAGCAAGAACAAGCTCTCCTAGTCGATCATGGAGAGCTGATTTTTTTTTTTTTTTTTTGGAGTATTTACATGAGATGATCTTCTCTTTCAATAAACAAGATCGAGAGATGCTCTGATACCATGTTAAAGCATCCAACTCAAAACCAATTGGCAATGAGTGGAGAGGCTGCCCAGGCTCATATACTAGCTTTCGAGGTTATAATTAACCGATGTGGGATAAATTCCAACACTCCTCCGCACGTGCGACCCCTGACTCGCACGTGGAGAGGTAAACAAAGGATCCGGAACATACGGATCACAACGAAACAAAGTGCAACTATGGCACAAACAAAGGGGAAAAGCCTCCGAAAACCTAGCTCTGATACCAAGTTGAATAAACTGAAAAAGAGAGATGAGAAGAGGAGGGAGAAGTAACGTAAGAGGGAGAAAATAAAAAATAGGTTTACTCCCATCACCCTTTGTATTTATACTCAAAGGTTCAGATTACAGCAGATTACAAAAATAACCTCCTTCCTAGAGAAACATAACAAATGAGACCTGTCTCAACACCTTATACTCGTCGTGATATCATGCTATGTTGTTACGCAGTTGTGACATAAATAGAGCAAGAAAGCATGTCTCAAATCATTTGGTGGAAAGACAATTGAGAGAATGCCGTGATAATCACATTTGATTTGTTCGTTTGTTTTTATTTGATGAAAACCAAAAAGAAACATTTGAAACAAAAAAGAAACAGTAAAATATTTCTCGCTATTTTTGTTGTTCTAATAGGTAATTTAATATGCTTGCCTCCTTAAATAATAGAGAGTTTGATCCACGATACACCTTATCAATGAAATAGTAATGCTACATACAAATCGTTATAGCAACATGAAATTTTGGCAATAGCGGAGCGCTACTCAAAATTTTGCTGTCATCCTCGAGTCTCATTGCCGATGGAATCATTCTTGAGGGGCCATGTCTTATTACTCCAACTCATGTAAGTTGGAGTGTACTTGGAGCCCTTTCTATGCCATCTCTATAGCATTATTTACTTCTCTAATTCATGAATGGTCCCAAGTACAAAATATGTTAGGAAATGGTACTTAAAATGTATCGCAAGCTATCTAAGACCCATCTAACGTGCAACTTAGTCTTACACATGGAAATGCGTTCATCCTTTCACTATGTAGAACGGACACGAAACACACACTAGACGAGATTTCTAAAAAAGGGAATGGACAAGGCATGGGACACAACAAAAATAAATATAATTAATAAATAATATTATTTTATACCATTGGAAATGTAGTTACATGTATAAACATGGAGCTTATCGTATGTACGTCATATTATACTTTTATCCCAGAATATTTGAAGTAACACACATTTACCACCCAATTTTTTTTAAAAATTACATATTTAACCCCTGCCATGTCCCTTGTGTGCCATTTCCGTCGTGTGCCCCCACTTTGTCCCCTACGAAAAGTTAATTCGAATTTATTGGACACGCCACGTGGGGTGTTCCATGCCGTGTCCCCGTGGACGCACCAGCCTTTAGGAGTGTCTTCATACCTTGCATGTAGAGGCATGGGAAACAAATTTAGGTGGAGACTTGGAGTGACGGGAAGCGAAGTTGTAAGGCTATTGCAAGCAAATAAAATTTGAAGCTTAGATGCATGAAGCGAGAGCAGAAGCTTGGGAGCGGGAGATTATAGAAGCTCTCAAGGCTGGTACCGTGTAAGGAATATGTACATATATTAAGAAAATAATATAGAGTCGGAAATACACTTTAAAACAACAATCGTTTTAGGGAGTAAAAAATATGGGCCATGTGTTAAGTATAAGAAATGGGATAGTGTTAGAATCAGTGTTCTAAAAGTCGGCCGACTAGGTCGGGCTCTCACCAACCCAATGTAGGGGTAGTCGTTTTAAAAAGTCGGTCAGGGACTTAGTCGGCGATAAGTCGGAAAAAATCGGAAAAAGTCGGATGAAATCGAAACAAATCGGATCAAGTCGGGAAGAAGGAGGGAGAGAGAGAGAGAGAGAGAGAGAGAGAGAGAGAGAGAGAGAGAGAGAGAGAGAGATCTGACCTTTATTGCTTTGGAAGATGTTGGCAGCTGCAGCGTAACTTGAAGAAGAAAGGAGAAGAACGACAATACATTCAGCAGCTTAGGTTTTCTTTTACTCTTTAGGCTTATAATGGGCTTCTTTATTTTAAACTTATAATGGGCATATTTACCTTTTTTGGGCTACTAATGAATTTGTACATCTAGACTAAGAAATTAAAGTGGACTCTTTAATCTTATATGGACTTTTATTAATCTTTGATGTCAAAACAATAGATTCAATGTCCATTTACTTTATAAATTATTTATTATTTCATATATTCCACTTTAAAAAATTAAAAACAATAATTCAAATTTTTTTTTTGACCTATGTATTTTTCTTAAAAATAAAAAATTAGGAAGGAGAAAGGAGAATATATATATTTATTAAAAACATGAAAATCTGACTAGCCGATTAATCCCCGACTAATCCCCGATTAATCCCCTAGTCGCTAGTCGGCAGCTGACCGACCTGGGACCGACTAGCGACTTTTAGAACACTGGTTAGAATGTATGGTTTTCTTTTCAAGATATCATGACTTGGTCTATATACATGAGCTAAATCGAAGACCAATTAATGAATTAGTGTTTTCGTATACCAGTATCATACAAAAGCTCCCATCTTCGTAAGGAGCAAGCTCCTAAGTTGGGAGCGCAGAATAGCGGTCCTAAGGTGGGAGCGGTACCACTTTAGGAGCTCCCTACAACTACGGTTTGATGCTATTTAAACCATTAAAATGAATACAATTTTGCAATGGGTGGGAATATTACATAATTTTTTTGATCGGCAATATTATGTAGTTCATATGCTAATTTGGGAGGTTGAACATAACAGTATGGGACAATTCAAGGTCCAAATAAACCACCAGACTGTCGCAACATGCATGTGGATCACTTAGGCTCTTTGACATGTCCTAGATCTTTTTTTGGGTAAGCTATGCCCAAGTGACATATTCTGCTTGTCGTAGATTGGATGGTGCATTCTCTTTGGTTGCTTGTCTTTGCATGCTTAGACCCCTAGTCTTATGCGAGGGACTCTGTGCTAAAAAATGCCCTCTTAAGTCCCCTTCTCCTTGATGATCCTATGTGGGCCGTTGTTTGTAGGGATGGCAATTTCACCCAAAACCAATGGATACCCGAACTAAACCAACTTTATCGGAGCGGTTTTTTATATTTTTTCCTACCCATGGGGCGGGTTTGGTTTTCAAAACATGATATCCAGCGGGTTCGGATTTGGGTTTGGTCTTAGTAAGTATTCGCCCAAACCCAAACCCAAACTGATCCATATAATATTAATTATAGAATATATATAAACATGTTATATTTTTATAGACATGTAATTTTTATTTTTCAATTCATAACTTTCAGTGATTTTTCATTTCATCTCCCTCCTTATTCCTCTCAAATCCCTTAAAAATCTCAAAAGTCTCTATAAGAACCTCTTAAGAAAAGTTTTATTATTTAATTATTTCCTTTGATTATGTTGGAATTTAGACGTTTAATGGTAAAATCATATGGTATGTTACTTTTTTATTTTAATATATAATCTTTTTCCTTCATATGTTCATTAATGGAATGAATATTAATGCGGGTTTGGTGCGGTTTGGATAAAATCCAAATCCATATGGTTTGGTTATGGTGCACTAAAATTCATACCCGATGGATATCGGTTTGGATTTGGGTATAGATAAATGCTTTGAATTTAGGTATGGTAATCGCAGAACCCGGACCAAACCGATCCATTGCCATCCCTAGTTGTTTGAAGATGTGGCATACAACTGTTTTTAAAGGAAAACAACTTAAGTTGAAGCGCTACATGGCCTAGCAATCCACTTGAGGTTGGTGCTATGTTTATGGGGGCCTGGGCATTACTATATGATGCACGTATCTATCTCTTTTGCTCAATATTTGGCATTAATGATTCTTTAAGGCAATGTTCTGAAAATCGGAGCAGTGAGCAAACCAGAAATAGATCATCGCTTCAACTGCAGGTCAACCGGAATTGACCTGCTGTCATAATTTGCACAGGAAAAACAGTTAGAACTATTCCTCATTCGAACGTAGGTTTTTGCACTTTGTTTTGGGAGTGTAAGAAGATAAAATGTAATTGAGCATCAATTGAGTCAGAAGCATGGATACAGACTCGAGACACGGATAAAAAACTGACGCGCAGATAAGTTATTTCTCTAAATGGTAGGATATTGACACGTTGAGGATACGTTGAATTGTATATGTCTAAATCTGTTGCTGCGTCTATGTATTCACCATAAGTATACACCCCAACTTATGTAATAGATAAGATACGTTAACTTATGAAGAATTTACTTGACATGGGCCTCTAGAAACCCTTAAAAAATAAGGTGTGGACTTGATTGGAAATCCTCAGAGCAAATCTTTAACAATTTCCAAATGAATTTAATATGATAAATTGTAAGAGTAACTACTTTTTCGACTTTTTATATCATGGTGATATGCCAAATTATGATATCTTTGATAGTCATATGTTAGCAAGTGTTCAAGAAGTGTCGATCAGATATTTATTTCTTAGTCATAGATGCAAAAGAAGTGTCGGACACGTTGCAGAAAGAGCGTCGGACACGTATTTGAATTACGATTTTTAATTCTTCAATTATGGGCACGAAAAAAAGAGTACCAGATCCGTGTCCGTGATTGTCGGAGTGTCTGTGTCCGACATGTTTAGACACGGACACGGCAGCACTTCATCTTTCTTTTAAGTGTCCATGCTTCTTAGATCCAAGTGGATTATAAATATGCAGTTCTTAACTTCTGTTTTCTTTGTGATTTTCCTTGAAAGTGAGTTGCAATGAACATTCAGATTTTGCTAGTAATATTGGAATGAGAATTGACCAAGTGCGTAAGGAGAGAGGCCTTGAGTGATATGTGATCCGGTGGCCAAAAAAGACAAAGAAGTGATGATCGAAGAGAAAAGTTAGTTCACAATCCCACTTGCTGGAAAACAAAAGCATAAGCTTCGGCTTGCGCTTGCTGAAATTAAGACTCTAGTAAAGGATCGCACCCAATTGCTTTTAAGTCCATGCAGTCAATGGCAGCGAGAGTAATTATTTCTTCATGCCAAGTTGACAAGAAGTTGGGTCAACTGAACTGCAAATGCTTTTGCTGGATTGACGGTTTGACTGCTATTTTCCGGTTATTTTAAATTAACGGGTTCAGCATCAAACCGAAGCGGTTTAGGGACCGGTTGGTAGGCCAACTTGTTGAACCGGTTGGTCCCATTCTAGAAGGCTTATAGGATTAGTCTTCGAGAAAATATCTCCACTTATATGTATGTCTTTTAATGGTGTAGGTCTTTATTCTTAGGGAGCACTCGTTTGGGGAGCCTTTGCAACCGTTGATAATTATATTCCATTTGTAGTTGATGTCTTGAGTTACCAATTGCTCCAAAAGCTTTGGCTATTAGGAGATCGGGTTACAATGCATGTTAAACTAACATCTTGTGCAAACACGTTTGCACCTGGAGATCCAAACGCCCGTGTAGAGAGCAAGAATGTAAACGGGGAACAAACTCAAGGAGAGACTTAAACCTAAGACCTCTCAAAAGATTACTCTGCCAACTAATTATTCCCAAAGCTTGAGCTGTGCGAAAATGGAGGACAACAATGAATATCTAGCTATATAACAGTACCACTATTTGAATCTGCTAGTAACAGCTGTTGTGCCTGGAGGCATTGGTTTATCTATAGGCCTCGTGAATCCTTGCTTTGACGCCCTCTCCTCTCTCTCGCCACCTAGGTTACCTAGAGTCTCATGAAGCTGACTTCCTACGTGCCTGCTGTACAATCCATAGGCTATTTGTCTCAACAAACTCTATCCCCATGGAGACTGAAGTATTCACAATTGAAATATAAGAACGTGGTTTATTATTCTTGATCAGCGACTGAGACAATTTCGAAGAATCTCCCTCTTTGTATTAGACTTCAATAAATCTATTTCTGTATAGGTCGCGTCGGGCAATATAATTTGGAACTACTTTCAGAAGATATTTAGGCTCACAAATTTAAGAATGGGTTTGGTGGGAGCTAGGAATTTTTTTCCCACACAAGCTATTTGACCGTGTCGTGCCGAGTCAAAAATATATTTATAATAACATAGAATTAACTACTACTCCAGAGAATAGTGGCTAAGTCTGAGTATCGATCCACGGAGACAACTTGGCTGAGTTATAATAGCTTCAATTAATTTCTAGTTTAATTCGGGAAAGAAATTCATTGATTGGTGTTGTGAATTACTAAATTAAAACAAGCAATAATGAAATTGATTGAAATTGATGGAGAGAAGATCTAGGGTTTTGAATCCACCTCGACCACGTAACTAAGCTATGTATAGGCTAGGATTATTATTCGAATCGCAATTGTCAAGAAGATAATTGAGTTGTTAACAGGCATGGGCTATCCCATAGCACGGACCGTCTCACTGGCACAAACCGTCTATTTCACGGGCTATCCAGTGGCACGGTCCGTCTTACGAGCATAACCCATCTCAGTTATCCAAGAACAAGCAAAGAAAACTGTTGATTAACTAGGTATTTGAGATTGCGCACACAAATACACAATAGATTGAAAGCATAAAAATTATTCCATTCGATCGTAATGAAACAGGTTCTTAGTTAAATAACTGATTCGAATAAATAAATCTAAATCCTATACAAAACAAAGTTACTTGGACTGAGGCTTCATCTTCCCCCTAGAAGAGCGGTTTAACCCGCCATGGAACCGGAGCAGTGCTTCGAAATCCTCTCTAATGTCGTCTCCCCTGCTCTCTGAATATGCACGTGTATATATATCCCAAAGTGACCGACCTCCTTTAAAGGAAAACACATCTTTTATGGGCCCACTTGTTCTCCTCCACCAATTACAATTGGAATTTGATTTCCTAATTCTAAACAAAGTCTAGGCTGATTGTAATTCCCACAGCACAAGCCATAAAAGATGTGTTTTCCTTTAAAGGAGGTCGGTCACTTTGGGATATATATACACGTGCATACATGACTTTCCTTCTGCGCAGCAAATCAAAACCTAATATTCTAATGTTGCTCAAAGGTAGACTATTGTTTGGACCCAATAACGTGAATCAATTTACCAACTTCATTTGAGTTAATTGGGTCCGCTTCGGTTTTGTGAGTCCACTTAAATTAATTGGACCACGGGCTTTGTCTCGATACCAAGTAAAATTCGACTACACGCTCTTTTTATACCAAAGTCTTCAAATACTTGCAACATGCAAAAATCAAGGAATAAATGCCAAGTAACATTATAAACGGACTTAGCAAGGATAAATTAGGGGGCGCTTATGTGAACATTCGTGCGCCTATCACACACCCCAACTTAAACGTTGCTAGTCCCTAGCAAAATAAATGCAACTATTTAAAACGAACTAAAAGGATAGTTCTTTTAAACCTCCGGGCGGCCCCGGTAGGACGAGTGAAGTCTCGTGAGGGTTTTCAGCAGTGATCACCCACAAAACACAAAGGGAATTGGATACTACAAATGCAACTCAAACCCAACCGACAACCTCTCCAAGTACCACAATGAATGCAGGCAAGTAAAAAACATGATACTTCATTCATAGAAAGAGTTAAACAAGTGAATCTTTGTATTCAATCTACCACAAAAATTAGCCTTCTCACCTACGATCGGATAGAGAATTCTCAAATGACATGCGTGAAAGTGAAAACCACGCATATAAATTCACCAACCGCGAAAACAGATCACACAATTTTGGTAGCTCAGTGTGTCTCTAAATATACCCCTCCCTTTATTCAAACGATTCCCCGGCAACGGCGCCAAAATTTGACTGTGTCGTGCCGAGTCAAAAATATATTTATAATAACATAGAATTAACTACTACTCAAAAGAATAGTGGTTAAGTCCGAGTGTCGATCCGCAGGGACAGATTGGCTAAGTTACAATGGTTTCGATTAATCTCTAAATTAATTCCAAGAAAACAATTGATTGAGATTTGATTTTGAAAAGCTAATTAACTAAAGAAATAAACTAAACAAGATGAAGACTGTGAGAGAAAAAGTCTAGGGTTTGGAATCCACACCGACCACGTAACAAAACTATGCATAGGTTAGGGCTATTATTCGAATCACAATTGTCAAGAAAATATTTGTGATTGTTAAAAGGCATAAACTATCCCACGGCACGGACCGTCTCACTGGCACGGTGTCACCCCGCCCAACGGCACGATCCGTCTCACGAGCATAGCGTATCTCAGAACTCCAAGCACAACATTGAAAACAATTGCATAACTTGTATTCGAAAACCGCAGATATGAATACGAAACTGATTGAAAGTAGTAAAAATCCTTCCGTACAATTGAAAACGAAAGAGTTCTGGTTATGCAATCGATCCGAATAAATAAAACCAAACCTTACACATAAATAAAGTTACTTGGAGCGGGGCTTCATCTTTCCCCTAGACAGGTGGTTTAGCCGGACATCACGACTGCCAAATTGCGGCAGCAGTTCTTTGTTTCTGCCTCTGTTCTGTTCGTGATGCTCTCTCCTCTGTTTCTGAATTTGTTCCGTAGTCTCCAATCCCCAAATTCTATGCGCACCAATGCTTTTATAGGCTGTCCCACCAATAAACCCTATTTTTCCTTCCAATATGATCTGCCGTGCATTGCCTTTAATTGGAAGCCCAATTCTCCTTGGTCCAACTTCAGTCAAACTAACTAACATATTGCTTATGGACCCACCAGTACATATGTAACTTCTATGTTTCCTACCAATTGTAAATCTATGTGGACACTGGACAGTATAAAGGAAATAAATACAGCCCAATTTTGTAATTATTTGGCCACAGGCTAGCTTTGCTTCGAGGCGAACTCAATTCTGCATGTTTTTATATCAGAGCCTCAAAACATCTCTAGTGCAAAAACCAAAGTATTAAACTCCAAGCAACGATATAAATAGACTTAGCAATGATAAATTAGGAGGCGCTTATGTGAACATTTACGCTCTCATCTATTGATACTCCATCCCCGAATTTTCGACCTTCTAAATGCCAAGGAGATACATAGAAGAATTATGCACTGAAGGTTCAAATATTTTTAAGTAGAAACATTTATTCCTGGCAATTTTTCAGGTTTTATACATCATCGTCAAACACTGGGCAATTGGTCAATTTCACTTGCTACTTGAACTCTTGTTTAACGAAGAAATTGTTTAGTTGCCATTTCTATTTAGTACATGTATCCTTGATTATAAGAAAGGTCTCTTGAGATTCGATATCTCGATAGTCCGTGATCTTCTTGGTCTAACACCACTTGTGCAAATGCAAAAGAGTGGAAGATATGAGAAGAGAAAAGTTGCATACTGACATGTGCCGTATAGTGTAAACTTGCCAACATCTAGAACTAAAGGGACAATAATACATTTTACAAGTTAGGAGAGGACTTGTAAATGCAACGGCTTAAACGCCACCCGACATTAAGGCATGGCTAAAGGCTCTCACATTGTTATTGTAACACCCTAAGTCAATTGAAATGTTTTTTTATTTGAAAAGGGTATCAATTGATAGGCTTGTATAGCTGGGACAAGGGATCCTTCGGTCCTTCCTTTGACCAATTCATTGATTGGTTTGATAGGCTTGTTAGAGCTTGTCTCACATTGGTTAATTATAACCTCCGAGTCTAGTATATGAGTCTGGGCGACCTCTCCACTCATTGCCAATTGGTTTTTAGTTGGATGCTTTAACATGGTATCAGAGCTAGGCCTTCAGAGGATTTTGGACAAGACTCTCTTGGTTATTGCTCCGTTGTTTGTGCTATAAGTGCACTTTGTTTTGTTGTGATCCAATGTTGTGGATCTGTTATTTAACTCTCCATGCGCGGGTCAGGGGTCGCACGTGCGAGGAAGTGTTAGAGCTTGTCCCACATTGGTTAATTATAACCTCCGAGTCTAGTATATGAGTCTGGGCGGCTGTTATTAGAGATGAAAGAAAGTGTGTAGGGTATTAATGAACCCTAACACAAGAGAGCTTTATTTATACTATCACGAGACATGTTACATAACATAACTAAGCAATGTGGGACAACTAAATATAAACTATTCTAACACTCCCCCTC
>OY978217.1:22732926-23002926 GCA_963854785.1 Vaccinium vitis-idaea | reverse complement strand
ATCTTCTAGGTTCGATTAGGAAGATGAGTGGTGGTGTATGAGGTAACTATGGAAGATTAGGGTTAGGAATGGATTACTGGAGGAAGATGAGATGACGTCAAGGTGATTTAGGGTTTGGGTGGATTTTGGGTCAGGGTTTGGATTAAGGGTGGCTCTGATACCATGTTATTAGAGATGAAAGAGAGTGTGTAGGGTATTAATGAACCCTAACACAAGGGAGCTTTATTTATACTATCACGAGACATGTTACATAACATAACTAAGCAATGTGGGACAACTAAATACTCCCTCCGTCCCATAAAGTTGTATCACTACGAAATTACGTGCAATTTTCAAGCTAAAAAATAACGTGCTTACGAAAATAATTTTTTAGTCAATGTGGATCTTGTTTGATAGATCTCATCGAGAACTTTTATACGATGCAAAAAAAATTCAAAAATTATTTTGGTAAATACATTATTTTTTAGTTTGAAAATTGCGCGTAGTTTCGTAGTGATACAACTTTATGGGACGGAGAGAGTATAAACTATTCTAATAGTATTCATACTAATGATGGGGTACAGGGCTTTTTTGTAATCCCTTCTTTTGTACGTGGGCGGCATTCCCTTAATCCCTTGTTTCTAATATATTTACTTATAAAAAGAAGAAAAGAAAAGAAATGTTGAAGTGGCAAAAGGAGTGGCGAAATGAACATTGGAGCTCGAACTGAGAATAGGAGGTGAAATAAAGATTTTATTGTCTACTGACATGAATATTGTGCACATTTCAACTTGCACGTAGTGGGACAAACAGCCGCGTGTTGTGAAATTATCAATGCAATTACAAATCTCGAACTCTATATAAGTTGGTTAAGAACTTAAGATCGCTAATGTGTAAATTTCATGCGACGTTTCCACGAGTCCGCCGATGTGCATTTTTAGCGCTGATGCATCACCCCATACTGGCGAACTGTGTGACTAAGGTAACATCTACCCAATAAAATTGACAACCTTTAATGTTGGAACAATTCGGGACCAAGTTCCCTAATTAATTTGAAAAAGCTATTTAAGAAAAATACCAACTAAAATCTCCTTACTAGAAAAAGTCTCTCTTTCATCCTCCTTACTCATACCTTTCACCCCCAATTCTTTCTTATCCTAACTCCGATTCCTGAGTTATCCAAATTGTCCGTTCATTGTTATTACTCTTCATTTCCTTCTGCTTTTTATCCTTACTGACAAACAAGTACCTAGGTTTGTCTACACATGCAAGAAACTCACTTCTGAATCAAGACTCCCTCACACGCATTAATCATACTTCACTCCATTATTGTAAAATGAAATTTGTAAGCCAGAGTAGTTCATTTGAACTTCCTAATTATCACAAGCTCTAAAAATACGAGTATCATATCATTTGATTTACAGATTTTCTGAGGACAGGGTGTTACAGTTGTAATCAGAATTGGAGGCTACTCATTCTGTTGTCCTCGCAGCACTCATAACTCAGAACCATGATTAGGTGAACCTCCCCGAAATTTTGAAGTTTATGTGCGAGCTGGGCAATTTGAGTCTCTTATGAGTTTTCCTTTGGTATTGCCTGCCCTTGTGTGACTTCTTGAGCTATTGAGGTTGTTAATAAAGTTATGTAGCTCTTTCTCCATGTAAGCTAAACTGGTGTTTCATGTTTTGTTCTTATACTGCTGTGGGATATGTGGTGGTGGTTCTTGCTTAAATGAGTCCTCCAAAGAAATATCATAGACCTGAATCCCAGAACCTGTTATGACTTTCCATGGACTTTTGCCTTTTTATATTTCAGAATGAAAGAAACACAGAATAACAGTATCCATTGCAAAAGCTAATTAGATCCCAATTTCTTATATGGTAAACAGTATGGTGGACAAACTGTTTTTAGATGACAAACAGTTGAGTATGTTGCCAGCATTTTCTTTCCTTAGAAGTCTTCTAATTTTCAATCCAGTTACTTCTGTATATATATTTCCTGCAAAGAACATTACAATGGATTAAGCTTGTTATAACACTGATTCCTAGTCTATCTAGTCTATTTGTGATACCAATTGCTACAATACAATTTTCAGATGACGTTTGATCCTCTTAAAATTTATTAATCATACTGTGCAATTATTCCTGGGCTTGCTTTATTTATTTATTTTTATCCTTTCCTGAGATGTTTGTTTCAATGCAGCTTTAGGGAGTCAATTTTGACGCTGACAGAACATGATGACAAACAGGTACTATCTCAAACTTCACGAGAAACATGGTGGTTTTTTTTTTCACCTCTTGGGATTCTTGCTTATATCTCTCTAATGGTTGAAGAAGATATATACGAATTAGGCATTCTCCTATACCTTATTCTGAAAGGTTCTGCAGGTGTGGGTTGTTACGTTGCTGTTTATTATGTCATCCTATTCTACTTCAAAAATAAGTGACATTTGGCATGCTGCAAGCTAAAGACTGGTTGTACCTGGTTGAGATCGGATGTAGGAGAATTTCGAAGTTATCTTTCATCTATTGATCTCTAGTCGTGGGTTGATCCCTAACAGAACATCTCTTGTTTGTTTGCCTGGATTCAAGAAGCATGAAAACTAATTTTGTCAAAATCAAGGGATAGATTTCATAAGAGAGAATCCCAAAATAGGAATACAAGAGACTGAGCTCTCAAATATCTGTTGCCAATATTTTAAAAGAAGAACTACTAAATGAAAGACACCTATTTAGAGACCCACCAAGACTAGAGGACTAGAAAACAAATTAACACTCTAAAATGGACTGCGTGAGGACTCACCCTAAAAAAAATAATTGTCCTTGAGTTAGACAATGAACTCAAGAGAACTAAATTAAGGGAACATGAAAGTCCTTATTATGTAGCTTTGGATTAGGCATATGGCTGCATTTTCTTGATCAACATCGCCCTCTGGAACAATTCATACTTGTATGGCATGTCTAATGTGTGGAAACATATCATCAAAATAGATCATGACACTTGTTACCAGCGGACAACAAGAATCATCTAACACGAAGTGCCAAAAGCCCGACTTCACTTCATACCCAAGGCTTGCTTGAATAAAGGCCATGCCCAAAGGATCTTCAATCACCACCGAGTAGTCTTCACCCTCTTTTGGAAACTTTGAAACTTGTTCGGGCACCCCTACAGTATAAACTTGAACATCTTGCACCAAAGACAATCCGAAAAGCATGTTTGGGGAACAATCATCAAATTTCTTCTCTATGAAGTCCTCTAAAACCGGCAGAACATCGAAAGCAATCTATTTGTCTTTGGCGCGCACACAATGTAACATCAACTCGATTCCCTTCTTCTTGTACTTGTTCCCTTATATTCCCAATGCAAGGAGCAAGGCTCATTGCTCACAATAATAGGCATTTCTTATTCTCCATTACTAGCACCAATGTCGTCAATCCTTCTTCTTCATTGTTACCATCAAACTCTTCTAGACAGGAACATTTTTGAAGTCACTGATGTAACCTGAAGATCTCCAAGCCAAACCAAACCCCACAAAAACAGAAAATAGCGCACAAACAGAAAACTTAAACACCATTGCAGGTTTTCTATTTCATAGAAACTCTCAAATTACATAGAGAAAAGATAGATAGAAGAGGAAGAAAGGGGAGGAACCTAGTGTGAGATAGGGGCCTTAAATCCCACAAAGAAACGAGGAAAGGAGGGAAGGAAAGATGGAGCCATCCCAAACAAACACTGGTTTCTCACATCTTGGCCTCCTCGAAACGAAAGCCTTGACTTCTATTTAGACTCTTTAAACCCCTAAAATACAAAATTACAAAAGTGACCCCTCTAGAAAAATAAAAAATGCATATTAGGCCATCTTTGTAGATGCAGATTGCGTTAGTCGCAACCAAAGTCTTCTTTTGGATACTCATCAATGATTGGAACGCTATCATACTAATATTCATCATCGCAACATGGTTCTCTCATCTCCTCAACAAAGAGGGAATTAAGAACACACACACAAGCTTTTTCACCAACTTCCAACTCGAGAATCTGTTCTCCCAACTTGATGCATTTGAATGTTCCACTAGGCGACGGATATAGCCTACAAGGTTCCGATTAAAGGTTGATTTTTAGCTAGGATAGCCCCTAAAGACTTACTCCTAGGAAGCACGGGTACTGGTACAACAGCAACCCAAAAAAGTAGGGTACGGGTACAGCGGGGGCACGATGATTTTTTTATGTAATTTTTTTTACAATTTTGGCATGATTCATTAGATATGACAAGTATAACATATTTATAGATAGAAGCAAGATAACAAAAGCTAATAACACTTGAACAGTTGAACTTGAACCCATACTGCTTGATGGACTCATATTCCTATGAAATAAAGTGCAATAGCCTAATTTTTGTGCATGCAACTATCATAGGTTTCAGATGGAGAGAAAAGATATTTCAAGGCCCATCTAAAAAATTGAAAACAAGAATAAATTTGACATAAAAATAAGAGAGAAGGGGCTGTAGAAATAATGAGAGAGAGAGAGAGAGAGAGAGAGAGAGAGAGAGAGAGAAACAGTCGCTAGAGGAAGATCCACAGAAAAGATTAGTCAACCCTGCTCTTGTTTTTCCAAAATCTAGCTTTAGATCTGAGTCGTGGTCTCGAGTTTATGACTTTATCTCATTGAGTTCTTGCATATTAAGGCCAACAGTTTGAGTTTTTTTCCATGCAGAATCCTTTAAGTTTTGAAAACTTTACAAATAGGCCAAAAAGTACCCGGAAAAGTACCCAACGAAGTACCCATAAATTCAAAAGTACCCGGTACGTTTTTGGAGTACCCAGTACGTATTTTGAAGTTCCCATGATGTACCGGTACCCGGTACGGGTACTTCGGGGCAGTGTTTTAAAAGGCGCACACCTCGAGTGCTTAAGTGCTGAGGCGAGGCGAGGTGCAGGTTTTGTGCCTCACAGGGCTGAGGCGAAGCGCACAACGCAAAGGCGCAGATTAGGCGCAAAAGGCGCACTTAAGCGCAGAGGCACGAGGTGCTCGCCTTGTGCGCCTTTGTGTTTTTTCCCTTTAATTGAATCCTCACCCTTCATCTGAGTGTTAAAACATGTGCGCCAATGTAGAGGATAAAACCCTTCAAGGGTTTTAACCCTAAGAAGAAGAGCAACAACTAGAAAAGAAAGAAAGAACGATAGCTATGACTCTAGATTTATTTGCCGTTAATCATTTTGTTGGGTCTCTAAAACTATTCCGTTGTTGAAATGTTATGTTTTATGCTTTTATGACATTTGAAAGTTTTATAACTGTTTGCTTGTGTTAAAAGTATACCTATATTTGAATTCTACTTGTTCTTAAAAAATGTGTGCCTCGCGTTCAAAAGGCGCACGCCTCGCCTTGCGCTTAAAGCTCCAGGGGACCATGGCGCCTCGGTGCGCCTATCGCTATTTAAAACACTGCTTCGGGGTTTTAGAAGTACCCGTGCTTCATGGACTAACTCTTTACCAAAACTAGTCAAGGAATCGGCATTGGGAGACGATGGAATGGCAAGAATCGCTCTTTGAGCTGCTGCTTCATCTTATCCCAAACTCTAATATTATCTTGGCCTCTCCTTTGTGGACAAATTTTGAGTTGTAAAATAATCCGAAGCTATGCCCTTAAGGCAAGTAGATGCTAATTTCACCTTCTTTTGTTCGGTAACAATACTTGAAACCACTCTTAATGGTGTTCAACCAATCAACAAACTTTTGTGAGCTTCTATCAAATTTCGGAACTACAACCGTGACGTTCCTCTCCCATTTGCATCCAAACTTGATCGGATTTGCTCTGCGCCAATGCCAATGCGGAGCTAATAAAGAATCCTCAAATTGAAGTATTCTTAACAGAATCACTTTTGGTTGAAGGTTGCAAATGTCACATGTAGTAATTTGTTTTCTCAACTTGAATCTCGTTCCTATGACGATTTGGATTGCCATGATTATTTTTCACCACAAGCACTCTATGTTTGCTTCCCCTTCTTCCTCTAGCACTGCCTAAAATACTCCTTAGTGTATTTTCATTAATCAAAACTTAACACACAAACAATCAAAACAACCCACAAAATCAACACAATAAACCTAGCTAGACAACATGGTCAACACAATAGTTTCAATACCCAGTCAACTCAGTCTAAAATTGATGAACAAGAACTAAAAACAAACTGGTAGACGAATCCAATAGCAAACCCAAGTAAAATCGATCACTCCTGTAGAAATCGAATTCAAATAGCTATTAAATGACTAAGCTCTCAAATAGCTATTATTAGTATATCAAAAAACTACTAAATGACTACTGAATGAAAGACTCACGCAACTATTTATAGACCCACCAAGACTAGAGGTCTGGAAATGAAATAAAGACTCTAAAATGGACAACATTAAATCCGGAAAGTAGTTGCTTCACTTATGCCATTGTTGTTTGCTCGATGTGTGGGTCCACACCCTCACAATCATTTATCAGGTCATACCTCCCCACTTTTTGTGCACTTTTAAATTTTGTGTCCAATTTAACGGATTTAATAATTCAACATAGAAGCCCTCATCTTCTTCTTTGGATCTAACCAATACACACTCAAATCTAATCTATACATATACATATGTATTCCATGTACCAAACCCCAACCGGAAATCACATTCTGAAATCAAACCCAATCGGAAATCGAACCTACAGAAATGGAATTGTTTACAATTGAAGATGAAGCTCAAATTTCTGATTTCGACCAAGCCTGTTGAAAAAAGTTTCAAGATCTACCATTGTTGGTCTTCTTCTGTGTGCATCTCTCCCTCTCCCACATGCCCACACACGAATATGCCATAAATTGCCCCATATGAAGAAGCTGAGGATTGAAGAAATATGGCTATGCCTAAAAATGTTCCTCTACCTCCTCCACCAACTACGAACACGGAGGTTGTTAGGGTTTTGAGATTAGAGATAGAAGTTACTTATCAAAAAAAGGATTAGGGATGGAAGATGTATTATTTAGAGATGAACTTGATGACAGTTAGAGTCAGAGTAGTAGTTTTTAGGACTTCTTTTTGTGTTTCCCTTCGTTTTGGCTTAAAACAATGGTGTGTACCTTAATAACTTGAACTAGCTTTTGTTATCTTGCTTCTATTGGTAAAATAAAAATTTGCGTACCCGTACCCTACTTTTTTGCCACACGTACCCGTACCTTTACCATAGTCGTACTCGTGCTTCATTGATAATCAGACAAGGTCAACAGAGTGTTAGACACGGTCAACACGTGTCGGACACATGTTGGAGACGTGTCGGGACGTGTTCGTGTCCCAGACGTCCAGGACACCGGTACGTCACCCTCGGCAGCATGTGAGTGCTTCTTAGATTGTTGTGCCCATTTTCTAAGAGCTTAAGCTTTTACGAGAGTTGTAACTTAACATGGTATCAGAGCTTTGGTTGCGAAGGTCTTGGGTTAAAGTCTCTTTGTTTGCATTTTGTTTCTCCCATTCATATTATGTTCTGCTCTGTCTCTCTCTGAAAATTTGCATCTCCATGTGCAAGATGGAGTTGCACGTGAGGGAGAGTTAACATTATTGGGCCCATTTCCTAACAGCTTAAGCTTTTGGGAGAGTTGGTAACTTAATAGATGGACGTCCTGCTGAGCTACATAGGTTATCTGTTGTGTGTCATGTTTTTCGATGCCCTTACTTTCCGCATGGAGTATCCTTTTTGGTGGGGTGCAATTTTGGTTAATACTTGAGTACCGATTCTGCCTCCCATCTTTCCTTTTAACTGTTAATTTTAACACTTTATAATCATTTCCATGCACGTTCTCCCAATGAACGTGGTAGGCATCATATTAGTTGGGCAGCAGCTGAATCCCTTCCCTGCATGATTGGGCTTGGGTTGGCTGGTCTGAGGAGGTTGCGCACGTGGCCGACAATCCGAGTGACCTAAGCTTGTCTTACGAAGGTCTTCAGGCTAAAATTTGTTGTAATCACATGCAATTGGTTGTTGAACATACCGACCGGCGATCGTATCTGTCGAGCTTTCAATACGAATATTTTTTCTGCTGTTGTGGGTCTGTGGTTCTCTTTGCTCATTGTAGCAAACTAGTTGTACATTGAGCCCTGATGGGCATAAATTTTATTGATTTGTGAAATTTCATCTGGATGGATGGTAATGTGTTGAAAATCGTACATCTCAAAAGTATAGGGGTTGGTATATCATTCATTCTTTATTTCTCTAGTATCTTGATGTTTACCTGCATTGTGCTGTACTGCTGTTATCAAAATTTACAACTGGTATATACTACTTGCTATCTTTCTTTCAGAGAGATCCATTCTCATGAAATTGATATTGGTTGAATATGTTTTCATGAATGAAGATTTTTTTGATTTTACACAGGTCCATCAAATTGCAAGAAACTTCCGGGATAGGTGGATTCCTAGGCCTGTCAGAAAAAGCAGCTGCATGGACAGGAGTGATGGCAGAATGGAGTTTCTCCGAGATTCAGACTGCAATAGATGCTCCGCATCATACATACATGGACGTGATAAAGTTGGCAAAACAGAAGAAGCAATTAGTAGCATCAAGCAATCAATTAATGCAGCAAATTTAGATGACACTTGCACCCCAGAAGGCTGTTCTACCTCTGGTACCAGTAGTGTCCCAAACAATGGGGCGAAAACTCGCAAGCGGAAAAGCCGATGGGATCAGCCGGCAGAGATAAGCTTTAGTTTGATTTCTACTCAGCACAAGGAACCAGAAATTCAGCCTAGTTTGTTGCAAAATTCGCATGCAGTCCCACAAAATGAGTTTGGGATAAACAGAGAGGACAAACTCAAGGCGGAAAATAGGGAAGACGATATCGGACAGAAGATTGATGAGGATGTGCCTCCTGGATTTTCGCCTGATGATATGGGACAAAAGATTGATGAGGACTTTCCTCCTGGATTTTCGGTTCTATCCAACTCTTCTTCAGTTTCTACTGATATCAACCGCGAAATTGTCATCCCTCCCGAGTTCCGTACTGAAGTTGTCATGGGTCATCCTAACGAAAGATTCAACAACCGTTTGGCCACTTCTTATGGGATACCATTGCAAGTTGTTCAACAATTTGGGATACCTCAAGCAGAAACTCTAGAGAGTTGGATTGTTGCTCCTGGTATGCCTTTCCAACCATTCCCACCGTTACCCCCTTACCCCCGTGGCAAGAGGATATCGCCTCCACCTTGTATCCCTAGCCAAGTGACACAGAATGTGGGTGAGCAGATTCATCACTCGGATCAAAACACTCCATGCACTTCTAATGGTGCAAGGATACCGATGGATGTGCAAATCAAAGGTGAAAAAAACCAACTTACTTTTCAACGGGGTAACGGAACTCACAGTTTGGGAAGGAGGTACTTTAGGCAGCGAAAATGGAATAACCCCCAAGTAGGGCCCCCGTGGATCCAGAAAAGAAATGGTTCTGGGTTCATGGTAAACAACTCGAGAAATGGTTTGTGCAGCAGTGTAGGTGTTGCGACAGTGGTTAATGAAGTCAATGGTCAAATTAGTTCGGAATATGTCAACCCTGGAGTGCAAAATTCTTCCCATACTTTTCACCAGTATCCTTAACAGCAAACATATCATTGATTTATAACAAAATCCCTTGAGGAGCTCCTAAAATTTCTCCTATGCTCCCTGTAATGTACTTCCAATTCTTTGTGACCTGGATATCATAGACGATTGATTACTTTCTCCTATTCTAACTGGCATTCCTATTTTTAAAGCCCCCAGTATTTATAGCTGCAATGGATTCATTTGGAATTAGGAAAACCTACACTGTAAAGTGCATCTAGTTATGTTTAATTGTTTGTTTCCAAAATGACATAGATAGGAATTGGATAAAGCATTGATCAGTCTCTATTGGTGGCATACATGGATATGGTGCGTTTACTTTTTGAGCAAAAATGGTCTCCAATCTTATAAATAAGCATTACACATCAAGAGAGAAACTCAGTCTTCTATCACACTTTCATCCATCTTTTTCTTGGTTCATCCATACAATCAAAACCAGCTTATAGTTTTAGCAGACATATCTCTTCACAAACATTCCTTCTTTTGCTTTGGCTGACTCTCCCTCGCCAGTGTACTTTCCGAGCTGAGCAAGAGAGTTGGCCTTGGCTCTAGTCAGCAACGCATCCTGAGCTGCCTTGACGTTCTCGGGGTGGCCTCCCCATGTCTTTAGGCAGGTATTTTGGAGGGCTCTGGCATATGAGAAGGAAACATGCCATGGGTTGGAACCTTGGTACATTGTGTTAGAAATAACTGATTTTGATTATGTTTTATGACAAAATTGATTTCTTAAAATAATTTATAATTTTGATTTATTATATTTGATAAAATCTTACTACATGTTTGGCTCTTGCAAAAACAATTTTACTAGCTAAATGTTTTTTTTTTTGGGTAAAAAAGCTTGAAATAGAAAAGAGGCTAAGCGAATATACAACCTACAAGGGGCATACCCCAGGGAGGACAAAACAAAAGAAAAGAAACAAGAAACTAACTAAACTACCAAGGCATGAATGCCAAGGTAAATGGGAAGGCCAGAGGCAACATGGGGGAAAATGGGGAAACAACACCAAACTAGACAAAACAAACGAAGGAGATGTTTCAATCTCATCTAACAGATGAAGAGGAAACGCCAAACATAAAATTGTTAGACTTGTGGATGGACAGCAGCTTGGCCATCCATTAAGGAAACCAGGTAGCGGATGAGATCTGCATATGAAGGTAGATGAAGAAGACCTGAGCATCTCCTCTGTTGGATGATTGAGGTGAAATGCCCCGTACATCCCCTCCAATGGGACAGCCCCCCATAGGTGAGCCAAAACCAATACAGAGGGAAAACAAATTCTGGGACAGACCCCCAGATAGTAAGGTGTTTATACACAAAACAATAATACAAAGACCACTGATAAAAGACCTTAAGAAAAGCTCGAAGCAACAAAACAGCAAAAGCAATAACAGTTCAACACGTCCAGCGATGATTCTGGAATCTGGACTTGGTTCACGGCCTAATATGGATTCACGGCCTGACTGCTGAGATATTTGGTGGACCCACATTCATAGATACTCTGACCCCAGCACACAGCAACAAATCTGTCTAAGTTAATAGAGGCAGCTATAGCAGCAACAACCAGAGATTTAGCAACAATCAATAAGAAAATGGGCATGACTGTTGGGTATATGGAAGATACCGCAGAACAGAATCAGCAACAGTAAAAGCTAACATCACAAAACGAGGTTTCAATACTTGACAAACTCAGTAGTACATAGCAATAGAGGTGGGATTACAACTGAATATCAGAAACGACAGTATCCAGTTGCATAATGAACATCTATCTCAGAGTAATAAAACAAATATCCCACCAAGAAAGCACATGGTCTCAACAGGTCCAGTTCTGCCCATGTACGAGCACCAAATCTGCCCATGGAAACCCACCATAGCAGATGTAACAATGAATAGGCAGCCAAACATAAGTAGCTCATGAACAGTAGTAAAAATCTGTGAACCTAGGAATATGTATCTCACCTGCTACTCCCTAGGATCCTCACAACTTCAACACCTCTCACTAAGGCTCCAATCCCCCTCAACTAAATCTCACCAACGCCCACTACATATTACCTCCTCTCAAAAGGAAGATCTGGGGCTCAAACACACAGCTCACTGAGGTACACACAATTTGGTAGAACACTCTCTCAAATAAGAACCAGTGAGGTTCAACCATCCACATAGCACAACAAAGTAGCTGAAAGGATTAAGATAGCAAACCATGTATATAGAAGTAAAATCCCAGGGCTGATTTGTGTAATAAGCAACCTGTCTTAGAACCACATGACATTAATCTGAAGAGGGTGCTCCCCTTTCTGATTGGAACCTGCAATCACAAACTTCCCAACTGGGCTATTAGCACTTAACACAGAATCATTGGCTGAGCTTTCTTGACCATCCTGTCACTGGGAAATCAGTTAGTAAAATGAGGATAGAATTGGAAAACTAATAAACCATTTAAATATATGCCACTCGGTCACATACTTGCTATTCAACATTAGAGTTAATGTTCCATGCTTCACACAAGGATAAAGGGCCCTTAGGAATTTTGCTCAAAGACAATAACCTGCACCTAATATCAGTGCAAACCCTACTCACAACAAATGGAACAGTGTGCTGAAGGTTCTGAAATTTCTTAAGATTTCTTTCAATCCAAATGTGATAAAGTGTGACAGTGAAGGATAATTTGATTATTGTACTCCTGAGACCCCTCCCTTTATGAATGGATAGAAGGGAGACCAGATTTTGGAGAGATTGGGGTTGCCAGGTGAGATTGGACTTAAGTGATACCTCATCCCAAACCTTTTGGGTAAAGGAGTAGTTGAAGAAAAGGTGATTATGATCCTCTTCCTCAGAGCAGAAGCTACAGCAGGAAGTGTCCTTGATACCAAAAAGGACCAATCTGCCCTCTGTGGAAAGCCTGGTTTGAATGGCAAGCCAGCTTATCAGGCTGCACTTAGATATGGGAGGGGAACCATACAACAAATATCCACTTTTTGTTAAGCCCAAGTGTAATGCCTTCAAAGTTAATTTGGCCCATGCTACAGTCTTTTGAAATACTTATGTATGACTCATTTTATTACTAGCCTTGGCCTACATACAAAACACATGTTTTGGTTGTAGACAATTATTTCTCAAATGATCATTGAGTTCTCTATCCCAATTATGGTTGTTTCCACGTGCCCCATGCAAAATCTTATAACTTCCAATAGCTAAAATGCTTTGGGCGCCTAACATGTTTCCTCATTGGTCAATAGTCATCCGGTTATTAAGTCTAAATGAAACATTTACTTCTGATCTTTTCCTAATAAAGGCTCAAAATTTTGAACGTTGAAGTATATTTTCGGCAGATTTACTTCTTGTTCTTTTGAACGTTGCAGATCGCGTATCTCTGGTAATTGGAAGATTTTCTTCTCCATCAGAAATGGTCCAATCTTTCTAAAATAGGTCTCTCTTGCAATAAGGGAAGATCAGAGAGTTAGAAAAGAAACGATTTCTTTTTCAATTGAGTAAGTAAATTGGTAATTTGATATAAATTACAAGAAAAGATTTTCTGTTCCTTTTTTTATGGAGACCATGGGGGGTCCATTTCAAATCTGGATCAGTCATGCATAAAATTTTCCAAATTGACAGGTTTCCAATTAGTTAATTAGATGAAGGCTTTGGTCAAATGGTTCTCTAATTGCTCTGAAAATATGGACTTCTAATCTTTCCTTTTAAAGTCTTTTGTGGCAGAGCATATTTTCAGCACATCTACCTCAACGCTCCTATTGCAATTAAAGGAAGATTTGTAGTTGCTCAAAAAGATTTGGAGGCTCTCAAGATTTTCTTCTCAAACGGAAAGATTTTTAACGTTAACATTTTTGTCCTATAAAAGAGATGCTTCAACACACGAAGAAAAGACCAAGACATACACGACCAGTACAGAGAGCTATTCACATCCTCTTCAAGCAATTCAACTTTTACACTATACTTTCATTGTGAGGATTTTTTAGAGCAAAATTTTTGTATCTACTCTTTCAGAGAGATTTCCACTTTACAAATTCTTTTCACTTATTGTATTGAGAGTTGGCAAAATTCTCAGTGAGCTACTACAGAGCTAGGTGTTGTTTTTTTTTTTTTTTTTTTGATAACCGAGGAACAACCCTACAATAGGCCACTAATTGGACCCACTGCAAGACCCAAACCTCGGAGGGAGCTGGCGCAACCCACACCAGTCACGGCCCCCCGCTTAGCACAGGTACTCACCCTGTGGGGAATCGAACACCTGATCAAAGGGACTACCCCTAAAGTCAGGCACTCGCCCTAACCACTGGGGCAACCCCTGGGTGTGTGAGCTAGGTGTTGTTCTGTGAGTGATTTTTAGAGTTTGGGAGATAAACTCTAGCGGTTTGGCTAACTCCTTAGGAAAGTTAGTGTTGCGGTTGTAAGGTTTAATCGGCACCAAAAGCTAGTTGTTTGATTAGTAAAACAGCGACTCCTTGGGCCACAGTGGACAAAGCTCAGACCGAACCACTATACATCTCTGTGTGATTTCTCTCTCCCTTATCTCGTTTATTTTTGTGTTGTGCAAATTAATTATTTATTTGCTTTTTTTTTTTTGGGGTAAATAAGCTTGAAATAAAAAGAAGGCAACAGAATATACAGCTTACAAAGGGGCATACCCCAGGGAGGACAAAAAGGAAAAGAAAGAAGAAAAGAAAAGGTGCAAAAAGATGGCCATAAGGCAGCGTACAGCAATGCAGATAAAACCTAACTACGGGGTGTTTCTCTCCTATCTAATAGAGAGAGGAGAGAAACACCATACAAGAGGTACAAAAGACCAAAATACAGCCCACACTAGGGAACCTTGGGTTTAGTACTAGAACTTGAGGATTAGATCCAATAGCCAACATGATGTAGACTTTAATCACAATTTTGATCATGAAATAACTTGGAAACTTGATCACTTGATCATGGAAGTTGCCAATCAGGCGGCTTGTAATAACTTGAGCATGGACGATGATATGATTAGCCATTGACTACAGCTGAACATGGCCAACTGATGAGCATGCTGTGAGATTATGCCAGCAGCAGCAGTAAACTGCAGTAGCAGCAGTTTGACTGCAGTAGCTTGGGATGAACTTGAAGTGTTGAGCCTGATAAACTGCAGTAGGTGTAACAGGCTAGAGTAGGGAGGAAAGGCCCCCTCCCAGAAGGGACTAATACATGCCATGGGACAGCCCCCCATGGCTAGGCCAGAAATCTCAACATCGTGGATGCTGATCAGACACACAGCAATCCAGATGATACCAGAGACACAACAATCCAAAAGTGCAGCAGTAGCACAGAACATCAACAGAGCAATGTGGCAGCAGTAGCAAACTTGCAGCAGTAACTAGAAACTTTAGCAGATAGCTAAGATAACAATAAAAACAAAATATGTTGATTGCAACAACCCTTGCAACAACCAAATTGCAACAACCCTTGCAATAATGGACAAAGTAAGGACAGCAGTAGCAGATTGCAACAACCCTTGCAATCCTCAAACAACAAACCAATATTGAACAAAAGCATGTTGCAACAGCCCTTGCAACCCACAAACAACAAAATATGCAGCCTTTATGCAGTGATAACAGTACATCAAATGAATGGGGAACCTGTTAACAACCGCAGCAGTACAGCAGCAATAGAGGCAACACTGAGGGAGGACAGTGAGCTCCTCCTCCTCTTCTTCCAATCCCCCCTTTACTGCCGGCACCACCTGTACACATCAGAAGCCAAATAGTAGTGATAGGGTAAGTCTCATTCAATCCCCCACCTAACTGATAATCTCTGACATTGAGGTCCTTGGGGGAGATTATCCAAGGACAACAACCTATACCTCACAAGTGAATGGATTTTACTCACTACAATGGGTATTGTGCAAGTTGCATTTTGGAATTTACAGGCATTTCTTTCAAGCCATATTTGATAGACTGAGGCAGTAAACACAAGTTTGGTGATTAATGATTTAAGGGTTTTGCCTTTGACGTATGAGATTTGCTTAATCCAATCAGTCCAACTCCTAGAGGGCCAGTAAATGTTGAGATGGGTTAGAATTTGGGACCAGACTTGAGAGGTGAAAGGGCAATTTCTCTATTAATTTGTAATATTTTTTATTTGAGCATTATTGTAGGCAACACTATTCACCCCCTCTCTAGGTTGCCCTTTTTGGGTAACAGTGAAGCATAAATGATATGGATAACTCACTTTTAGGGGCAGGGGTTCCCAGGAGCGCAGAACTGGAGGAGCCCGAATTTCGTCCCAGCTCGGGAACTCCCAACCAGTCCCGCCCACAATGTAAGGATCCATGTTTTTAATTATTTTTCTGAAAATAAAGTTGGGGAATTGTGAAGAATTGATTAAAAAGTTTAAGTGATGTGCTGTTGAGTGTAGTTAATTAGTTTGGGTCTTAGTGCAATACACAAGCCAATATAGGGACCGGGGGTGTGATTTTTAAAGTTTGTATATAAGTGGTGTAGGTGAGGAGAGAGAAAATCACATTCTCTCCCCACCCCAAGTAGGCCGGCCTCCCTCTCTCTCTCTCTCTCTCTCTCTCTCTCTCTTATCCTCTATTTTTCTCCAACTTCTTCCCCAAATTCTCCCACAAACTCAACAAATCCACTCACCCCATGCACAAATTCTTCAACCATTGATCTTTGGAGCTTGGTACCTTCTTGCTTGGGCTTTGGAGGAGCCTTGATTGGTGAGTTCTAGAGTTTGGAGAAGCTAAGGTTTACTCAACATCAAATTTGGAGCTTAACCCCATTAAGGTAGGGAAATTTCTAACTCTTCCAAGTGTAAATGTGGTGTATGTGTGTGTATAGTCACTTGATTGTTAAGCTTTCCTTTGTCTTGTTGATTTCTTTGAGAAAAAACCCATCTTCTAGTCAAGTTTGTGTTGAAACTCATCATCTTCTAGCTCTTATGTTATTCTCCTCTTGATTTGGTAGATAACTCATCAATTTGTTGTTTGATTTCATGCTAATGCTTGTAATTTATATGAAATCCACTTTGCACCTATTTTCTAGTCATTTTGATTGAGGAATGCCTTGATTCATGAAGGATAATGTTTTCCCTAGTTAAATTAGTTGTTGAATCATCCCTCTCTAGCCCATTCCATTGATATTTGGCTTTAGAATCATCAAATTCGGAGTTCTAGTGCACAATCCCCAAAAATTCCATGTTTTTGGCCATTTTCGGGTTGCTCTATGGAAAACCTGCCCGGGAAGGAATCACTGCCGCCCGAGGGGTTTGACAGATTAGTGGACAACTTTTGTTTTGTTGTTCCGGCTCATCCCCATGCACTTGTTTGGTCCCGGAACCCGTTACATGGGTACTAATGAAAATACAAAAGGCTTCCCCTTCACTAGTTTCTGAGTAAAAATGGGCAGCATCTCGCTTATTTTTTGATAAGCCCAGAATTTAGTTGACTGCCCTGGAATTGTCAGTCCAAGATGACAAGTACAGGGTCATAATCCCCTACCCAACACATGGAATGCAGCAGCAGTTCACTAAACATTCAGTAGCAAAATCAGCAGATAATACGGTACAATAGCACTTGCACTGATCCCAGCGATCAGAACTTAGCAACAGAACTTGCACTGATCCCATCGAACAGTTACAGCAACAGAGTAGCAATGGCAGATCTAAAGGTTCAGCACATGACCATTACAACAGCAACATACAGTAGGAAAGTAGGTACAAAATAATGAGCAAATTGGAAGGCAAGACTAATGCTAACAACACCATAAGCTATGCCATGTAACCGGGTAACAGCAATGCAACATCAGCAACAGTATGGGAATGCAGCAGTTGCAGCAACAAAGTCAGTAGCAAAGTAGGTACAAAACAGTAGCAATTCAGTACCAAGTCATGGGCGCACACACTGCCTATTGTGGCATTAATCTGAATAATGGGCAAAGCAGCCCACAATTGCAAAGGAGGTTGGAAAAATTGGGCATGACTGCTGGAAGTAATGGACAGTTACCACAGAACAGGGGCAGCAACAGATTCTAAGTGTAAAAGCCAGCAGTGCAGCAAGAACTCAATAATAACATCACAAACTGATAAAACGATAAAACATCATACCCTAGATTTGTGAGCTCACATGCTACTAACTCCCTCGAAACATTCACTCTCCCACTCTACTTTTCACACAACTAGGGCCTGTGGTGCCTTACGCCCTCAAAGCTCACACACCCCCAATCACTAAATATTACGCCTCACAAGAATAAGGATCAAATACACATCTCACAGGGAACTCAAAGTATATGTAGGGTGAGAATAAGGGTGATAGTAAACAAATCAGCCAGTTGGCAGCTAAAAGTACCTGCATTCACACACAAAGCCCAAGTGGGTAATTAGTGATTCCAATGAACAAAGCACCTGCTGTGAAATAGCTCCTGTATCCTGCAAAACACACTGCTCCAATTGGAAAGTTAGTGAGTCTCAATCTGCTATTCATGTAAAGCTACTTGATATCCTGTTACAATGAGATACATCAGTGAACAATACACTGAGCTGGACAAATAAATACTGAGCTGGACAATAAGATACAATGAGCAGCATGCTTTGCTTTTCATATAAACATGAGGTATGGCTTAAATAAGCATAATGCTTAAATGTTCCAAGCTTCAAGTAGTGAGTTAGCTCCTGATGGGATCTTGTGAAGGGATAACAATCTACACCTAATTTCAGAGCAGATCTTGTGAACCAAAGAGGGCAAAGTGAGGTGGATGTTTTGGAACTTCCTGTGATTAAAAAAAAAAAATAAAAATTAGATGAGGATCAGCGAGGAAGGGTTGAGAGCTTCTCTCTCTAGAATCTAGAGAGAGAATGCACTCCCCTTCTTCCTATCACAATTTTTACAAAACCCACCAAATGGGATCTGATCCCTAATCCATCGCACAATTGATGGAGCAGATTTGGGTATCTTTTCCTAATCTGGTCCATTATTATTCCACACTTTGTATGGTTTCATCATTTGTTCCTTATGAAATTGGTTTATCCAATAACTGGGTCTCTGCATCAATTGGTTAGGCGTGGTGAAAAGGAGTATATCGGTCTCCTTTTAAAGCAACAACCAGCAGCACTTCTACAAGGGGATCTACAATCTGTTTGGTTCATCCTCATCCCCCTCCGATGGGCATCAAAGAGGCTTGTCCTCGTCTCTCTTAACTGTACCAGACCCATCTCTGATGGTGTTTTCATAGCTTCAGTCGTGGGGCTTCAACCATGGCACATCCAACTCTAAGAACATGCTTCTCACAGAGAAATTTGAGATCTCGGGTTCCTGAAACTAACTATTCCATGGCGACCCAGTTCCTCCCGCTAAGTGTCTCCGGTGTCACGGCGATGGGGTAATACCACATCCGGTTCTGGTTGCTAAGGAGAGCTCGGTGATGTAGGTCCTCATCTTCTCTCCTTTTCGTTTGTTTGAAGCTGGTTTTAGGGTTTGCTGTGCGTTTTCATCCTTAAGTTCAACCTGGAAATCTATTTGGGAAGGAGAGAGTGAGATCCACTCTCTCCTGTGTGAGTGGGCTTTCTTGCTAGCTCAAAACATGGGCATCTGTGAAGTGCATTGCTGTAAAGTGCACGTGCTGCTCTTACTGCATTTGGGCAAAGCCAAAACCGAGTGAGGTAGCTAACTTTGGTCAAAAACACATGGGGTAATGCAAAAACACATGAGGCGCATACATTTTGTTGCTTTCAATGTGAGATGATCGTCTGCTTGGTGGGCCCTTGTCTGGACGCATATGATGGGCATCACCTCAATTCCAAATTCAAATAGGGAGCATTTGGCCCCACATTTGACTCCTTGGGATAGCATGTTAAGAAAACTGGTGTCTGGAAATAAAATTGAGCTCGTTGGGAGGAGTTAGTACTTGGGTCTTGTGCCCTCACCTTCCCATTAAAAAAGCAATATTTTCCCAAGCCCGGAGTGCACAAAGGGGCAGTACTTCAGCAACTTGCTTGTGATAGCATTATTAATGGGAGACATGATCAAAAGGGACTGTCCCCACTTTTATTGGGCAGGGGTAACGCCCATAACCCAATGTTTGCATGTAAATTGCATCAGCCAAAAGGGCAGAGAGCTTTTTGACATCAACAAGTGAGGGTGGTCCCTTTCACTCTGAAAATTGTGGGCCTTTATCCCACGCATATGGGTGTAATAATTCACTCAAGTTACATTTTGGGAATTCTGCAAGTGGTGTTGCTCGGTGGGTAATTTAATGATCCAAGTAAGGATAGCTGTTGGGCCACTCACCGTGCGCATATTAGACACTAACCGTGCAGTTTTTGGTCAATTCGAGAAACTCAACAGGTTCAAAATTCAACAATTAGCCTTTGTGCCCATTAATTTTTGTCCATTTTATTCCTATCTTAGCGGGTTGTGCTAGGACCACCAAACAGCCCACCCCGGCGGGTTGTGCCGGGGAGTACGCATTTTTTTTTTTCCTTTCTTTATTTTCTTTATTTTCGTTTTGTCCTCCCTGGGGAATGCCCCTTGTAGGCTGTACATTCGCTTAACCCTTTTTAATTTCAAGCTGAATTACCCAAAAAAAAAAAAAAAAAAAAAAAACTTCCTGTGATTTCTCTCGATCCAAATATGGTAAAGAGAGACAGTAAATGTCAATTTGGTCAGTGTGCTCTTCAAGTCTTTCCTCTTAATGGAGGAGAGGAGATTAACCAGATTTAAGAGGGATTGGGGTGCCAAGTAAGCTGTGATTTGAGGGAAACAGCATCCCAGATTTGCTTGGTAAAGGGGCAATTAAAAAACAGATGGTCATGATCCTCCTCACCTGGGCAAAAACTGCAGCAAGAGGTGGTCTTAATGCCAAATAGAACGAGCCTATCCTTAGTAGATAGCCTATGCTGAATGGCAAGCCAACTAATGAGACTGCATTTTGGAATATGGGAAGGGAACCAGACTACATGGTTCCACCCAATAGTAGGAAACTTGATTCTAAGATGATCCCATAGCGAGGAGATGGAGAACACTCCATTCTGAGTGAGGGACCAAACCCAAGAATCAGGACAAGTGAAATTGTGATTAGTGATAGGAGGTAAATGAGATCTTATCTCATTCAATTCCCAAGTTTGGGTGATTGGGAAATTCCATTGATTGGATGCTCGTAAAATGGTAGTGACCTTGGCATCATCTGGTAGGCCGGAATCATAGACGATACGATTGCCAAATTTCCCGATTAATGGGCCAGAGGGATGCCAATTGTCATACCATAGGAATGTAGATTTACCATCGCCAATCTTATACTTGATAAAAGATTGGATAAGAGGACGGAGTTGAAGTAGCTTTCTCCAGGTCCAAGATGGGCTACTTGGAATCCTAGCCTTCCAGAAGCTTTTACCCTTAAGCAAATAGGATTTCACCCACTGACACCACATCGATTGCTCCCCCCCAGAGATGATAAACCATATGTGCTTGGCCATAGCAGCTTGATTCCAGATTTGAACGGATTTAAACCCTAAACCTCCTTCTTTTCTGGGAGAACAAAGATGTTCCCAGGAGACTTTGGCACCTGTGTGCCTCAGATCTGAACCAGTCCAGAAAAATGATCTAAGGATAGCTTCGACTTCCTTAACCACTTTCTTAGGGAGCATGAAGATGGAAGACCACTAAGTCTGCATAGAAAATAACACATACTTGATCAATTGGATTCTTCCAGCATATGAGAGATACTTGTTTGCCCAAGACTTGGTACGGCTTGTGATTTTATCAATGAGTATCTTACAATCAGAGTATTTAAGCTTAGTGGATATGAGGGGAACACCAAGATATCTGACGGGGAGAGTGCCCTCATGGAAACCCAATTTCTCAAGAATTGCTTGTTTATGGGAGGTGGAAACACCAGAAAAGAAGATGTTGCTCTTGCCTGGACTGGGGGATAGACCAGACAAGGCCTCAAATTCGGAGAGAGCATCTTGAATGCATTGAATGGAGTCCATGTCTCCTTTGCAAAAGATCATAAGATCATCAGCAAAGCACAAATTGATTAGTTGTGGTTACCATCATTCTGGGCAGATCTGTCGTGAGTGATTGTTGTTTGCGTGCTTGACTGAATCTACCAATTTCTGGGCAAATTGCCACAGTCTGTTTGTTATGTTCCTTGCAGGAACTTTGGTACTATTGTAGATCATTGTTTCTGCCATACCTGCTATACTAGTTGCTGCTGGAAATCCAGTGCATATATTGATGCTCCTGATCATGCCCAAATGTCCAATGCAATTAACCATACACTGTATTTTGATGTTGTGATCTGTTTGTCACTACTGCAACTGCTGCTGTTTTGCCAGGATATGGTTCTTTTGGTCCTTCCTGGGTTTCATCTACTGCTATGCTGTGATACTGTTGTTGCTTTTGTTGCTCCCATTTTGTGAACTCAAGTAGCGTTTATTCATTGGGTTGTTCCTCATTATTGGCCTATCCTTGGGCTGTCCCTAGGACTTTTGATAACCCTTGGGAAGGGGGAATTCCTCCCAATTAGGTGAAATGTTAGTATTGTTTGCTGTATTCCATAGTGGTTGTTTGCTGTTATTCAAGAAGCATTCCATTGTTGTTTCTGGATAGCAAGTATTTAGGCAAAGGGCTGTTGCCCAGATGTCCTTGGAGGCATCAAGAAACATTGATTTATTCCTGACTCTTGGCTTGTTCATAGGAGGTTATGGATCATCTAGTCCAGACGTAGTGGTGCAAAGGGGCGATTAAAGTTGATGAATCTTATCCGTTCAAAGCTAAGCACATTCCACGGAGGGGAAGCTGCCACGTCGGCCACGAATGACCCCTGTCAATCGCATTTAATGCAGCACAAAACACGAAAAAGTAGGGATAACCGTCAGAAATTTGAATTCTAGAGTGTTTCCTCTTCTTTGTCAGACCTCAGAAACAGGGGAGTAGCTGATAAGGAAGAACGTCAAGGGCAACTCAGATTAAACCTAGCTCCCTTAGTAAGGTCGGTTAGCATGTGACAAGGCAGGTCACGCACCTTGGGAAATGACCCGACCTGACTTGGAGGTCGGCCCAGTCGTAGGTCATTCACGGATGACATTAGCAGGCTGGGAATGACCTCATTCAGGTCGGGACCTGCCATAAAAGCTCGGTCCTAGTGATCAACTCGTCACGCAGAGTCCTACGCGAACAGGGCTCTAAGGAGTCAGTTACAATGATAAGCCATGATCGGCCAGAACCTTATCTGTAAAGACTCGAAAATTTTATGAAAATTCTTTTATTTCTTTTATTCATTTCAAGTTGTATGAACGTATTGAGAGGTCTGAATGACCCTCTCAAACAAAGGGCTGCTAAACTCTTTTTGAAGGATAATGAACTTTCACTAATGGGTCTAATTGAACATAAAGTTAAGGAACCTAACATTAAGAAGATTATGAGATCCATTTGTCCACATTGGCACCATACACACAATTCTTCCCATGCCCCCATTGGGAGAATGCTTATATGCTGGAATCCTCACATTTTAAGTGTGCAGGTTCTTCATACAACCAGTCAACTTATCCACTGTAAGGTGTCATCCTTACCTGATAATCATGAATTCCTGGTTACCTTTGTGTATGGTGCTAATGATCATACTGACAGAGTAAATCTTTGGAATGATCTATGCAATTTGAAAAATAGCGAGTGTTGGGTGGTAATGGATGACTTTAATGCCATTAGGAGCCCTAAGGAAAAATCTGGTGGTACCAACATTTGGCCCCCCCACGTGGATGACCTTAATAAATGCCTCTATTCATGTGAGATTGATGATTTAAGATATTCTGGAAATCATTTTACTTGGTCTAACAGGCAGGATCCTCCCAATCACATCTCTACCAAGCTTGATAGAGTGTTGGTTAATGATTTTTGGCTGAGGACTCATACCTCTTCTTCTGCATTCTCCCCTAATCCTGGGATCTCTGATCACTCACCAGCTATCGTCCACATATCACCTCCCCCCAAACCTCCCAAAAGACCTTTTAGGTTTTTTGATTTCCTAGCAGACCACCCTTCCTTCTTACCTTCAGTCCAAAAGATTTGGAGACAAGTAATTCTTGGGAACCCCATGTTTTGTCTTACTGAAAAGCTTAGGAGGTTGCAAGTTGAACTTAAAGCGCTGAATCATAAGGAATTCAGTGCTATCTCTGATAGAGTAGCTACCACCAAAAACCAGCTTGAGATATTGCAGACTACTCTTGGCAGGGATCCTACAAACCCTGCCACTCAATTGGAAGAGAAACTGGTGTACAAGCAATTCCTTACTCTCTCTAGAGCTGAGGAGAGCTTAGCCAGGCAAAAGTCAAGGATTCAATGGCTTAAGCTTGGTGATCAATGCATCTCGTTCTTTTTCAAATCAATCAACAATAATAGAAATAGAAGCAAAATTACTAGTCTTGTATTGGGTGACACCACTACCCATGACATGACTGTAATCAAGGACACCTTTGTCAAATTCTATTCTAGTCTTCTTGGTACACCACACTCCATTACCTATGATGGTCATGATAGGATCAACCAACTCATTAATCAGAGACTCTCTTATGACCAGAGTATGAGCATGGTTCAAGATATCACCAATGCTGAAATCAAGGAGGTTGTCATGAGCCTCAATCCCCATAAGGCTCCTGGCCCTGACGGGTATAATGCTAGGTTTTTTCAAAAAGCCTGGCCTATTGTGGGTCATGAGGTCACCTCTGCTATTCAGAGTTTCTTCAGGTCTGGGAAACTTATGGGCAAAGCTAAAGTACCTAATCCCTCAAAAGTTGGTGACTTCTGACCAATTTCCTGTTGTAACACTGTTTACAAGTGCATTGCCAAGATTTTGGCTAAGAGGCTCCAGAGCGTTCTCCCTGTTCTTATTGATCCAGTTCAATCTGGCTTTATTAAGGGCAGGAGAATTGCTGATAATATCTTCCTCACACAGGAAATCATGCAAGGGTATCACAAATCCACCTCTTCGCCCAAGTGTGCTATGAAAGTGGACATAATGAAAGCATATGACAATGTCAGATGGGATTTCTTGTGGGATACACTTGGGTGCATGAATTTCCACCCCAAAATGATCACATGGTTAAAAGCTTGTGTTACCACAGCTAACTACACTTTAAACATTAATGGTGAACCTACTGGCAACATTAAAGGTGCCAGAGGGCTTAGACAAGGGACCCCTTGTCCTTTTTTTTTGGGTAAATAAGCTTGAAATTAAAAAAAAGGCTAAGCGAATGTACAGCCTACAAGGGGCATACCCCAGGGAGGACAAAGAAAAAAGAAAAAGAAAAGAAAATTGGATGAAATAAAGGGGTGGTCACTAGGACTACATGAGGAAAACATAGGGGAATTACAAGATAAGCCAAAAAACTACTATGGCAATACCAATGAAAGCATCCTAACTACAGCAACAATCAAGAGTAACAACAATTGCAACAGTAGAAGCGGATTGCAACAGCCCTTGCAACCCGAATAATATCAAGAGTAAACAACACGTGTGAGCATTCAGTACAACAGCACTTGTACTGAATATATAAATATAAACAATAGATTGCAACAACCCTTGCAACCCACATGATATCAATATGCATGGAAACGTGGGAAGTACATAAAACAAACAACATAATAACCGTGTGGAGGCAGAACAGCAATCCAGTTGATAAAGATAGGTCTGGTAGACCTGACTTTAGGTTTCACTGGAGATGCAGTCAACCAAAAATCATCAACTTATGTTTTGCTGATGACCTTATGCTTTTTTGCAAGGGTGATGTAAGTTCAGTCAAGCATATCCAAGACTCTTTGGTTGAGTTTGAATCCCTCTCTGGTTTATCCCCAAGCCCTGGGAAGAGTAATGTATTCTTTTCTGGAGTGCAACACTCTGTTAGAGAGGAGATTCTTCAAATGCTAGGCTTCAAAGAGGGTTTTTTGCCTGTGAGATACCTTGGTGTTCCATTGTTGTCCACCAAGTTGAAGCACATTGATTGCAAATCCATGATTGACAGAATCACCTCAAAAACCAAAACCTAGACCAATAGGGATTTAACTTATGCTGGTAGGGTTCAACTGATAAAAAATGTCCTTTTCTCAATGCAAACTTATTGGTCCTCCCTCTTTATACTTCCCAAAAAAGTTATCAAAGAGGTTGAGTCCATCCTGAGGTCTTTCCTTTGGTCTGGTCCAGACCTCAAGAAGACTGGGGCCAAAGTATCTTGGGAGCACTTGTGTTGCCCCAACCAGGAGGGTGGCTTAGGTTTTAAATCTATCCTCATCTGGAACAAGGCTGCTATTGCTAAACACATTTGGTTCCTTATCTCTGGTGGGGAGCAATCTATGTGGTGTCAATGGGTTAAGTCATACTTACTTAAGGGGAAAAGCTTTTGGGAAGTCAAAATGCCCAGTTCACCTTCTTGGGTTTGGAGAAAGCTCCTCAATCTCAGATCCATTGTACAACACCACATCAAAGTGGTGATTGGTAATGGAAAAACTACCTCACTGTGGTTTGATAACTGGCACCCCCTTGGACCTCTTGCACATAAGTTTGGTCCTAGAGTTATCTATGACATTGGACTCACCAAAGATGCTAATGTGGCTGCCATCATTAGAGGATCTAATTGGGGTCTTCCCATTACTCAAACCCTTGAAATCAATGAGATTAGACATGCTATTAGCTCCCTCCCCAGCCCTAACCAGGATCTTGAGGATCATTATAAATGGGACCTTAACTCTAATGGTGAGTTCACCATTTCTTCCTATGGAATGACCTCAGAACAAAATTCCCAAAGGTCCCATGGTACACCACCATATGGTTCCCTGGCCATATCCCTAAATGTAGCATGATTACATGGCTTGCTATACACAACAGACTATATACTGGAGATAGGTTGGTTTTGTTTGGCACAATCCCTATCTCCTGTTGTAGTTTTTGTACGGGTACGGAAGCCCACGACCACTTATTCTTCAATTGCCCTTTCACATCACAAATTTGGTCTGAAATGCTTGCTCATATCAATGTCAGTTGGCCCTCTAGGCCTTGGGGTGAATGGATCACTCATATCTCAAACCTCAAAGGCAAAAGTCAAAAAAATTTAATCATCAAGTTGACATTCACTACCACAGTGTACCAAATTTGGATTGAAAGGAATATTCGCAAATTCCAAAATACATTTTGCACTGTGCCTGTTGTGGTTGCAAAAATTCATACCATGGTTAGATACAGACTGTTGTCCTTGGAAAGTCTCCCCCGTGGACATCACTACCATGGATTGTTAATTAAGTGGGGGATAGACTGAAAACTTTATCCAACCGGATTATTGCAATTCTGTTTTGAGCAGGTTCTATATGACAGGAGTTACCAGTCATGGCATCCTAAAGAAATCAAGAGTTGGGTTCTCACTTACTACCCACTTGGGTTTCTTTGAGTACAGCTTACAGGCCCCATATACAAAGTTCACAGGTTTGATGCCACTGTTGCTGCTGTACTGCTGAGGTTGTTAACAGATATCCAGGGGCTTGCTGCAACAGTGTTGCTGCAGCAGTTAGCTTGCTGCTGCTATGTACTGCTGCTATGTACTGCTGCAACTGCTGCCCTCTCCAAGGTCCTAGTGGCAAATGATCAAAGCAATCCAATCAAGAGCAATCCAGAGCAAATGACCTATGTTCCTATGCGTGGGAGGCACAACAGGGGGCAGATTCAATGGCATTAACTGCTGCTGCTCCTGTATTTGCTGCAGCAAGGAACAGAGTTTCATTCCATTGGCAAATCATCATCAGGTTCCATCATATGTTTTTATGTACTTCTCACGTTATGTACACTGCTTTATGTACACTGCTCTGATATCATGTGGGTTGCAAGGGTTGTTGCAACCTGCTGTTTTTATTTTCAGTACAAGGGTTGTTGTACTGAATACTCACACGATTTGTTTTAAGTATTTCCATGCATCTTTGATATCATGTGGGTTGTAAGGGTTGTTGCAATCTGCTGTTTATATATTCAGTGCTAGTGTTAAATGATTTCACTGCTGCCCGTGTTCTTTTATTGAATGCTACCTGGCCAATTGCATTTTGCTGCTGTTAACCATGATTTGCTGCAGTATGCTGCTGCTATTTCTGTGTTTGTGAACCTGTTACGTTACTTGGATTATCAGAAATTCAAACGGAACCTTGCAAAAAATTTCAGAATCTGGTTGCTCATATGCTAAGTCATTGGATTAGAGTCATTGGATTCATCTGGACTGCTGTGTGTCTGATCGGCATCCTCAATGATGATATAGCCTAGCCTAGCCTAGGGGGGCTGTCCCTTGGCAAGTATGATCCCCTTTGGGAGGGGGCTTCTTCCCGTACCTAGCCTTGGGGGGTTGTCCCTTGGCACGATTCATTGTTAGGATTCACGGTATGATGGCATGCTATTTGTCACGGAGCCATCCATTCCATTTTGCTCAATGCCATAGTGCTCCGCCATGGAGCCATCCATTCCATTCTACTATCCAGTTGCTGCAGTTCATAGTTGCTGCAGATCAGTCCTGCAGTTGATGCAACAACAGATTTGTGCATTGTGCAGCAGCAGACTATGTGTTGGTATAGCAGTTTGGTGCAGCAGCAGTTTGCAGTGGTAAAGGCTTAATGTCGCTGCAGCAGCAATTCTGTTAAACAGCAAGAGGTTCTATCCCAACTTATGCCAAATGACATGTTCAATCATCAAGCTCTATCCCAAGCTTCTCCAAGGTGCTCTCATGTTCAAGGCCCAAACTTCAAGCAGCCCAAGTCACATATGCAGTTCCAAGTCTCATGTTCATTCATCAATTACCATGTTCAACCTTTTTTTGTGTGTGGTGTTTCTCTCTCCTCTGATAGATGGGAGAGAAACACCTCTAGAACACTTTGTAGCCATTTGGCTTTAGCTTTCCCAATTTTCTTTTCTCTTTCTTTTCTTTCTTTCGTTTTTCTTTTCCTCCTGGGGTATGCCCCTTGTAGGCTGTACATCCGGTTAGCCCCTTTTTATTTAAAGCTATTTTACCCAAAAAAAAAAGAAAGTATTAATTAAAGTTTTTAAAGTGTTTCCGTCAAAGCGTTTGTATGGGTGTGTATCTTGGTGTACAGGGGTTCGGTGAATGATTGAGATGTGTATTTTGATGTTGTGACGTGGTTTTGGGGTGTTGAGATAAATGCTAGAAGTGATCGGAGGTCCAATCGATTGAAGTAGTAGAAAATTTGAAAATTTTCCAGTTGCTACTGGTAGCAATATGCTATATTGCTACTGGTAGTGGAAATCTGTGAAGTGTAAAACTTTTCCCATGTGCTACTACTAGTAATCAACGATCAGTGGGTCAGTTTGTGTTTTGGCTACCAATAGTAGTATACTGCTACCAGTAGCAAGAGTAGTTTTCTGCAAATTTTTGTGCGCAATTTGGGGGTTCTATAAATAGACCCCTTAACCCATTTTTCACCCCCCACACCCCGATTTTGAGCCCTAGAGCTCCTCCCTCTCACTTCTCTCTAGAAATTACACAAAACTATTTGATTTCAACACAAACCCATTTCCAATCTTGAAGATTCTTGCATTTCTAAGCTAGATTATCACTTGGATCACGTTTTCTCTCTCTCTCTCTCTCTCTCTCTCTCTCTCTCTCTCTCTCTCTCTCTCTAAGGTAAGGGCTGAGCTTATTGAGCTTCTTTGCTCTTGTTTCACGTTTTTCTCTCTTCCCCTTCAATTGTGAGTGAAACCTCACTATTGTAACTCGTTTTTGACTTGATCTTGTCTCTTGAATACGCAGTGGAGCTTCGGTAGAGGTTGTTTTCGGGATTTGGGGTTTTCTACACCTAGGGTTCCACTCATCTTCCATCTTCAAGCAAATCCTTGATGTAGGGAAACAATTACTACCTCCTCTAGTTATATACTTGTGATTTGTTGTACATATGTTCTTCTTGGCTTCAATTTCATGGAAAATCATGTTTTCCCTCTTTGTATGGGTTTTCCTCACAATTTACGCAAGGTTGGTGGTGACTGAATACTCCCCCACAATTTGCGCATTGATCAATTGCAAAGAAGCCAAGAGGAGAGAATTAATCAGCACAAAAATAGCACAACATTGGTTCTTCCTATCCATCAGCTTTTGCTGATCAAGAGAATTCTAAAGCACAACTAGACAAGGAAGAAAAATCTGATTCACGAGTAATATTTTCGATTAAGTTGACGCGTTTATTGGAGCAGCCGAACTTGACCTGTCATTTTTTGACCCCGAAAATGTATGGAATTTTCTTTTGTGGTGCAAACAAACAATGAATATATAAGAAGGGAATTAAAAGAAAACGTAAAAGAAAAAGAATTGCATGAAATTTCTTTAAGGGGTCCTACGGGGCACAGCGAGCTGCTGTCAGCCTTGTATGTGCATAGGGCTGCAAACGAGCCGAGTCAAACTGAGCTTTACTGTTCTCAAGCTTGTTTATTAACTTTTTAACGAACTCGAGCTCGAGCTCGGTGAAAACTTAACGAGCCGAGCTCGAGCCGAGCTCGAGCCGAGCTGGCTTAGGCTTGACTTGAGCTCGAGTTTGTTCACGAGCCTTAACGAACCACCGAAAAAATATATTTACACTCACATAGGCTTAAAACAACAAAGAAAGTTTACTTGTGCATATATATATGGTTTATATTTATATACCCTATAGGAAAATAGTCTCAATTTTAAAATAATCATGAAATTTAATAAGTTATTTGAAAAAATAGTGCTTTAGGATATCAAATTGGAATAAAAAATTATATTATTTTATTCATCTAAAATGTAAACGAGCCTTATCGAGCCGAGCCGAGCTTTGCCATGCTCATGCTTGTTTGTTAAGGTTTTAACGAACTCAAGCTCGAGCCGAGCCTCAATAAAAACTTAACGAACGGAGTTCGAACGAGCTCTTTTCGAGCCGAGCTCACGAACGACTTGGTTCATTTGCAGCCCTATATGTGCATGATGCATCGCGAATTTTTTTATTTTTTTTTAACAGCATCGCGAATTGATTTGACAATTCATTTGTTCGTCGTGTTTTATGGGTTATCTTCACGTAAAGATAGGTTAATTTGTAGGATCCACACTTTATGAGACATCTCTAGCAACTGTTGGAGAGCATCCCATCGCATAGAAAAATTAGAAGAAACAAGATACATGGGGTGGGTATATGGTTTTTTTTGTTTGATGTGTCCAAGTGAATTTTTTTTTTTTTGGGTAATTAAGCTTGAAATTAAAAAAGGCTAAGCGAATGTACAGCCTACAAGGGGCATACCCCAGGGAGGACAAAGAAAAAAGAAAAAAGAAAAAAAAAAAGAAAATTGCGTGAAATAAGAGGGATGGCCACAAGGGATACATGAGGGTAAGTAGGGTAAAATACAAGATACGCAAAACATACTAAAACAGCAGCAGGTCTAACAGAAGCAAGACTAACAGCAGCAAATAGTGGTAGCAGATTGCAACAGCCCTTGCAACCCACTTAAAATCAACAGATTACAATAGAAGCAAACATAATAACAATTGCAACAGCCCTTGCAACAGTAATGAACAACAAGAGAATTGGGAGGGTTGAGAGCTTCTCTCTCTAGAAATAGAGAGAGAATGCACTCCCCTTTCTCACATCTTCCCAATAATTTGATCCAGAGGTAATTTTTATGCTCTGTTCAGAAATAACGAGTGGTTCTTCCACATCCCAAACAGTGGTTCATCAACAAAATGGGACTGATGAAGGGCGTATCATCCTATCCTAATCTTTATAAAATCCAACAACCTGTTGGCTTTAAACTTCATCAAGTGGATTTGTTCCACCCTTATTCATCCGCCCAAGGGGTTTCAACCCACAATCCGCATTTTCTACAAGATCTACGAGTAGCTTCTCACCAACTCAACACCAGCTCGTCACTGGGTTCCAGCTGAGCAATCTACCATTTTCGACATGGAGTTCCTCTCCTTGTTGGAACACGATTTTTTCCAGGAAAGTTTCAGGCAGTCACTGTTGAGATCAGGGGCCCACTTTCCGAGAATAGGCTTTACCTTTGCAGTTCAGTTCTTCTCCGTTAGGTGTCGTTGGTGTCACGGCGGTGGGAGGTAATACCACCATGGGTTTCTGGATTTGATAAGGTGAGTTTATGGTGAATTTGGTCCCCAGATCTTTGATGCGCCTGTTTTGGAGTTTTTTCTGGATAACCCAAATCGAAAGCATGATAATTTCTTGGTTATTTTAGTTGGAGTTATTTCGGTTGTGTGGAAGTACTGGGTCTGTTCTTCATTTTCTGAGTTTCGGTTGAACTTTGGAGAAGACGAGGGTGGACTTCACGTTTTTCTTCGCGACTGGGTAATCTCCGGATTGAAAGCCATGGGGTTGTGCGCCTAACAGACAGACCATGTGGGGGGAAGACAAAAATGCACCCTTAATCCTGAAAGCCATCATTACACTTTGCGTACTCGGTGGTAACAAATCAAGGGGCAGTGTGCATTTGCTGTGGGCAATACACCTTTTGACCAAAAAATTTGGACCTTTATCTCCTAGTGGGTAGGGCCAGCTGATGTATTCACCATATTCCACGCAAGAGAGAAATATCCAGCGAGTGGGACCAGCTTTATAGCAGATTATTCGGTGCAATGTTTTAAATCCAAGTCCAATCGGTGACAGGTTCTTCTTTTCCTAGTTGCACGTAAAATGCATCTACAAAAGAAAACATGGGGGTACAGCTGTGGTTCTCATTTCAAATCTGGCAGTGTACACTCCTTACAATTATGGCAGCAATGTTCCTTTTATTTCAACTGAGCATGGGTACCTTTTGTTCTTGTATTAGCTTTGTAACAGCATTAGTACCTTTTGTCAAATGTTTCCTTTCCTTCTTTCGTAGAAGGATAGGAAACATTTATGCTTCCTCATCTTTTTAGAAGGTTAGGTCCTCATTTCCCGTAGCTACTTGTAGCCATTTGGCGTAAGGTTCTCATTTTTCTTTTCTATTTTCTTTTTCTTTTATTTTATTTTCTTTTCTTTCCTCCTGGGGTATGCCCCTTGTAGGCTGTATATTCGGTTAGCCCTCTTTTTATTTCAAGCTTATTTACCCAAAAAAAAAAAAAAAAATGAACAACAAGAGTAAATCAAATTGCAAAAGCAGCAGTAGATTGCAACAGCCCTTGCAACCCACTAAACATCAACAGATTGAATAGAATGAGATAAAGGAAAGAAGAAACTCCCCTTTAGTGGTTGGATTTTGAGGAAGACCTTTGCCTGGCAATTTTCTTAGCCTTCTTTTGTTGCTTTTTTTTATCTTCCAGAGGCTGATAAATCACTTGAATAGCTCTCAAAGGGAATTGTGACTGGAGTGGAAGGACTATCATAATCAACATCATCTTCAAAATTGATATCTTTGATGTCTTCAGGAGATTGGAACTTATCTGGAGGTACAGCATTATCCAGAAGAAGATCCTTCACCTGGTTCACTTCATCAGAAGGGGTGACCTCCTCCAACACATGGAAAGAATTGGAGTGAAGCGCATGCAACATAGAAGACACTCCACCAGAGGCAGGAGCACGTGAAACCTTGGCCTTCAATGAAGTGGTGTACACTTCCTGGGAAACTGTTTGAGGGGTACCAATCTCCTTTGATGTAGCATTGTTTTTTTTTTTTTTTTTTTGATAACCGAGGAACAGCCCTACAATAGGCCACTAATTGGACCCACTGCACGACCCAAACCTCGGAGGGAGCTGGCGCAACCCACACCAGTCACGGCCCCCCGCTTAGCACAGGTACTCACCCTGTGGGGAATCGAACACCTGACCAAAGGGACTACCCCTAAAGTCAGGCACTCGCCCTAACCACTGGGGCAACCCCTGGGTGTGTAGATGTAGCATTGTTGACTGCTTGGACGTACGAAAAGCCCAGAGCAGAAGTTAATTGAACAGTTTCTGTGGCTTGAGGATTTATAACACTTGAAGAGGATGGGCAAGCTCTCGGCTCAGATTTAGTATTACACTGGATTTTTTTTTTTGGGTAAATTAGCTTGAAATTAAAAGGGGTTAAGCGAATGTACAGCCTACAAGGGGCATACCCCAGGGAGGACAAAATGAAAAGAAAGAAGGAAAGAAATGAAAAGAAAAGAAAAAGTGCGTGGTCCCCGGCACAACCCGCCGGGGTGGGAAAATGAGTAGTACTGGCACATCCCGCCAGCATAGATGTAAATATGCAAAAATGCAATAATGTAGTAAAGCGTAATGCCGTGCACAACCCGCAGGGCTAGGATAACGTGAAAAGCATGCATATAAATGAATAACATGTAATGAGTCCTGATAGGCACCACTGTAAGGAATGTGATTAGCCCGTGCTCGTGTCCCATTAGCCTAGCCATTCCAAAGGAAAGGGAGGCATCAAGGACATGAGCATGGGCTTTGCGGAAGAACATAACCAAGTGATGATAGTGTCAAATACCTCACCTAAGTAAGGAAGGTACTCATATGCTCAAGATCTGCATGTCCTCCTCAAAAATAAAAAGATAGCCCGCGGTGCATCATAATAACAAGGATAGGGCTAGAGGTAGGTGAGTTCCCCAACCAAGCTGAAGATCATGATTGACAGAGCCAGTCCCAAGGAATAAACCTCGGATCAGAGAAAACCAAGTCACCTCAATGTAGAACACATCTAATGATAATCTCCGCCATCGGGCTCTGAACATACACAATCAACCAAACGGTGCAACTATCCTAGTCCAAGTAACCCACACCCGGTAAATGTAACAGTGCCCCCTGTAATGAAAAGTAGTACACGCAGAAGGAGCTCGGGGTCGGAGGTGGATGAGACCTCTGAACCATGCTAAGGTAGAACCATGACTAGGGTCAGCCCTAGGGTAAACTCCGTCCCCTTCGGAGAACCCCAGCCCACGGAAACTTTTTTTTTTTTGGGTAAATAAGCTTGAAATAAAAAGAAGACAACAGAATATACAGCCTACAAGGGGCATACCCCAGGGAGGACAAAAGAAAAGAAAAGAAAAGCAAAGAAAAAAGGAAATTTAAAGGGATGGCCACATTGGCAACATTGGGGAGGGATAACTAAATGCAAACATATAACTTAAATTACTCTAGGTGTTTCTAGACCATCTTGGAAAGAGAGCGGAGAAACACGCAAAATAGCACGATTGATATGGCAACCCTTGAGACTTTGAATGGGAACACAACTCTTGTACTGTGAATGGATGAAAGCTGTTGTTGACGGCAGCAAGGGGACTTGGTTATAGCCACCTTTTGTTACAATACATGGGCATGCAGAACATTAGACTCCAACTCACGGCACACCACTTGAGCCTTAGAAAATTTCGCCATGACCCGTTCGTAATTGGAGCACCCTCAAGGTGCCAACCACTGCGTATACAACAGCAGCAGCTGAAAAGGAAAAAGAAAAGAAAGAGGAAGAGATGGAGCAGCAAATTGCTTGGAATGGCACTTACAATCCCAGAGAATCAGATGTCTGCCCAGAGATTGGCAGCCCATAAATACTGAGTTTCATCTACTACTGCTAGAAAGGTTGGCCTAACAGTAGGTGTAACAGCTAGTGTAGGGAGGAAATGCCCCCTCCCAGAAGGGACTAATACATGCCATGGGACAGCCCCCCAAGGCTAGGCCAGAAATCTCAACATCGTGGATGCTGATCAGGCACACAGCAGTCCAGATGATACCAAACAAATCTAAGCAAATTAACAATCATGTCCACTGGATTTCTGGAAATATAAGTAAGCAAGAATCTATAGCAACAGCCCTTACTATAGTTTAACATGAAGATTCAATTGCAAGCAAGTAAAAATGTAGGTTGCAACAGCCCTTGCAACCCACTAAATGAGCATAATCCAAATGCAAGCAAGCAAGCACGTATCTATAGCAACAGCCCTTGCTATAGATTACATGAAGTTCAAGTAAAAAGTATGATTACCTGGAGTATTAGCAAGATCCTCCCCAAGTAATGGCCAGCAGCTCAGATTTGCATCAGTTGGAGCTCTTTCCATACAATGATTCCTGGAATATATGACTCCCAACAGCTGCAAACTGTAAACAGCTGCAAACTGCTGCAGCAACTGCTGCTGCAACGTCAACACTTTGCAGATGGAAGTAACATAATGAGTTATGCAAGTAACATTCAATCCTAGTTGGTGTCTCACCCTTCAACTCCCTTGGAACCTCACAACTTCTATAACACTCTCTAAGGTTCCACACTCCCTCAGAACTCACAAGATTTAATTCACCAACCATTTATCACACTCCACTCAAATAGAAATTCTGAGGCTCAATACTCACAACTCACTGGATCACACAGTTTGTGTAAGTCACCCACACAAACATGATAATCAACAGTAAAGTAAGACCTGTACTCAAATTTCCCAAATGGGATGTTAGTAAAAGAATATTTCCTGAAGCTCAAGACCTGCATCCGCAAAATCCCAATTGGGTGGTAAGTGAATAAAACCAGTTCAGCATACTTAATATAAAATGAAAATGAAAGCATGCCCATCCATCATAAGCCACAGTTTAGGAGTTAGTAGCAATGTTCCAAGATTCCATTAAGGCATTTGGTCCACTTGGGATTTTATTGAGAGACATCAATCTGTTCCTAATATCAAGACAAATCCTAGCAACAACAGAGGGAACAGGATGCTGCAACTTCTGAAACTTCCTATTGTTTCTTTCTATCCAGACATGATAAATTGTAATAGTGAAGGACAGCTTAGCAAGGGTGCTTCTCAGGCCTTTCCCTTGGAAAGTGGAAAGTTGAGAGACCAGACTAGATAATGAGTGTGAATGCCAGGTGAACTGGGATTTAAGAGACACAGCCTCCCAAACTTTTTTGGTAAAGGGACAATTGAAGAAAAGATGATCATGACTTTCTGTGTCAGAGCAAAAACTACAGCACGGGGAGTCAATGACTCCAAACTGGACCAATCTATCACCCGTGGACAACCTGTGTTGGATGGCAATCCAACTAATGAGGCTACACTTAGGTATATGTGAGGGGAACCAAATAATAGGACTCCACACAACAGGAGGGAAATGAGTCCTAAGTTTGTCCCAAAGAGTTGATATCTTAAATTGTCCATCTTGGGCAAGAGTCCATTGGCAAGTATCAGCATGGGAGGAGCTATCCCCATGAATAGGAGGAAGAGCATCTCTAATCTCATTTAATTCCCAGGTTTGAGTGATGGGAAATTTCCATTGGTTATTGTGGTCCAGTATGGCAGACACCGTGGCATTATCAGGTATACCAGAATCATAAATGATGCGATTACCAAATTTTGTAGATAAGGGGCCAAGGGGGTGCCAATTATCATGCCAAAGGAAAGTGTTGGAACCATCCCCAATTTTATACTGAATGTATGATTGTATGAGAGGACGAAGTTGGAGCAACTTCCTCCACGTCCAAGAAGGGCTACTGGGAATTTTAATTTTCCAAAAACTCCTACCTTTGAGTAAGTAAGATTTCACCCACTGGCACCACATGGATTGCTCTCCCCCCGAGACCAGGTACCAAATATGCTTAGACATAGCAGCCCTGTTCCAAACTTGAAGGGATTTAAAGCCAAGCCTCCCTCTTTCTTAGGGGAGCACAGTTGCTCCCAAGATATTTTAGCCCCAGTGTTCCTGAGATCAGATCCAGTCCAGAAGAAGGATCTAAGAATAGATTCAACTTCTTTAATGACCTTTTTTGGGAGAATGAATATAGAGGACCAATACGTCTGCATGGAAAAAAGGACAGATTTCACGAGTTGTACTCTCCCAGCATAAGATAAGTACTTGTTTGCCCAAGATTTAGTACGATTGGTGATTCTATCAATGAGAGACTTGCAGTCTGAGTACTTGAGCTTAGTGGAGATGAGAGGGACCCCCAGGTATCTAACAGGGAGGGAGCCCTCTTTAAACCCAAGAAGATCAAGAATGGCAGTTTTAATTGAGGGGGGAACTCCGGAGAAGAAAATGTTACTTTTGCCTGGACTAGGGGAGAGTCCAGAGAGGGCTTCAAACTCAGCAAGAGCCTCTTTAATGCACTGAATAGAACTCAACTCCCCTTTGCAAAAGATCATAAGATCATCAGCAAAGCAGAGGTTGATAATCTTTGTCTTGTCACATCTCCAATGGAAGTGGAAGTTGGGATTGAGGGACTTCTCTTTAAGTATTTGAGTTAGCACTTCCATAACAATGACAAAGAGGTAAGAGGACAAGGGGTCACCTTGCCTCAGACCCTTCCTACCCTTGATGAAACCAGTGGGCTCCCTATTGATGTTCAAGGAGTAGTTAGCTGTTGTAACACAAGCTTTGATCCATTGAATCATATGGGGATGGAAATTCATAGATTCAAGAATGTCCCACAGGAAGTTCCATCTAACATTGTCATATGCTTTCATAATGTCAACTTTAAGTGCACACCTAGGTGAGGAGGAATGCTTATGGTAATCCCTCATTATTTCCTGAGTGAGGAAGATGTTATCTGTTATTCTCCTACCCTGAACAAATCCAGATTGCACTGGATCAATGAGATGGGGTAGTGCAGCCTGGATCCTCTTGGATAAGATTTTAGCAATGCACTTGTAAACGGTATTACAACATGAAATTGGCCTATAATCCCCAACTTTCGAGGGATTTGGAATTTTAGGGACAAGTGCAACACTGGTAGAATTAGCTTTAGTGAGGAGCTTACCAGATCTGAAAAAATTCCTAACAGCTGATGTCACATCTGTCCCCACAACATCCCAAGCTTTTTGGAAGAAACCAGCATTATAACCGTCAGGACCAGGGGCTTTATTGGGATTAAGTGACATGAAGGTTTCCTTAATCTCAAAGTTTGAGATTTCAGAAATCATGGAAACTCTTTGAGAGTCAGAAAGTTTAGATTTAATAAGCTGATCGACCCTTGAGCTACCAGAGTATTGAGTGGAATGAGGGGTGCCCAACAACTGAGTATAGTACTCAACAAAGGTAGACTTAATCTCACCTATATCATAAGTGAGACTATTATCACCGAGCACCAGGCTAGTGATTCTACCTCTATTTCTATTTTGGGATATGGACTTGAAAAAATATGAAGTACATTGGTCCCCGAGCTTGAGCCACTGAACCCTAGATTTATGCTTGGCAAAGCTCTCCTCAGCTCTAGCCAACAGCAAGTACTGTCTGCACAGCACCCTTTCAAGGAGTTGGTTATTGGTATTTTTAGGGTCTGCCCCAAGGTCCTTTTGAACAATGTCAAGTTGTTGTTTAATAGCCAAGGTCCTAGAGGAAATATCGCTAAACTCTTTAGTATTCAGTTGTTTGAGTTCTTTTTGTAGGAGCCTAAGCTTCTCAGTTGTTACATACATAGGATTACCAATAATAACACTTCTCCATACTTGCTGAACAACACTAAGAAATTTAGGATGGTCAGCAAGGAAATTGAAGAACTTGAAAGGCTTGTTAGCATTCCTAGGAGAAGGGTTCAGAGAGATCACAGCGGGGGAATGATCAGAAATCCCAGGGGTGTGGAAATGAGCATTAGAGTGACAGAAACTTGGCCCATCACTCCAAAGTAACCACGCCTTCGGACCTAAGTCAATATCCACCAAACGCCGAAACAGCCACAACCAAACTCCAATCGCACAACCACCACCAAGCAGGAGAAAATAGAACCATAAAATGTGATAATCGAATAAATCCAAAAGTGCCCCCTGTAATGAAAATAGTACAACGCAAATGGAACTCGGGGTCAGAGGTGGATGAGACCTCCAAACCGTGCTAAGGCAGAACCATGACTAGGACCAGCCCTAGAGTAAACTCCGTCCCCCTCGGAGAACTCTAGCCCGCAGAACTTGGCTCATCAACCAAAGTAACCACGCCATCGGACCGAAGTCAATCTCCACCAAACGCCGAATGCCCTAGAGCAAATCAGCCACAACCCAATTCCAAATGCACAACCATTACCAAGCAGGAGAAAATAGATCCAATATCCCGAAGTTAATCCCTAACAGAAGTAACTCTGAGGACAAACATGCTCCGTTAGCAACTTCAGCTTGTTCCAAACAGAATCATAATAGGATTTCGAAAACTTCAACACTAGCACACTAGCAGAACCAGAACCAATACGGAATTACCCCTTATGCCGATATTACACTGGATTTGGCTGTAAGTAGCAGCAGATTGACTTGTAGTTTTGTTGGAATCCAGTGAATTGACAGGCTTAGTAGATGGGGGAATACTACACTGGGTGACTGAGTGACCAAACACTTTGCAACTACTACAAGTTGGAGGACAAACCTGGTATTGAACCACCACAACCACTGTTTCGCCTCCAACTGTGATAGCAATCTCATGCGGAAGGTCATTATGCGCATCAATTTTGCTCGCATACTCAGTGAATGTTTGAAGATATATTGTACACAATTAAAAATGCTTGAAACATGAAGGAACTTTAAATAAAATTCATTGTGCGATCATAAATTAAATGAAGCTTTTCAATATTGTTGTTTTCGGTTATTTGTTGTTAGGATTAGTGATACTCCATTTAAGTGATACGTTTTTTTTTTTGGGTAAATAAGCTTGAAATAAAAAAATAAAAAAAAGGCTAACCGAATTTACAGCCTACAAGGGGCATACCCCAGGAGGACAAAATAAAAATAAAAAAGGAAAAGTAAAGAACAATATAAAGATAGGAGACCTACGCCAACTGGCTACACGTAACTAAAAGTAATTTGAATGTTTCCTAACCTTCTAAAAAGATGATTAAGAAACATACAACAAAATGATTAAAATTGAGATTCAACATCTGAAGCTTGTCAAGTAGGTGATAGCAGAAGAGTCCATGAAGCTTGTCATGTGTAGATGAGAACTTTCAAAATCAGGTTGTACAATAGCACTATGAGCGCAGCATAGATGAAGGTTTGACACCATGAGATCAGCAGCAGTAAGGACTTGCGGCTTGAATTGGTCAACTGCAGAAGTAAACTGCAGCAGCAGCAGTTTGACTGCCACCTGCCAATGGAGGTATAAAGAGTGCAGAACAGGGCTGCATGATGGTGAAGGTTGTAGCCTAACAGTTGGTGTAATAGGCTAGAGTAGGGAGGAAAGGCCCCCTCCCAGAAGGGACTAATACATGCCTTGGGACAGCCCCCCAAGGCTAGGCCAGAAAACTCAACATCGTGGATGCTGATCAGACACACAGCAGTCCAGATGAAACAGGTAAGCAACACAGCAAGTTCTCAATGTATACAATGATATTAACCAAGTGAGAGCTCTAACAGATAAGCAAGCAGGTATCTATAGCAACAGCCCTTGCTATAGTATAACATGGAATTTCGAGTGCACGCAAGTAAGTATATAGGTTGCAACAGCCCTTGCAACCCACCTAATGAGCATAATTCAAGTGCAAGCAAGAACTATAGCAATAGCCCTTGCTATAGTTTAACATGAAGTGCAAACAAGTAAGTATGTACCAGCAGCCAGCAAATACAGGGGCAGCAGCAGTAACTGCTAATCTTCTAAAGGGAATGCAGCAGCAACAGCAGTTCAGTCCATAATTTCAGTCCATGACAAAGCACTGCTGCCCAGAATTACAATAGCAGATGGCACAGCAGCAACTTGTTCACAATAGCAGAAGTATCAGGAGACCTACAATATATAGGGCTCACTCTTCTTCTCCCTAGAGACCTCACCACTTCATATCACTCTCTAAGGTCCGAGCACCCTCATCTAGACCTTACTTGACTCCCCCTCTACATATTACCTCCTCTCACAAGAAATTCAGAAGCTCAATCACACATCTCACATGGGTATTCTCACATTTAAGTAGATCACTCATCTCAGTAGGTCACATAGCAAAGTGATAGCAGCTCAAGGAACTTCATTCAGAGAAGCCCATCCATCATGATCCAGACCTGCAGACACAAACTACCAAGTGGGTTGTTAGATTATAGGTAGACCACACCACTTGTCTGGATTATCTGGGACAACCTGCCACTGGACATCAATTAGTGCATGATGATAGTAAAATAAATGGAAATCAAATTAGTGCACCACTTTGATTAATTGCCACTTAGCCACACATTTACTACTCAGGTTCAGTATTAATTTGCCATGCTTCGCACAAATATAATGGGCCCTCAGGAATTTTATTAAGTGACAAGAGTCTGCTCCTAATATCAGAACATACCCTATTCACCACAAATGGAATTGTGTGTTGGGTATTCTGAAATTTCCTAAGGTTCCTTTCAATCCATATATGATAGAGTGTGACAGTGAAGGATAGTTTGATGATAGTACTCCTAAGCCCTCTCCCTCGATACACAGATAGGAAAGAAACCAATTGTTGGAGAGACTGGGACTGCCATGTGAGATGTGATTTGAGAGAGACCTCATCCCAAACCTTTTGGGTAAAGGAACGGTTAAAAAAGAGATGATTGTGATCCTCTTCCTCAGGACAGAAACTGCAGCAAGATCTATCCTTAATGCCAAAAAGTACTAATCTGTCCTCCGTGGACAGTCTACTTTGGATGGCAAGCCAACTAATCAGGCTGCATTTGGGTATGTGGAAAGGAAACCAGACAAGGTGGCTCCAACCAACATTAGGAAAATGGGTTCTAAGTTGCTCCCATAGAGAGGAGACAGTAAATGAACCATTATTACTAAGGGTCCATCTACATGTATCCTCAATAGGGGAGGGGTGATTGAGCATTGGAAGGGCAGCCCTGATTTCATTTAGTTCCCAAGTTTGGGTGATAGGGAATTTCCAATGATTGGTCCTGGTGAGAATGGTGGAAACTTTGGCATCCTCAGATAAACCAGAGTCATAGATGATGCGATTACCAAATCTCACAACCAGTGGACCCAAGGGATGCCAATTGTCGTGCCATAGAAAAGTGGAAGCTCCATCTCCAATTTGATAAAGGATGAATGGTTGAATGAGAGGACGCAATTGAAGGAGTTTCCTCCATGTCCAAGAAGGGCTACTAGGCATTTTGGTTTTCCAAAAGCTCTTACCTTTAAGTAAGTACGACTTCACCCATTGGCACCACATCGACTGCTCACCTCCAGAGATGAGGTACCATATATGCTTAGCCATGGCAGCCTTGTTCCATACTTGGAGGGATTTAAACCCAAGACCACCTTCCTTTCTAGGAGAGCACAAGTGTTCCCATGAAACCTTAGCGCCAGTGTGCTTAAGGTCAGGGCCAGTCCAGAAAAAAGCTCTTAGAATTGATTCTACTTCCTTAAGTATCTTCTTGGGCAAAATAAATATAGAGGACCAATAAGTTTGCATTGAAAACAACACAGACTTAATCAACTGGACTCTACCTGCATAAGAAAGGTACTTGTTAGCCCAAGACTTGGTACAACTTGTGATTCTATCTATGAGAATTTGGCAATCAGTGTATCTCAGTTTGGTGGATATGAGAGGAACTCCCAAGTACTTGACTGGAAGAGTCCCTTCATTGAACCCAAGGGTTTGGAGAATTGAGCTTTTGATTGTGTTTGGAACTCCAGAAAAGAATGCATTGCTCTTACCAGGACTAGGAGTCAAACCAGAGAGAGAGGCAAACTCATTAAGAGCACCATGAATGCATTGGATGGAACTCAACTCACCTTTGCAGAAAATCATGAGATCATCAGCAAAGCAAAGATTGATGATCTTGGTTTTGTCGCATCTCCAATGGAAATGAAAGTTGGGATCAAGTGCTTTCTCTCTGAGCAGTTGGGTTAGGATTTCCATAACAATGACAAAAAGGTAAGAGGATAAGGGATCACCTTGCCTCAGACCTTTTTGGCCCTTGATCTTGCCAATCGATTCACCATTGATGCTTAAGGAGTAATTAGCAGTGGATACACAAGCCTTGTCCAGTTGATCATAATAGGATGGAAATTCATAGAATATAGAACATCCCATAAGAATTCCCATCTAACATTATCGTAGGCTTTCATTATATCCACTTTCAAAGCACATTTGGGGGTAGAAGAGTGTTTGTGGTAACCCCTCCTAATTTCTTGAGTGAGGAAAATATTGTCAGGAATTCTCCTACCTTTGACAAAACCTGACTGGACATGATCAATGAGATGAGGCAGAGCAACTTGAATCCTATGAGAAAGGATTTTTGCAATGCATTTATAAATTGTGTTGCAGCATGAGATAGGCCTATAATCCCCAACTTTGGAGGGGTTGGGAACTTTAGGGACAAGGGCAATGCTTGTGGCATTGGCCTTAGTGAGTAATTTCCCAGACCTAAAGAAGTTCCTCACAGCTGAAGTTACTTCATGGCCAACTACTTCCCAAGATTTGTGAAAGAAACTAGCATTGTAGCCATCAGGGCCAGGAGCCTTGTAAGGATTCAAAGCCATAAAAACTTCTTTAATCTCCTGATTGGAGACTTCAGAAATCATGGCATTTCTCTGAATATCAGAGAGCCTAGAAGCAACCAATTGATTAACTCTAGAGCCCCCTAAATACAGAGTGGAATGAGGAGTACCAAGTAGACTAGTGTAAAAGTCAACAAAGGTATCCTTAATAGTATCAGGATCATAAGACAGGCTGCCATCAGGAAGCATGACACTTGTGATTCTACCTCTATTCCTCTTTTGGGTTATGGACTTAAAGAAGTAAGAAGTGCATTGGTCTCCCAGTTTCAGCCATTGGATTCTAGACTTTTGTTTAGCAAAACTTTCCTCAGCTCTTGCAAGTTGATTATATTGCCTAAACAAAAGCCTTTCCTGAGTTTGATTGGGAACATTGCTAGGGTCTGAACCTAGCTCAATTTGGACAGCTTCCAATTGTTGCTTAACACCCAAAGTTCTGGTGGATATATCACTATAAACTTTGGTGTTAAGCTTTTTGAGATCAATTTGAAGTAGTCTGAGTTTCTCACACACCACAAACATAGGATTACCAATAATGACCCTATGCCAGATCCTCTGTACAATACTAAGGAAATCTGGATGGTCAGCAAGGAAATTGAAGAATTTAAAAGGTTTGTTGGATTTCTTGGGAGCAGGATTCAGAAATACCACCATAGGAGAATGGTCAGAGATGCCAGGGGTAAGGAAATGAGCATTGGAGCAAATGTGAGTCTTCATCCATTGCTCATTAACCAAGACCCTGTCAATCTTAGTGGATACAAAGTGTGAAGGGTCCTATTTGTTTGCCCAAGTGAAGTGACAACCAGTGTATCTCAAGTCATCAAGGTCATTGTAGGAGATACACTTATTAAAGTCCTCCAAATGAGGAGGCCAGTGGTTATCACCACCCACCTTATCAGTAGGGTGTCTAAGGGCATTAAAGTCACCTAGGATAATCCATGGAACGGAGCTCTTCCATTGATTAAGAGATTGCCACAATTCAGATCTTTCAATATAGGAATTGGAGCCATATACAAAAGTGGCAATAAACTGGGTACCACTAGAGATTGAATCTACTTGGCAGTGGATGGCTTGACTGGATTGATCTATGATGCTAATGTTCACATCAGCAGGGTCCCAGGCAACAATAATTCTACCACTGGGGGCTTGGACAAAGTTGTGAGCAAAATCCCAAAAGGGAAGCATGGAGGTCAAGATTCTAGATGCATTAGGTTCCTTTATTTTGTGCTCCACAAGGCCCAAAAGGGATAGCTTATTAATGTTCACAAAAGATCTAACCTCTTTTTGTTTAATGGGATCGTTGAGACCCCTCATATTCCAGCATCCAAAATGTAGAGGTTTTGTAGTCATAGTAAATATATGTTAACAAAAAGTGGCAGTTAATGGAAGTATTAGAGTGCTGCCAAATGAAATTATTGAGCATTTACCTCTTTTTTTTTTTTTTGGGTAATTTAGCTTGAAATTAAAAGGGGTTAAGCGAATATACAGCCTACAAGGGGCATACCCCAGGGAGGACAAAATAAAAAGAAAAGAAAAGAAAAAAATTGCGTACTCCCCGGCACAACCCGCCGGGGTGGGTATAATAAGCATAAAGCTGTAAATTAAAATTTTTTACCCTGTGGCTCTAAACATATCAATCAGCCCATAACAAAATAAGTCCCACATGATGTAACAAAAGGGCCCCCAAAAGGGGCTTGTATCTATAGTGAGTAACTTTTATCCAATTGATCCTGGCGCATAGCTGTTCCATGTGAACTAAAGAGGTTCTCGATTTGACATATCAGCTCCACTTGCGTTCACAGCGGTTTGTTTCCTCGGTTAGTGGGTGAATGCCCCACATCTTTTACCCATCAGTTATCTTCCCCATGGGGACCCGCCTTTCAAAATCTTTTCCAGGCGCATAGTTTACATTTTAAGCTAGCACCGCTTGGTTTTTTCGATCAGTGCACCGCTTGGTTCATTCACTCAAATTTGCAACTTGCAAAGGGCAGTGGGCCCCTTGTTTGGTGAGCTTTCTTTCCCCAAGGATGAGTAGCTAACTTTGCGTGGAAAGGGTGAACCTGGTCCACCCCACTAGTAGAAACTCATGTAAAAAGTTACTTTTTCGATCAAAAGGTGTACTTTCCTCCACATTTACAGCTGTGGCCATCAAAACCGAACTACACATTGATTTTTGAAATATCAAGGGGCGTGGGCCCCATTCTTATCTACTCCAGGAAGAACATGGAGAAGGTAAAACTAACCACCAAAGTTCTGGGTTGCGCCATAAACTCACAATCTGAAATTACTGAAATAATTTGGATTTAAAAAACCAAAATACCTCAACCACGAGTGCAACAGACTGACAGGGCTACATCTCAAGAAGAACCTACAAGCTTCAGTCAGAAACATAAGTGGACACCAAGTACCATCTTCAACAACCCACCCTAGCTGAACCAGAACCCATATGGTATTACCTCTCTGCCGTGACACCAAGACACCTAACAGAAGAGAACTGAAAATGCAGAGGTAAGGTCGAGGACAGAGCCCAGATCCAAGAAGTTTCCAAGTGGGACTTACCCAGAGAGGGGCCCTAGCTGATGTACGTCCATCATGATGTGAAGCTCCAAAAATCTGCCCCCTTGCGGATGCTACAGCGTAGCTATAGGAAAACCCATCTGAAGATGGACGTACTCCTGATGGTGCGGTAGGCAGGATTAGAACAGTAATCAGTGGTTGTTGATGATTTTAACCCAGAATGAACTGAGTTGCTGTTACTTGCGGTTGTGGGCTTGAAACCCCTTGGAACAGATGGATAGGAGGGGAACCGATCCACTGATGAAGATTTAGTACCAACAGATTGTTGGATTTTTGTAAAAATTATGATAGGGAGACAAGGGGAGTGCATTCTCTCTCTAGTTTTAGAGAGAGAAGCTCTCAACCACTTGCATTTAGTCAAAAGCTCACTGCCCTTTTGGCTGATGCAATTTGCGTGCAGACATTGGGTTATGGGCGTTACCTCTGCGCAATAAGAGCGGGGACAGTCCCTTTTGATCATGTGTCCCATTAATGCTATCACTAGCAATTGCTGAAGTACTGCCCCCTTTGTGCACTCCGGGCTTGAGAAGATATTGCTTAGCATTTACCTCTTAGTAGGTTGAGAGGAGCTTGCTCCCCTTTTCCTTTGCTTCTTTTTACTGGAGTTGACTGATGATTTTGGAGAATCTTGAGTCGTTGACACCACATTCCCCTTCCCCGTCCCTCCTTTCTCAGTGTCCTTGTTAGGGTTGCTCCCAACATTATCAGTAGAATGGCAGCAATCAGTTGGAATATTAGGAGGTTTTGGATCAGGTTCCTTGCTAATATCCCCCATTGGTACATCACATGCATTGGAAGTCACAAGAGAATTATCCTCACCTACTAATCTGGACAGTGAGGAATCTACTATTTCAATGACCTCGTCCACTGTCTCGCTAGCATCATCATCTGACTGCTCAAAGTCCGAGGGCTTGACAACAAACTGGGCACCAGTAGAATTAGGAACATTCACTGTCACTGCCTCTAAAGCATCAATCCCTCCTAAGCTAGAGCAGGCATCCTTGCTTTTACCAACCTTAAGGCATTCTTCATGCAGAGTGGCAGACTCCACAAGACTCTCAACAGGGAGCTCAGATCTTCCAACTGGTTGCCAAGCAACCTTAGAATTCTCACCTTTCTCTCTGGTGCTGATATTTGAAGTTTCAGGAGCAGTTACAATGGGTTTGGCAGAGCAAATGTGACCAAACACTTTACATTTTGTGCATTTTTGGGGAAGCCATTGATACTCGACAGAAACAACTACTGAACCTCTGTCCGTGATGACTTGAATGCTAGTTGGAAAATCTGAATCAGCTTCAATCTCAATGCAAACCCTTGCAAAGGTTAATCTCTGCTGTTTGGCAGTAGCTACATCCACATGTAGGGGTTTGCCTAAAGTACTAGCAATACGGCTAAATCCTTCCTCTGTCCAACATTCAAGAGGTAATTTATGTAATTTAACCCAAGCAGGGATACTGGAGGGATGTTCAGGAGAGGGGACAAGTAACCTTTCCCACTCCTTAAGAACAAGGTATCTTTTAGAAAAAAGTAAGGACCACCTTCCAATACTTTATTCTTGGATTCTTCATCCTGAAATTCAAAGAAAAAACAGGCCCCCACCTGCCTAATTTTGATGGAGCCACAGTCCTTCCAGACTCTTCTAGCAGTGGAGCTCAAGAGGGGAAATGCCATTTTCCCATCAAGGAAATAACCAATAAGACAGTGCCCCCAATTCTTATCATCTAGATGGTATTCATCTAACACTACAGCTGGATCAGAGTTTTGTCTAAGTTCAGGGTAGTGCTTTAGATGCATACCTATAGAAGGGCTTTGAGCTTTAAAGAGGGAACTCCAATCTTTAACCTTAGGCATGGGTGGAATAACAGGTTGATTAGTAAGCTGAACAGGTTCTTGATTGGGGGCATTCGGATCAAAGAAATCCCCTCTAGCATCGAACACCACTGGTCCATCTGATGTAGTCTGGTTGTCTTGCACGTTATGCAGCTGATTTTTCAACTCAGATAATTGAACCGTAACCCCAGACTTCTGCATCTCCTCCTCCAATGATTGAATCAATGAGGATACTCGATCCTTGCTAATCATACACTCTTTTGCTTTCTGAATAACCTGCTGGAGCTCTCGGCTAGTAGGGCTGGTTTTGGTGGGGCTATGTGGCCCAAAAGTAAGGGTAGGCGATTTAGGGCTTTCTTCCAGCAGACTATGTTGACATAGATTTGTGATAGAGTTTTGCCCGGAGGTGGAGATCTGTGGAGGGATGGTAACCCCAACCTGATTAGGGTTGCTAGCATCGCTAACAGATTTGGGGAGAGGCAAGTCTGAATCCGCTGAAGGATCCAACCTTGGCTTCACTCGTTGTGGATAAACGTTAGACTGAACAAACTTGGGTTTCGGCGTGTAATGAAGAGCCATAGTTTCAAGAGCGATCTCTGGACCTTGATCCGCATACGCTTGAGGGGTGGCTGAGGGAGATGAGACTCCCGAAGTTGAGATTTGAACAGGACTAAACCTGGGTTGTGGAGTTGAATCTCTTTTCTGATTTCTGCGGACTACATTGGAATCTACCACTTTAGAGGCCAGGTCGTCCATGGATGGAGAAGGAGCTTCCATCGATATCTAGGGTTTCGCACAGAGATCGTGGAAATCGCCTGAATCGCCTGAGAGAGTTGCTGACGTCATCCTTCCCTCAGATTTCCTTTTGAGTAGTGATACGTTGAACTCTTGTATTTTTTTTTTTTTTTGGGTAAATAAGCTTGAAATAGAAAAAAGGCTAATCGGATATACAGCCTACAAGGGGCATACCCTAGGAGGACAAAAGAAAGAAAATAAACAAAATGAACCGGAAGACCAGAATGGAAAGAAATGGGGAGGCCAAACTTGGCTACATGGGGGAACCTAAAAGTAAGGGATCGTTTGCAACAAGATATAATAAAATATGATAAAAGTGTTTCTAAGCCATCTAGGGAGATGGAAGAGAAACACTCAAAATGAATCTAATTGATTGACATTGAGGCTTGACATTGAAGCTTGAGCATAGCAATAGGTGACACATCCCGTTGGGGGGGCATGAAACTTGATGCTTGAACAGGCTTGAACAAAATCTTCATGCTCGAAGCTTGAACCTTGAACATGAGACTTGAAGCTTGAGATTGAAATTGAAATAAGCTTAGGTAACACATCCCGTTGGGGAAGACATGAAACTTGATGCTTGATGCTTGCGCATGAGACTTGGAACAACCAATATGACTTGGGGCTGCTTGGACATCAATCTTGGAGCTCAAAGCTTGACCCTTGAACATGAGATTTGAAGTTTGAACATGAAGATTGGAATAGGATTTTGGATAGGAACATAAGGTCCTATGCTACACTGGGACAACCCCCCCAGTGATAGGTCTTGGGAGGAAACCCCCTCCTAGAAGGGGATCATACATGCCAGGGACAACCCCCCATGGCTAGGCCTAATCTCAAACAACAACATCCATATTTTGGAAAACTGCTGCAACATATGGGTACAAAAGCACAAACAGTCAGACATCGTGGATGCTGATCAGACACACAGCAGTCCAGATGAAACCATTGTTGGTCAATACAGGACTACAAACTGGACTACAAACTGCAGCAAAGTGCTGTAGCAGTAGAGCTGCAGAACAGGGCTACAAACTGCCAGCAGCAGTAACAGAATCCAACAATAGCAGGTTCCCATGTATACAGTGAACATACAAGAGTACTAATGCAGCAGTTGCAATAGCTCTTGCATCAGTGATTAACAAGAGTAATAACAGATTGCATAGTAGTAGCAGATTGCAACAGCCCTTGCAACCCACTTAACATCAACTAATTGCAATAGTAGCATAACAACAGATAGTAGTGGATTGCAACAGCCCTTGCAACCCATATAACATCAATAAAGCACACTGCAATAATAAAGGATTGCAACAGCCCTTGCAACCCATATGACTTCAATTAAAGCACGATGTTCATACCTCACTTGAAGCTTAAAAGCACTCACACTGGATCAAACAGAGTTGCTCCTGTGCAGCTACTAGCAGCAAACAGCAACCTGAATCTGATCTGCTTCTAAAAGTTGATTAAGGTAACCAGGCCCTCTCTGCAGCCCTTAATGTTAGTGCACCAATATGAACTCAGCAGAGAATACAGCAGCTGGTAATAGAAGTAGTAAGGAAAGGCCTTCCATGGTGATTCAATAACCTGCAGTCACAACTTGCCCAACTGGGACATTAGTAATATAAATTTAGTCCAACCATACCCTTCTTGAACCTGCCACTGGAAATTACATTAGTAATGTAACAATGGATACAAAGCCAAAACAAAGCCAAAACAACTTATTACATGCCACCTACACAGTTATAAGGAGTTAGAATTTAAGTTCCATGAGTCAATCAAAAAAGAGGGACCATTGGGGAGCTTAGTGAGGGACATCAATCTGTATCTGATTTCAATACAAATCTTGCTCACCACAGTTGGAATTGGATTCTGGACTTGCTGAAATTTTCTGAGGTTTCTTTTAATCCAGATGTGATAAATAGTGACTGTGTAGGAAAGCTTCATTAAAGTGCTCCTAAGTCCTTTGCCCTTGCTATTGGACAGAAGAGAGACCAGACTTTGGAGTGTTTGAGATTGCCAGGTAAGGTGTGACTTAAGGGAAACAGAGTCCCAAACTTCTTTGGTGAAAGGACAGTTGAAGAAGAGGTGATCATGATTCTCCTCATCATTGCAGAAACAGCAGCAGGAGGAGGTCTTTATACCGAATAGAACAAGCCTATCCTCTGTGGATAACCTGTTCTGAATGGCAAGCCAGCAAGCCAGCTTATAAAGCTACATTTGGGGATGTGAGCATGGAACCATATAAGATGACTCCACTCAACAGTGGGAAACTGGGTTCTAAGATGTTCCCATAGGGAGGAGACTGTAAACAATCCATTATTCCCAAGGGTCCATCTACAAGAATCCATCAAAGGTGTAGCACTGGAGATAATAGGAAGTGCATTCCTAATCTCATTCAATTCCCAGGTCTGAGTGATGGGGAAATTCCAGAGAGGGGGGTTCAATAAAATGGCAGAGACTTTGGAGTCTTCAACAAGACCAGAGTCATAAATGATACGACTACCAAATCTCTCAACCAAAGGACCTAAAGGGTGCCAGTTGTCATACCAAAGAGAAGTACATGTCCCATCACCAATCCTATAATGGATAAAGGGTTGGATGAGAGGACGAAGTTGAAGTAATTTTCTCCAAGTACAAGATGGACTACTAGGCATTTTAACTTTCCAGAAACTCTTCCCCTTGAGTAAATATGATTTTACCCATTGACACCACATTGATTGCTCTCCACCAGAGACAAGGTACCAGATGTGCATGGCCATGGCAGCTTTGTTCCAGGTATGAAGGGATTTGAAACCAAGGCCTCCCTCCTTTTTTGGAGAGCACAAGTGCTCCTAAGATACTTTAGCTCCAGTATGCTTAAGTTCAGAGCCAGTCCAGAAGAAACCTCTGAGAATAGATTCAACTTCCTTCAAGACTTTCTTGGGGAGAATGAAGATGGAAGACCAATAGGTCTGCATAGAAAATAGGACAGACTTGACCAATTGTATTCTACCAGCATAGGATAAGTACTTGTTGGCCCAGGATTTGGTACGACCTATGATTTTATCAATAAGTACTTGGCAATCAGAGTACTTCAGTTTGGTGGAGATTAGAGGAACACCTAAATATTTCATGGGGAGGGTCCCTTCCTTGAAGCCCAGTGTGTCAAGAATTGAGTTTTTGATGGTTGGGGGGACACCAGAAAAGAATGCATTGCTCTTACCTGGACTTGGGACAAGTCCAGAGAGGGAGGCAAATTCTTTGAGGGCCTCTTGGATACATTTGATGGAACTCAATTCCCCTTTACAAAAAATCATGAGATCATCAGCAAAACAAAGATTGATAACCTTAGTTTTGTCACATCTCCAATGGAAATGAAATGTGGATGTGAGAGACTGCTCCCGAAGGAGCTGAGTGAGAATCTCCATAACAATAACAAAGAGATAAGAGGATAAAGGGTCTCCCTGCCTTAAACCTCTTTTTCCCATCATATTGCCAGTGAGCTCCCCATTAACACTGAGAGAGTAATTAGCAGTGGTGATGCAAGCCTTGATCCAATTGATCATACGAGGGTGGAAGTTCATGTAATGAAGAACATCCCATAAGAACTCCCACCTAACATTATCATAGGCTTTCATAATATCCACTTTCAATGCACATTTAGGAGTGGAGGCGTGCTTGTGATAGTCTCTCATGATCTCTTGAGTGAGAAAAATATTGTCAGCTATCCTTCTACCTTTAACAAACCCTGATTGAACATGATCTATAAGGTGAGGGAGAGCATCTTGTATCCTATGGGCAAGGATCTTGGCAATACATTTGTAAATGGTGTTACAACAAGAGATAGGCCTATAGTCCCCCACCTTGGAGGGGTTGGGGACTTTAGGGACTAGTGCAATGATTGTGGAATTAGCCTTAGTGAGTAGTTTCCCAGACCTAAAAAAGTTTCTAATAGCAGAGGTGACCTCATGCCCAACAACATGCCAAGTCTTCTGAAAGAAATCTGCATTGTAGCCGTCAGGCCCAGGGGCTTTGTTAGTGTTTAAGGACAAGAAGGTATCTTTGATCTCCTGATTTGAGATGTCAGATACCATAGCTTCCTTCTGGTCATTGGAAAGCTTAGAAGCTACCAATTGACTAACTCTAGTAGCACCAGAGTACTGAGAGGAATGGGGTCTACCAAGTAAGTTGGTGTAAAAATCCACAAAACAGGATTTTTTTGGATAAAACACAAAACAGGATTTAATGACTACAGGATCATAAGTTGAACTCTTGTATTCTTCGGTCATTGTTTGGAATCTTTTGGTGTCAAATAAATATTTTATTTATTTTGAGATATTTACTGTATATTTTATTCGTAAAAGGCTTCAACTTTAATTTCATCTTAACCCCTTGAAAAGTCGGGGACAACCTTGTATAAGTATAATATGTTGGGTGTATTATTAATTCCATCACGATTAATTTGATAAGACTACAATTTATAAAAGATTGAAAATATTCTTTCACTGTTGCACCATTTGATACTCCTTCCGTCTCAAAATAATTGTCCAAATTTTGCTATTCATACTTTCCAAAAACTATTTATATTTTTCCATTTTAATAGTTTTCTATGATTTAAAAATCTTTGTATAAAAGAATTAAGTGACCTCTATCAAGCAAGATCTATGTTTGGACAATTATTTTGCAACGGATTGAGTATGAGCAAAAAAGTAATTGTCTCCTGATTACAATTTCCAAGTGTGTGGAAGGTTGTGTGAACGCAATTACTTTCTGTATAATAAATTTGCTACCAATCCACGGTCAGATGGGGGCCACCACAAAGAGAACAAACCCCAGCCAGAGTAAGGAATTGAAACAATATTCAACTAATTTAATGCCTCATTTGGTATCTACATATCAAACTCGGCAAAATTATTATAAATTTCATATTATTTTAAATGTATTTATTGTGTCATAATTTATCAATGTGGGAAACAACACGACTATTTTACCAATGTTGTTTGGGAACGCAAGTTGTGTGATGAATATTTTCTGCGTCCCCAACCTATGATTAGGCTAAGTGTGGATATCCATCCATTGAACGGATATCCACAAGGTTGTTAGAGTTGCCGGGGAGTTGGTTCATGAATTTCGAAGCAACATGGCGGTTTCGTTTATGGGTGAGTCTCTTTCAGTTTTAGTGTATGGTAAACGATTGTTTACTAAGCAGAGTACGGTGAGAGTTACATGAAAGAGTATGGAGTGGTGGAGTCTTGGACTAAACAATATGAGATTGATAGAGCATCAATCAAAAAAGTTTTGAGGTATTGATCATTCTCTGATGCTGTCATGAATGAAATCTTGTTAATATTGTCTTGAACAAAAGGTCTTAGGCTTGTTGTGGAATCTCTTGATGGTGGATTTTTTTGGCAAGATTTGATTGTAATGCTGGCTTCTTGAACAAAAGGTCTTAGTCGAACTTTGTTTGATTTCACTTTGATCATTGTTGATGCCTTGCTTGCATGATCTCTTGGACATGTGACCGTCAATTTAATGAAAACTGAAGGCAAGTCATTCTTTCTGTTATTGCAGCTGGCTTTCATTTTCAGGTTGCAACCAAATCCTTATAGCTGCAGGTTTAGGATGGTAGTATAATATTTTCCACTCTTTTCTATTTAATGCGATGAATTTTTCCGGTCGCTTGGAGGACTACATACAGGTTCACCCTTTTTATATTGCGAAGAACCAAGTGAAGGATGAGACTGTCTTGAAGGTATGCTAAACTAGAGTTGGACTAGGCCTGATATGTAATTAAGTGACGTAGATTCATATCACCTAGGATTTGTGGAGTCCTAAATTGAGAGATCTATGGCTTTGAAGTCTCAAGAGAAATTTTCACTGCATTATTTTCTTTATCGAACTGCAAAGATTACAATATATGTTTATGAAAACAAATAGAAAATTGCTTCCTTTTTTTCTTAGATGGGTTGCACGTGGTATCTATTTAGGGAAGAAGTCAGCTTAGCAACATTGCGACATCTGAATTTAGTTCAGGGGCATTTATTCTACTTGATCTTCTGGGCCAACTGAAATTGTGAACTTCTTTCATGGGGTAGTTTTGTTAAATTTTTTTCTCTTCATATGTTCTCATGTGCATGTCCAGTTTGGGTGTTAAAGGATGGACAAGTTTAAAGTCTCTCGTATTCAACCTATGTTAGAGTACCGTGTTAAATATATGAAAACTAGTGTCAAACAATCTGATCAGTACTTGATATTGTACTTAATATTGTATCTTGTCCGACATCAATGGTTGGACATTAACAAAACAAAACATAATATGTGTCCCATTTAACGATCCATAAATCCTCCATGCAATAAAATGTTTGCTTTTGTCGCGTTGCATTGTCATTTGACTTGGAATTGGAGGATTCCGACACTTTTTGACACATACATTAGGAACGTACCATGTCTCCATATGACATATCCTTCCCGACGAGTTGATGACGGGGGTGTAGAATCCATTCACGCATGATACATGAAAGTTTTATGGTAATTGTTATTTAGCAATTGATTTATGTTGAGTGGTGGTTCTGTAAGTACCCTTTTTTAGTTCTGTGGGTGTGCCTGGAATTGTAATTTTCTTAGCATAAAATGCTAGAACTTTCAAGTTTACATAAAAGCAAGATTAAAACTAGAAAAAAAAAATTGAAATTATGATTTCAAGTTTACATAAATGCAAAATAAAACGAGAAAAAAAATCAAAATTATGAATCTGTGACAGATCCCTCTTATTACAATTATCAAAATTAGTGTTGTTTTATCTCGGACTTGATAATGTTGATGGAAGCAATGCAGTAGCAGGACAAATGACATCCTCATTTAGGCCTACAGCTCCAACTTTTCTTGGTATTGCAAGATATGTGAAGCTATAGTCCAAGTTGGTTTCTACATCCACCAAGCCTTCCAAAACCTTAACCACCACAGACATAGGAGGCTTCCTGACATAATCACTTTGTAGACACCAGACAGCAATCCTCATCATCTCTACAACTTCTGCTTCATGCTGTTGCATTTCATCATGGTGTTTGTCTATGATATCTGGTAGCCTTCCCTTCTGCTTTTCGCTTGAAAAGAGCAAGTAAATGCATATCTTCCTCGGGATGAGACCTATCCAAGTTTTTTCTGCCACACAAGATCTCCAACACCATGATTTTTTTTTTGGGGTAAATTAGCTTGAAATTAAAAGAGGTTAAGCGAATGTACAGCCTACAAGGGGCATACCCCAGGAAGAACAAAATGAAAAAAGAAAGGAAAGAAAAGAAAAGTGCGTGGTCCCCGGCACAACCCGCCGGGGTGGGAAGATAAGAAGTACCGGTACATCCCGCAAGCATAGGTGTAAATAAGCAAAATGTAATAAACGTAGCAAATAATTGTTTTAATGCCAAGCACAACCCGCAAGGCTAGGATAATATCAAAAGCATGCGCACAATTGGATAACATGTTGTGGGTCCAAGAAGAGACCCTACCATAAGAAGTGTGAGTTAGCCCGTGCTCGCGTCCCATTAGCCTAGCTATCCCAAAGGAAAGAGTGGCATCAGGGACATGAGCACAGGCATGCAGAATAGCCATGTCTAAGTGGTGATATATATGGAACAACCAACCCTCAACAGTGGAAACAACAGTAGCTAAGCAACCCGGACGAAATGAGATAAGCCTCTAGTAGTTCGGCAAGCAAATATACCCAAGGGAACCTTCCCATAGAACCCTTACACTGAACACATGCCTAGTTTGCTACTCACTCCAAACATCAGTCTAGGCTCCCAAGACAACAGGCTTCCTCTGTTTCCGGTGATTGTCCATATTGGTTGCAGATGAGGTCCAATCCAAAGTAAAAAGTATCCCGCAGTGATATCAAATAGACAAGGATAGGACTAAGGACAGGTGGAATCCCTAGTCAAGCTAAAGATTGTGATAGACAGGGTCAGCCCCAGAAGATACCTCCCAGACCAGAGAAACCAAGGCCACCACTATGCAACATCCATCGGTGATCTCCGCCCTCGGACCCTGAACACACACAATCAACCACAAGGTGCAACTATCTCATCCGTCATCCTCCACACACGGTAACATAAAAGTGCCCCCTGTAATGAAAACAGTACACGCAAAAGGAACTTGGGGTCAGAGGTGGATGAGACCTCCGAACCGTGCTAAGGCAGAACCATGACTAGGGCCATCCCTAGAGCAAACTCTATCCCCCTCGGAGAGCCCTAGCCTGCAGAAACTTGGCCCATCAACCTAAGTAACCATGCCTTCGGACCGAAGTCAATCTCCACCAAACGCCGAGAATCAGCCACAACCAAATTCCAATTGCACAACCATAACCAAGCAGGAGAAAATAGAACCATAATGTGATATTGGATTAAATCCAATTTGTACCGCGGTGGTATCAAATGGTCAAGGGTAGGCAAGGGACAGGTGAAATCCCTAATCAAGCTAAAGATCATGATAGACAGAGTCAGCCCCAGGAGAAATTCCCGGACCAGAGAAACCAAGGCCACCACTATGTAAAACATCCGTTGGTAAACTCCGCCTTTGGACCCCGTACACACGCAATCAACCACAAGGGTGCAACTATCCTAAACCACCATCCTCCACACACAACAAAGTAAAAAGTGACCCCCACAACGAAAACAGTACACACACAAGGAACTCGGGGCCAAAGGTGGATGAGACCTCCAGACCATGCTAAGGCAAAACCATGACTAGGGTCAGCCCTAGAGTAAACTCCGTCCCCCTCGAAGAACCCCAGCCCATAGAAACTTGGGCCATCAACCTAAGTAACTACGCCTTCGGACTCAAGTCAATCTCTACCAAACGCCGATAAACAACCATGACCAATTTCCAGATGTGCAACTGTAACCAAGCAAGAGAAAAATAGAACCATAAACGAGCCCAACAACCCAAAGGCCATTGCCCCAATACCCACAAAGTCCCTGATTGAGCCTAACAGACTACTGAAATAAAAATCCATGAGTTTGATTTAAGTGGTCAATCTGTGACTATGGTAGCACAAATTGTCCATGAAGCCCATAACTGAACAGGCCCACGTTGAACCGGGCCAATAAAAGTGGACTGACCCACCACAAGGACTATAATCAGTTACACTAGCCGAAGCAGCTTTTGCACAAAACAATCCATGAATTATTGTCCCCAAAGTGCATACTGGCCCCCATACTAGGTGGGGCCCACAAAGATCTTCTTCTTCCTCATGACGCAATGGAAGTCCAAGTGAAGTGGAATCCAGCCCACTACATAGAAAGTACTCAGATGTACAGTCTAAGAAATGCCAAGACTAATCACGGAAGAACCAGTCCCGGAATGGCCAAACTACTTACAGAACCCAGATATACAACTATGAAACCAGACATACGGTCATGAACTTGGAGCCCAGATTACTACAATTAGAATCAACAATAATAACCACATTCCAGACTCGGAGCTAAGATTTTCTCCAAATCAACTGATTAGAAATTATCTGGAGAACCCGCAGTAGTTACACAAGGCCCAGATCTGGGTTAACCAAATGGTTTTGCGGCAGTCACCATGGATTGGAGCGAGCTGCTTGCTGACCATCTGATTGTGATGAGGTTGAGAATGTAAGATAACAGGGTACGAACCCCTTAGAGCGGGATATGATCCCCTTTTGGAAATAGATCTGGAAATAGCTTGGAAAACTAGACCATGTGTGAGTTAGGAACTGGCATCCCCATGAGGTAGAGTGAGAGTACTAGACCTCCCCTTGGCCGCCATGGGAGAAGTGGATCTGGAGTACAACAACCCATCCGAATATGGTTGCGATTTTGAGATGATCGAACAAAAGAGCCTCTGAATATTCAAATCCCCTTTTCAATTTTGCTTTAAACCTGAGTGAATCTCAAAATAGATAGTGGTATACCTCCAATCTGGGAAGATTGGGGCAGATAAACAAAAATAATGGCAGATTTTTGGGGTGGGGGAGTGCATTTTCTAGAGAGAGAAGCTCTCAACCCCAAACCCCAAACACTCGTTATTCTGTTGACGAAGCACTGTTCATCTTCTCTCCAACACCATGATGCCAAAGCTGTAGACATCTACTTTTTCTGTGATAATCAAGCTTAACCATTCCGGGAGCCAAATATCCTGGGGTTCCCCTCATTGTTGTTACAACTTGGCTTTGATCCCGGTCGATTAACTTAGACAATCCAAAATCGGAAACTTTAGCATTAAAATTTTCATCCAAGAGGATGTTTTGGGGTTTGATATCCAAATGAATTATTTTTTGTCTGCAATCCTCGTGGAGATAGGCTAATCCCTTGGCAGTGTGTAAGATGATTTTTCTTCTTGATTGCCACCCAAGAGTGAGATGCTTGCGGAATATCCATTTGTCCAATGATCCGTTAGGCATGTGCTCGTAAACTAGAAGCCTAAACGTTTTCTCAGCACAATATCCAATCAACCTCACCAAATTGACATGATGAATGCTCCCTATTGTCTCAACTTCAGCTAAGAATGACTTCATTACCTGACCAAAGCCGTCCAGACGCTTCACTGCTACCTTGGTGCCATTGTTCAGCATCCCTTCAAAGACTGATCCGAACCCTCCTTGACCAAGCTTGATAGTGAAATCATTGGTTGCTGCTTTCAAGTCTTCATAAGAGAATCTAGGGAGCATTCCCGGTACTAGGTTGAGATGAATCTCTTCAAGTTCCTTGGATTCCTTGCCCTTTCCATAAAGGAAAATGAGAAAGGCAACCACCATCGCAACCACACCAAAGAAAGCTCCTATGCCGGATTTTTTTGTGTGGGTAAATTAGCTTGAAATTAAAAGGGGTTAAGCGAATGTACAGCCTACAAGGGGCATACCCCAGGGAGGACAAAATGAAAAGAAAGAAAGAAAGAAAAGAAAAGAAAAGAAAAGTGCGTGGTCCCCGGCACAACCCGCCGGGGTGGGAAAATGAGTAGTACTGGCACATCCCGCTAGCATAGGTGTAAATAAGCAAAATGCAATAATGTAGTAAGCGTAATGCCATGCACAACCCGCAAGGCTAGGATAACGTGAAAACATGCATATAAATGAATAACACGTAGTGAGTCCTGAAAGACACCACTATATAGATTGTGATTAGCCCGTGCTCGTGTCCCATTAGCCAGGCTATTCCAAAGGAAAGGGAGGCATCAAGGACATGAGCACGGGCTTTGCGGAAGAACATAACCAAGTGATGATAGTGTCAAATACCACACCTAAGTAAGGGAAGTACTCATATGCTCAAGATCTGCTTGATCTCCATAGCGGTAGCAACAACAATAGAAAACTCGGAGCCAAGGGTATGAGTCCACCCGAAACTGGAAACACCCTCATCCAAGTACCACAGTCGTCACAATCACCCCAGAGAGATAGAGCAAGATCATAAAAGTAAAAGGATAGCCCGCGGTGCATCATAATATCAAGGATAAGGCTAGAGGTAGGTGAGTTCCCTAGCCAAGCTGAAGATCATGATTGACAGAGCCAGCCCCAAGGAAAAACCCCCGGATCATAGAAAACCAAGTCACCACTATGTAGAACACATCTAATGGTAATCTCCGCCATCAGGCTCTGAACATACACAATCAACCAAACGGTGCAACTATCCTAATACAAGTAACCCACACCCAGAAAATGTAACAGTTCCCCCTATAATGAAAGTAGTACACGCAGAAGGAGTACGTGGTCGGAGGTGGATGAGACCTCCGAACCGTGCTAAGGTAGAACCATGACTAGGGTCAGCCCTAGAGTAAACTCCGTCCCCTTCGGAGAACCCCAGCCCACAGAAACTTGGCCCATCACTCCAAAGTAACCACGCCTTCGGACCTAAGTCAATATCCACCAAATGCTGAAACAGCCACAACCAAACTCCAAACGCACAACCACCACCAAGCAGGAGAAAATAGAACCATAAAATGTGATAATGGAATAAATCCAAAAGTGTCCCCTGTAATGAAAACAGTACAATGCAAATGGAACTCGGGGTCAGAGGTGGATGAGACCTCCAAACCGTGCTAAGGCAGAACCATGACTAGGGCCAGCCCTAGAGAAAACTCCGTCCCCCTCGGAGAACTCTAGCCCGCAGAAACTAGGCCCATCAACCTAAGTAACTACGCCCTCAGACCGAAGTCAAACTCCACTAGACACCGAATGCCCTAAGTACATCAGCCACAACCCAATTCCAAATGCACAACCATTACCAAGCAGGAGAAAATAGATTCAATAACCCTGAGTTAATCCCCAACAGAAGTGACTCTCTGATTAGGACTATGTTCAAATGCACAAGAGACGGAGCTCAGTTACCATCCTGCTATAGACTCACCTATGCGCCAGGAGCCGAAATGGTATTACCTCCTCCACCGTGCCACCAACGACACATAATGGGAGAGAACTGATACGCGAGGAAGTCAGCAGCAGTACAAGGACCGAAACCTCAAACTGTGTGCTAGAAAATAGTGGTCCAACGTAATGGCCCAATGGCCAATCTAGGCGTGACCAAAACACGGCCCACTGCCTTTGGGTCCTAAAATGGACTAAATTATATGCGTAAAGAAAATGGGGAAATGGACCCACCCTATCCATAACTTTACTGCAGCATGCGATGTAAAATTTATTCAAATAAAGTTGCAGCCCACATGTCCCGAATTTCGAACTGGTGGGGACAGCTGTGATCAATTGCTCGAGTACAGTTACCACCAGAACCACACTCCTAGCTAGTGCGTGAAGCACACAGGTGGGACCCACATCTTCTTCCCCAAGTGGGAACCGAACCAGTTTGAGAACCAGATTCCACAAAACCAGCCCTCCCCAATTGGGATTCGAAAACCAGTGCATCTCATACTTAATGGACTCAATAATATTTCGAGTAAGGATAAATCAAAAACAAGAAACCCAGGTTCACAATAGAATCCCTCTAACCAGCTCTAAATCGATGGGTTACAGAGAACCACTATTCAACAGACGTACATGAGCCAAGGTAATTAGGGTTGCAATGTGTACCTATTCCTGTTCAAATCTGGAAGTGGTTGTGAGGAGACCAGTCGAGCCCCCTTCTTGCTGGCGTACCAGACCACATCGATTCGTGAGTTTGATTTTGATTTAATTTAAACCAAAATACTGTTGTACGAACCTCGACGATGACTGGGTAGTCCTGACAACCCAAGAAACCCACTTGAACCATCGGTAGTTGTTGTAGCTCAGTCGATGTTAGGCTCCTCTTTGCAAGAAATAGCATATCTTGGACGCTCTGAGCACCAAATCGATGAAGGATTTAGGTTTTAGACACCTCTGTCTTCAAAGCTATTGAACGAATCTTGGGACCACTGTGTATATCGTTGTTGATATGGCGGGCACTCCCCAGATCCCCTTTTGAGCGAGACATCAGTCTATCCACGACATTCTGTCAGATCCCCTAATGAAGACCCTCTGATTTCTGCGTTGGGAAGTCGGCCATGTGACCCCCATTTGGAGAAGATGATCTCGGATTGCTGAAAGGTTGGGTTTAGAGTTATGCAACTCAGATCCCCTTTTTGTAACATAGTGCTAAATACAGAAATCAGTGTGAATTTTGTGCGTGAAATCACAAGAAATAGATAGAAACGTCCTGGAATCTGAAAGATTTAGGGCGTGAATGAAAAAAAATTGGAAGAAATTTCAGGGGGAGTGCATTCTCTCTCCGGCTAGAGAGAGAAGCTCTCAACCCCTTCAAGCATAGAAGTTGAGGCTATTCCTATGCCGGATTTTATCAGTATTGCTTCACTTGTCTTGATTTTTTTTAGGAAGGAACTTCGACTGTAGGATAGCTCTGCACTTTAAGGAATGCACTGGAATTGTAAAACACTCCATCCTCTTGGTTTACAAGAGTAAGGACCTCCGATAGTAATAAGCAACCTCTCTGTGAATCACGTACATTTTGAAAATGGACGGCTTTGCATGAACAGTTGTTCAAACATGTTTTCTTACAATCCTCCAACTCTTTCTCCTCATACACGATCTGATGGATGTTGAAGTAACTAGTACTCTGAAGCTCCAAAAGACTATGATATTGAGAGTCGTTGCATGAAATAGGAGTAATGAGGGAGCATCCCTGGTTTGGTTGCCTATTGTTTTCTTGCCTAAAAAAGCTTGTTCTATTTTTGGCTTCTCCAGGAGGATAACTACACTGCCTGTTTGAACAAACGCCGTACTTTTCGCATGCCAATGGATACCCACAGACACCAATATCCAGTGTCAAAAGATCGGCTGACGCATTCCAATAGATACTGTTATCTCCTACCCACTGGTAAACCTTCAAATGACCATCAGGCCCCACTTCATGAACATGGGTGAACATGGGTGAGGATGCAGGAGGAATTGACAAACCGTTGATACTTCCATTCTCAAATCAAAGATGCTTTGTGGTACTCCAATTTAAAGTGGACTTGTAATAGTACATGGGTGGACGCGAATTTAGGTAAGCGTACAAACCAGTTCTTTGAGCATCAAGCATAAAATTACTTGGACTCCAGTTTGACATCGGTACACTGGCAATTAGCTTCTGCCCGTAAACCAAATTTTGGCCGAGAAGTAATGAGTCAGTGGGGTGATCAAAAGACTGCCAAATTGTTGTGTTGTTTCGATCAAAGAGCACTAGATTTCCCTCTTCAGTCAAGTTTAAGCCAGAGACAGACTTTCCTCCAGTGTCTGAAGACCAGACTAAACTGCCGTCCTCTTCTTTCAAAACCAAATCCCCATTTTCCGTGAATCGCAAGGTAGCGTTATACCGGACAGGCTTCCTCCGGTTTGTAGACCAAACTAGATGCGGATATCGAATCCAGTTGGGCGGTGGCGATTTGTATGGGTCTTGAATCTGAAAGCTCGGAAAGATTAAGACAGAAAAGAGACAATTACGGAGGGAGGCATTGCACCAGAAGCCAGAGAAGAAACCAACGTCAGAATTTGTTTTGGCAAGGATGGGTTTGATTATGAAAGTACCGGTACGTACTAGTATTGGTGTAGAGTTTGGGGATGTCATCCCATGAAGTTGAAAGGTTGGTGACTGAAGACACCCCCAAAGTTTTGGCGTTGATGAATTGCAAAGAAGCCAAGAGGAGAAAATTAATCAGCACAGAAAGAGCACCACATGGGTTATTCCTACCCATTAGCTTTTGATGATGATTAAGAGCTAGGATTCTAAAGCACAACTAGAGAAGGAAGAAAACTGTGTAATTCATGAGTCCCATTTTCAATTTAAGTCATTTCTTTTTAAGTCCTTGCGGAACTTGACTTAGTGATTCTTGGCCTCCTTCATGTATGGGGTTTTTTCCGTGAAAAAAAAATGTATGGGGTTTTTTGGGGTGCAAACAAACAGTTGATAAAGGAAAAAGAGTTCCATAATTTGAAAATGTGGCCCATTCTATTAAAGTGAGGACTTGACTTGCCCAGTAAAAAAAAATAAACAAAGAGACTTTGACTCACAAGTCGTGAAGAGGAAATTTTGTTACGTGATTTTGTGAAGAAGAAATTTCGTTACGCGATCTTGTAATGAAGCATCGTTAAGTAAAAAAAAAACATAGAGAGGCTTTGACTCACAAGTCATGAAGAGGAAATTTCGTTACGTGATCTTGTGAAGAAGAAATTTCGTTATGTGATCTTGTAATTAAAGAAAAAATGATCAGGCATTGTTTGGTGGGTCCCTCCTTAATTTGGGGATTCCACATGGGCTCTTTTGTTGGGTCCAAAAAAAATTGGGTTATCTTGTTATTTGTTAAATGGCAAAGGGGGAATCTTGTAATTTCCTTATGGAATTACAAATGAAACCACTTTTTTTGGTCTTTGTCGTTCACTTTCTGCACTTCCAGAAAAGAGAGACTTCGAGAGATTTTTGAAAAAGGGCAACGGTTTTGTCCAAGTTCAAGTCAAGATTGGCGGTGTGTTTCTTCTCCGATTTTGATGAAATTTTAGCATGTTGTTCATCTCGACGAGCTCTACGTTTTGATCGGAGTGGATTGTTAAGTTTCTCTAGGGATCTAAACTTGTATTTTTGTTGTTTTTTTGTTGAAGATGTTTGTAAGCCTCTAGTGGTGTACTAGAGAAGATCTCTTGTAACCCCATTATTATCTATAGCAAAAGATTTGGAAGCGGACTACGGTCCCGTGGACATACCTCTATTTTTTGTGGAACCATGTAAAAATCTTGGTGTCTCGTGGTTTGCTTTTGTTCTTTATTTTCGGCTCCTAGATTTAATTGTTAGGTTATTGTGAATTGCAATTTTTAGCTTATTCTCTATTTGCACAATGAGGGAAAAATACAAAGAGGTAATTTTGCATGTAGTTTTTTCCAACAGACATTGATACGCATGAATGAAGCACATTACTTTGTAAAATACTTAATCTGGGCTTCAGTGTTTAGCAACCGGGACAAATCTCCTCCTGTTAACAGCTGCTGCTAATTTGGTTTCATTAAATGAAGCAAAACTTACCTTCCGAGTGATTCCATATTTTTCCAAAAAAATTTCACTCTTACGCCCAATTCTCTCACAATCAATTAAAACTCTTAGTCAAATACCCAAAAATGTTGTTATCTTCGAACCCTTACCCATGCGGATTGCTACAGTACTGTTACAGTACTGCTACAGTGCCACGATCTCATAGTTGGAGCCACAAAATCTCATGGGGTATGCCCCTTGTAGGCTGTACATTCTTTTGTCTCCTTTTTTATTTCAAGCTAATTTTACCACAAAAAAAAAAAAAAAAAGGAAGGGTTCTTGCCTGTGAAATACCTGGGTGTCCCTTTAATTTCTACCAAGTTGAAACATGAGGATTGCAAAAATATGATTGCAAGAATTACTGCTAGAACAAAAACTTGGACTAATAGGGATTTAACTTATGCCGGGAGATTGCAATTGATTAAAAATGTTCTTTTTTCCATGCAAACTTATTGGTCATCCCTTTTTATTCTCCCAAAGAAAGTTACTAAGGAAGTTGATTCCATACTTAGATCCTTTCTTTGGTCTGGCCCAGATATCAAAAAGTCTGGTGCTAAAGTTTCTTGGGAGCACTTATGTTCCCCCAAGCAGGAGGGGGGTCTTGGTTTAAAAGAAATTCAAGTTTGGAATGAGGCCGCAATATCAAAGCACATTTGGTATCTCATTTCTGGTGGTGAGCAATCAATGTGGTGTCAGTGGGTCAAGTCATACTTGCTTAGGGATAAAAGCTTTTAGGAAGCTAAGGTCCCTAGCAATCCTTCATGGATTTGGAGGAAAATGCTTAATTTGAGGTCTCTTGTTCAGCCACACATTAAGGTGTCAATTGGCAATGGCAAGAATACCCACTTGTGGTATGACAATTGGCTGAGTTTGGGCCCCCTTGCCCAAAGATATGGGCCTAGGGTTATCTATGACTCTGGATTATCTAAGGAAGCTACTGTAGCTACCATCATTAGAGACAATTCTTGGGCTTTCCCTGTTACTCAAACAAGGACCACCCAAGGCTTGTTACTAGAGAGAGAAAGGAGATCCTTCCAAAGGTCCCTTCTCTCGTTATGATCATTAGAACCATAGACAAAAGTGGCCAGAAAATCATGCCCCTCATGAATAACATGGACCTCACAGTGAATGAGTTGACTGGACTCATGTAACACTGTGATGGACAGAGCACTAGGGTCCCAAGTTATCAAAATTCTACCAAAAGGGGAATGCATACTATTGCTAACAGATGGCCAATGAGGACACAAAGTTTACTACTCTCCTAATATTGGGTTGCTTGATTTTATGTTCAATCAGACCAATCAACATTAGCAAGTGGGTAATGATTCACGAGCCCCAAGCCCCAGTCCATTCGGTGCAGGCTACCTCATTTAGCTGCCCACTTTTTCTCTTATGCGTACAAGTATCGTTTTTATTTTGTAGGGGACACTCCAAGGCCCTTTTTGGGGCCATTACATGGCAGTGTGCAAGTATAGATTATAGAGTAACATTTGTGGACTGGTCAACGTAGGGACCACGGTCCCAATTTTACTCGCAAATGTTATTATATGCAGAGCTCCCTTGGGCAAACAATTGCATTACAAAAGAAAACATGGGTACACACAACATGTTGGTGGGCTTATTAAATAATTGTTTTTGTCCTTGTCTTGGACCAATTCACGGCAAAAAGAGGGTTTCTTAACCCAAGGACTAATGCTATGTCCTTTTCTTGGACCAATTCACGCAAATGCATATGGCTCATTCTATATTGTCATCCGAATTTTGTGGGCATGTTGCAAGGTGGGCCATCCTCACTACTCCAACAACCGATTGAAATATCAGCTGGTTAATGTTAATGCAATGCTACTATGGCTATGGTTTTATTTGCTTATGTACACTTATACTGGCGGGTTGTGCCAGATTTTGCTATTTTCCCACCCCGGCGGGTTGTGCAGGGGAGTACGCAATTCTGTTTTAAATCATATGTAACCCTATCCCAGCGGGTTGTGCTGGATTTCATATTCCCCCGGCGGTTGTGCCGGGGGTACGCAATTTTTTTTTTCTTTGCTTTATTTTGTTTTGTCCTCCCTGGGGTATGCCCTTTGTAGGCTGTACATTTGTTTAACCCCTTTTAATTTCAAGCTATATTACCCCAAAAAAAAACATGGAGCTTCTCTCACTGGCGATTTTGGCGATCTCGTTCTCCTCGTTCGAATGCTTCGTGATCTAGCCATGGGGGATGGGTCAATCTCGATGATGGAAGGTTTAGGAATCAAGATAGTCGACTCAAATGAGGTTCGCATGAAACAAAGACGCAACATCAAACCAAGATTTCAATCCCCAATTTCTAGGGTTTCAAAGCCCACTTCAACCACTCCAAGAAAATCTACAGATTTGTGTTCCGTTCTTCACGATTCACCCATGGCTATGCCTACCGTCCAATATTCACCCAAACCCAGCTTTGTTCAGTCTAGTGTTTATCCGCAGAGGTCCATATCTGGTGCGAGCAAACCTTCTTCTCCATCATCACGGGATCCAGAATCAAATTCAGTGGCATTACACGCCCAAACCCTTAACCCACAAATCTCTAATCCGGTACTCTCCATCTCAGATCTTCCCGACGTCTCTTCTGCAGAAAACCCTAGTGCCCAAATCCTAATCCTTATCCGACGACCGGGTCCAGCCCTTCTCGGAAACTTAAGGAGGTGTTTCAACAAGCAGGTGAGCAAATGGACAAGGCTGATCGTCTTGTCTCTCTGGTGCATACCATAGAAGATGAGATGCACAACGCTGGGATTAATGTCAACTTCACTAAGTTTAAGGAACAAATCCTCCTGCAAGGATCTGAGTCCACTCTTGATGGTGAATTCGTAGAGGTAAATTGTAACTCACCTCGTCACTTCAGCAACAAAATACCCCATTCGGATATATCAGCAGCAAAGTCAGAACTTCCGTTGAGGACAAAAACCCATCAAGAGCCAAAGGAGGTCAAAAATCAACCGAAAAACTGGAGTGCTTTGTTCAAGGCACAAGCTCCCTCTAAAGCAATGAAGTTATCTCATTATCCTGATGTTAAAAGGGGAGAAGATGCTCATGTAGATTTCGATGACTCTCAACTTGATGATGGGATGGGCAATCATTGTCTGATTGGGCATTTCTGGGATGGGAAAATGCCGCTGCCTCTACTAAGTGCCACGGCTAAGGCGGTGTGGAAAGATCATGGGAAATTCACAGTAAAACAGATGGGTTCATGTTATCTCTTTGAGTTTGAAGATGAAGCATCCAAAATGGGAGTTCTAGAAGGAGGACCATATTTTTTCTCACGAAGATATCTGGTTCTAAAGGAATGGAAAAGAATGCTGGTTCCTAGCAAGAACCACCCCTCCTCTATTCCTGTATGGATCAAACTCCATCGATTGCCTCTGGAATTCTGGACAAATATTGGGTTCAGCAAAATTGGAAGTGCGATTGGGAGACCTATCCATGTGGATGAAGCCACAGCAAACAAAAGAAGACTTGATTATGCACGCATCTGTGTGGAGATAGAAGCAGGTGAACATCTCCCCTCTGTTATTACCATCTCAGTGAATAATGAACATGTCATGATAGGGGTGGAGTATCAATGGCTCCCCCCTCAATGTGAGAACTGCAAAGTATTTGGACATTCGTGTAGTTCCAAAACCACTATCAAACCAGCTACATCTCCAGAGGAATGGGTGGTTGTGGGCAAAGGCAAACTAGCCTCAAGCTCAACTTTAAAGACTAACCTCACTGAGGAGGATTCTGGTTCACTTCCAACTCAATCAGAAATTCAGGGCTCCTTGATTGGTGTTGCTCTGTCAAAAAATGTCCAAACCCAAACTTTACCACAGCATGATACTAACCTATCTCTGGATCCATCCAGTTCAGAGGCAGTTAGCTCTTCCCATACCCCAGGTTCTGCTGTTACCAAACCATCTTCCTCTCCCTCTCCTCTCATCCTTCAACCTAATGTTCCATCAATGAGGGAGTCATGAATGTGTTTAATAGAGCTCATATCCCTTTTGCAGAAAATCATAAGATCGTCAGCAAAGCAAAGGTTATTGATTTTATTTTTACTGCATCTCCAATGGAAATGAAAATCAGGAAGAGTGGCTTTCTCCTTAAGGATACAGGTCAACACTTCCATTACGATGACAAAAAGGTAAGAGGAGAGAGGGTCCCCCTGCCTAAGCCCCCTCTTGCCTTTAATATACCCAGTTGACTCTCCATTAATGCATAGAGTATAATTTGCAGTAGTTACACATGCTTGTAACCATCTGATCATTTTGGGGTGAAAGTTCATGGACTGTAGAATATCCCACAAAAACTCCCATCTAACATTATCATATGCCTTCATTATATCAACTTTCAAAGCACACCTAGGGGATGGAGAAGATTTGTGGTATCCTCTCATTAGCTCCTGAGTAAGAAAAATATTATCAGCAATCCTTCTACCCTTCACAAATCCAGATTGTGTTGGATCAATGAGATTTGGAAGAACATTTTGGATCCTTCTTTTATTTTGCGAGGTCTCAATGATCCTCTTAAACAAAAGGCTGCAAAAACTTTTTTGAACAAGAATCAGTTGTCTATGATTGGTCTGATTGAACATAAAATCAAGCAATCCACTATTATTGCAACCTGTTGTGCTGTATTTGGGTTGATGTATCTGGTGTTATTTCCCATAGTTTTGAGTGCCATTCTGCTGCATTAGAACCCCATTTGGGAGCCCAGATCATAGTGTCCAGCTGTGATGCCATTGTATCACAGATTTCCACTACCTTGAGTTACTCAATGCCCTGAGTAGCTGCTGCTGTGAGGTGCAGCTGCTGCCCAGAAGTGATCTTGCTGGATTTTGCCCATTAGGCTATGAACTGCTGCCCTTGTATGGTCTTGCTGGATTCTGTACACTGACCTCACTAGTATTCTGATACTTTAGTTCATTTTCTGTTGTGGAATGTACTGGATAGGGTCATTTTCACCTGGGATACCACATTTTCAAACAAGATGCTGTCCAAATTCTGTTAGAATGAGGTGATCTATTCAGTGGTGAAATGGGCCTAGCCTAGGGGGGCTGTCCCTTGGCATGTCTGATCCCTTTTGGGAGGGGGCTTCCTCCCGTGCCTAGCCTGGGGGGGTTGTCCCCTGGCATGATTGCTCTGTTGGGCATCTAACCTTGTCGCTGGGAATCTCTTCTGCTGTGTCCTTGCTGCTGTTGGATAATACTACTGGATAGCTTCATGCCACTGTTGTGGTATTCATGTCTGTTGTTGTGACTGCTAGAGCTCGAGCTATTGCTCAGATGGAATCAAGTATCAAACTGGAACTCTTTTGTTCCTGTATTAACTTTGTAATAGTTAGTGCCTTTTGTCAAATGTATCCTGTCCTTTGTTCAAGTCTCTTTTGATTGTTTCTCCTCCATCTCCTTTGATGGGCTAGAAACATTTAGTTATCATTTTATATAGCTAGGTTTGTAGCTTATGCTAATTGCCCTTCCCCATTGTAGCCTTGTTGGCCATCCTTTTGTTTCATTATTGTTTCCTTTCTTTTCTTTGTTTTGTTTTGTCCTCCTGGGGTATGCCCCTTGTAGGCTGTATATCCGCTTAGCCTTTTTTCTATTTCAAGCTATTTTTACCAAAAAAAAAGAAACAACCTCTTTTTGTTTGATAGGATCATTAAGACCCCTCATGTTCCAGAACCCAAATTGTAGAGGTGTTTTAATCATAAAGATGGCAGAAAATAGAACTTGAAAGCACACTGCCCAACAAAAGAGAGGGAATGTAATTTACCTCTTATGGAAAGGGGAAGCCTTGTTCCCCTCCTGTATGTGCCCTTGCCTGTTCTTCTTATTACTCTTCTTCTTGCTAGAAGACCATCCTTGAGTATCATCGGGAGGATAAGGGATTTTAACTCTTCACATCATCAGAAATGAATGAATTCTGCATCTCATTTGAACTCTTCACATCATCAGAAGCTTCACTTACTGCATCTTTGATAATAACATCCTCTTTATCAGGTTGCATAATAAATGCGTTCCCCGTAGCATTAGGAACCTCCTTGGTGAGTGCTTCCAATGTTCCTCCACCACCCCCAAGCTCCTTACCAATCTGTTGCCAAGTTTCATCGTTCCCAAGGACAGGAGCTTCAATCTTAGGCTTACAGGCATGCCCAAAAACTTTACACTTGGGACACTTAGGAGGAATCCATTGGCACTCTATGCCAACAATGACTGAGGCAAGCCCATTTCTTATTTGTATGGACTTAGGAAGCTCTGAATCTGCTGAGATTTCAACACAAACTCTAGCAAAGTCTAGCCTTTGTTGTTGGGCAGTGGCAATGTCCACATGTAAAGGCTTACCTATAGTACTTGCAATGCGACTGAGACCCTCTTCGGTCCAGCATTCTAAAGGGAGTTTGTGGATTTTAACCCATGCAGGTATAGTGGAGGGGTGTTCAGTGGAGGGAACTAGCATCCGATGCCAGTCGTTAAGAACAAGATATCTCCTAGAGAAAAAATAAGGTCCACCCTCCAAAACTTTGGTTTTAGTCTCCTCATCTTCAAACTCAAAGAAAAAATAGGCCCCAACTTGTTTGATCTTGATTCTGCCAAAGTCTTTCCAGATTTTCCTAGCTGTAGCGCTCAGTAACGGAAAAGCCATCTTCCCATCTAAAAAATACCCAAACAGGCAGTTGTTCCAAGTCCTATCATTGACATGAGTGTCTTCCAACTCTACAACAGCGTCTTCCCCTTTCTGTAACTCAGGATAATAGCTCAGTTTCATGATATTAGAACGGCTTTGGGTGTGAAATAGTGCTGCCCAATCCTTGGTCTTGGTAGCAGGTTGAAAGGTCTTATGTGTTGGGGGTTGAATTTTGAGATCCTCTTGATTTTGGGGATTGATGTCAGTAGGGGATTGTGAAGACTATTTTTAGAGAAGTACCTGCAATTGAGCTTGAAGATGTCCCTACTGATGTGTTTTCCTTTGCTCGAAGAAGATTGAGCTGAGACTTGAGCTCAGAACAGTCAACCCTTGTTCCAGCTTTTAGCATCTCTTTCTCAATGTCTTGGACTAAGCTTGCTATCCTCTCCTCACCAACCAAACGCTCCTCTTCCTGCTTGAGGGCAGAGTTAGGGTTAGATTTGGAGGGGCCATGGAAACCAAACTCAGAGTTAGCGGGGGTGTTGGAGGGGTGATTAAGAACAGGATTGACACCTGGGACCGCTGCCTCTAGCTTTTTTGGGTAAATCAATTTTTTTTTTGGGTAAATACTGCCTCTAGCTTTGATTCTGAGTTTATGGAATTAGGGTTCTTCGGAGAGATTTGTACTCGACAACTGCTGGAGTCCAGAGGTTGTAGACTGGTGCGGTAGAGATCTAGAGGTTTAAAGGGAGTAAACTTACTAGGGGTAGAGTACTCCACACCTGGAATCAAAAGGTTGCTGTGGATCATCTTGCTTGGTGATCCCGAAATCGGGGTGTTCTTCGAGTGGATAAAACCCACTTGTTTTCTTCTGACTTGATATGAGTCCACAGCTTTGGAACCCAGATCGTATGTACCCATGGTAGAACCCTCTATCCTAACTAGGCTTTCACCTGGTTTAGATCCGAGTTCTTCCATGGGAGAAGGGGCCATGCTCGCCAAAACTAGGGTTTTCCACAGAGATCGAGTGAATCGCCTGAGTCGCTTGAGAGAGATGCTGACGTCATAAGGAGGGTTTCCTTGATTTATGTCGTACACTTGTGGATATTATTGAGTAGAGTACTGCAAGACAAGTTAGTCATTTCAGTTTAGGCAAGATCGGACTGACTTAGTCTCATGTTCATTAAGTTGACCATATGAGCAACTTCAAGTCTCTTACTGGCACTCTTATGGTTGAATTGACTACTATGAAATATGATGCAATGCTAGGAGCTTTAAGGATGCAAGTGAATAGTCTTTCCTTGTGCAGTTCATACTCATCTCACTTCCACCTCAGTTTGGCAAATTCAAAATTTCACTTTTGAACGAACTAGCTAATCTTTGTGTTAAGGAGGAAGTGAGATTTGGGGAGGAAATATTTCACACTGCACTAGCTGTGACTTAAGGAGCTATAAAGAAACGAGGTAAATAAATGAAAGATTCTTTGTCTCGTGGCATAGAAAAATTGGGGCATATCTCCAAGGATAGAATTGAAGGATTGGTGAAGAATGGGTTTTCAGAAGACCTAAACTTCACTGATTTTGAAATTTGTGTGGATTGAATTAAAGGAAAGTAAATCAAGCACACAATGAAAGTGCTTTGCATATCTTGTGGACTGCCATAACTTGGGCAGAGCTGACAATTGCTATATTACGTGCTCATTTATGTTTAAACAAGTTGTGTGTTTGATCAGCTTGCTCTGGACCTTCATTTTCCCATTGCATTGCATCATTGTGGGTGCCAAAAATACAGACAGAACACTGTCCAAGTATGCAGAAAAAGCAGAACAGTGCATCTTAGGTGCTGCCATCTTGCAGAGCATTTCACAATGTGTTACTGCCAATTTGTGGAGCATGCCATCCGTACATTTTGTTGCTGCCATATTAGATTAAGGGGTGTGTCCCTTTGTTCTTACTAACCTATCCTTGGGGGGTTGTCCCTTGGAGCGTAAATACCCTTCGGGGAGGGGGTTGTCCTCCCCAATATATAATCTACCCATCTATAGGTTGAGCTTGTTTCTGCTGCTCGTAACTTGCAATAACGGGTGCTGACTAGACTGTCTTTAGTCCCTTTCCTCATGATAGAAAACTTTGTGCTTATTGCTTATTTCCCTATTTCCTTTGGAGCTTAAATATGGTAATTTATCACAGCTTCATCCTTGCCTACCCAGGTGGGGATGTCCCTGGGATTTTCAGTTGGTCACCTAAGCCCAGGGGGGTTGCCCTCATATCACTTTATCCTTTTGAAGCTCTGCATTGAAGAACAGAGGTTACAACTCAAGTCCACCACAGTTGGTCTTTATTTTGTATTAGTTGATCTCTCTTGTTGTGTGTTTCTCCGCCCTCTCTCTGATGGAGTTGAAACTCATAAACAAGCACTTTTAAAGCTATAGCCGTAAGGCCTTCCTTCATCCTCCCCATTCCCACTGTAGCCTTTTGGCCTCCCAATCCAAGCACTTTTATTTCTTTTCTTTTCCTTTCTTTTCTTTTCTTTTGTCCTTCCTGGGGTATGCCCCTTGTAGGCTGTAAATTCGGTTAGCCCCTTTTATTTTAAAGCTGGTTTATCTAAAAAAAAAAAAAAAAGAAAGGTGCCACAAGTAGAAGTGAGCTTCTTGAGATAATTCACACTGATATTTGCAAAAATCCTATTCCATAGTTTATTGGGCAAAGATATTTTACCACCTCTATAAAAGGACTTCTCACATTATGGATATGTGTATCTAATTTATGAAAGTCTCAGGCCATTGACATCCTTGAGGTGTGCATTACGGAGGTCGAGAGACAATTAGATAGAAAGGTCAAAATAGTGAGGTCAAATAAAAGTGGTGAGTTTTATGACAAATATGATGAGTCAAGCCAATATCCTATTTGCTAAACCAGTAGAAAAGCGAGGGCATTCGTGCCCAATACATAATGTTAGAATGCCACAGCAGAACGGTGTTGCTGAGAAGCATGACTGTACACTTACAGATATGGTTAGAAGTATGGTTAGTTTTGCAAATGTACCTATATTCTTGTGGAATGAATCACTAAAGACCGCTAAGTATCTCTTAAACAGGATTCCTAGTAAGGTAATTCCAAATAATCTGCTGTGTAGCTGCTCATATGGGAGTGACATTATTTTATTTTATTTTTTTTTGGGTAATTCAGCTTGAAATTAAAAGGGATTAAACGAATATACAGCCTACAAGGGGCATACCCCAGGGAGGACAAAACAAAAATAAAGAAAAGAAAAGAAAAAAATGCGTACTCCCCGGCACAACCCGCCGGGGTGGGCAATTTGGTGGTCCTAGCACAACCCGCTAGGATAGGAATAAAATGGACAAAAATTAATAGGCACAAAGGCCAATTATTGATTTTCGGCGCAAAGGCCACCGCTTGGGTTTTGACGTGAGTGCCATATGCGTGGGTCCCATTGGACCTGTTGAGATTTCTCGAATTGACCAAAAATTACACGGTGAGTGGCCCTCTTTCCATTGAGCTTTTAACCATTGAAATATGGGATGTTCTGATAGGACAAAGTGATGTCCTCGAGATGGTTTGAAATGATGAACCAAAGGCAGCAACTTTACTTGTGGGCCCAAAGCTCATTTTGCGTGATTTGCAAAGGAAATTTGAGTTGAATTAGAATATTTGACCGAGTAGCTGTTGCATAAAGCCACAGCTATACATCTGCCACAGCCTCTTAACATGCTTACCTAGGACCTGTTGTGTATCTACATGGGCCCACCACAAATCACGTGTAGCACCATGTTAGTCTTCCAGCACATTGCTTTGATCGGTGTGAGAAAATCCCTTTACAGCTGTAACAACGCTGCCCACTTGCAAATTTGCGTGTAAATGGACCATTCTCGATTTGACCAAAAGAGCCGAATAGACTGCTGCAAAACTCCAGCAGCAGTACACCTTTTTGAACGGAGTAATGCCTACTCGCATAGAAGAGAGTGGGCTCACTCTCTTCTTCTCAAACTCGTCAACACAAAATGAATTCAGATATAGACTGGAAAATGAACAAGCAAAAGAGACTCAAAGCACTCCACGACTTGTTGTCTGAATGAGGAAATCGGGACTATGCCCCTGGGATTTTTGCTCCTTGCTATTCACATCCCAAATGCCACAACCCAGAATTTCTTTTTGGGGTTATCATACCCCATTGTTAGATTGGGAACAAAATAAAATCACAGCTCACAACCCAAACAACTGAAAATCAAGAGAATATTAATCACAATAAAGCTTAACCATTGGAATACCTGCGTACCAACCCGCATTAGTACCATCAGTCCAGCACTGGATCAACAATCCCTTGAGAGCACAGCTTCTAGGGTCTTAGAACTGTTGATTTATCTTTGCTCATGTCCCTTTTTTCAGTCGAATAACTCCATTGATGGAGTTTCAATAACACCCAGGGACTACTTTTGTGAACACCATCTGGGATGGGTCGTTTTTTGAGAAGGATGAAGTATGATCCTCATTTTCATATACTTGGACTCCACGAATAGCCCAGCTCTGGTTTCCATTATTCTTGCTAACATCTTCTAGCAGCAAAAGATGGAGAAAGAACAGACCCACATACGATCTGAACCCCTTTGGGTTTCGATGGTAAGAGAAGAACCAGATCCCATGATAAAACCAAACAGAAGTTTGGTAGATTTTGTAAAAATTTGATTGAGGAAGAAGGGGGGGAGTGCACTCTCTCTCTAGTTTTTAGAGAGAGAGGCTCTCAACCCTTTTTTTTTTTTATGAGTGACATTATTCAAACAGGATGCTGGTAAAAATTCTAGAATCGGGGTGTTGCTGTCTGAGATTAGGCCTAGCCATGGGGGGATGTCCCTGGCACTGTATGATCCCCTTCTGGGAGGGGGCTTCCTCCCAATGTGGAACTGTTGTTCCCATTTCCATGGACCTATCGCTGGGGGGTTGTCCCAGTGTAACATAGGACCATATGTTAATCCTTTCCAAGGTCCTATTCCAATTTTCATGTTCAAGCTTCAAGTCTCATGTTCAAGGTTCAAGCTTCAAGCACGAAGTCTTATGTTCAAGCACCAAGGCTACAATGCAATCATTTAGATTCTTTTTGAGTGTTTCTCTTCCATCTCCCTAGATGGCTTAGAAACACTTTTATTATATTTTTTATTACATCTTGTTTTTTTTGGATAATACAGCTTGAAAATAAAAGAGGCAAAAGAATATACAGCCTACAAGGGGCATACCCCAGGAGGACAAACAGAAAAGAAAGAAAATAAGAAAAATAAGGCCAGACGGCACATCTAGGGAGATAATGGTAAGGCCAAATGGCTACAAGAGTACGATAGGGAAACTACCCTAATCAAAGCTAATGACAACAACTACTTAACACTAGAAGAGTTTCTAATCCATCTAAGGAGATGGATCAGAAACTCCGCAAAATGAACGATAGAGATAAGTTATGATATAAACTAATCCAAGAGCATCTTGTTGTTGAAGCCGAGCAAGGTCCAACCATGGTGACACCACTCCACTTTAATGTACATCACCTGTAGAGATCACTTCTTCTCTATTGACCAACCAATTCACACATAAGATTACATAAATGGGAGGACATCCCCCTCCATAAGGCTTTCAATACCTAGGAACAGCCGCCCTAGATTAACCCTTCAATTGTGAGATACGATACCGACTTGAAGAAATAATGAGACACAGCTCACACCACAATAAGATTATCAAACATCCCTAGGGACAGCCCCCCTAGGGTAGGCAAAATGAAAGGGAACAAACCCTAAATATATCTAGCAGTAACCAGCAGTAACACCAAAATCTGGAAAAAAATTCGTCAGCATTTTGTTTGTATTTCAGTCAGCCCAGAAAACAGAAACTGCCCAGATAACCATCAGCCTAGTAACATCAATTAACACTTCCAAGCAATAAGGTAAATTTATCCAGCAAAAAACTGAAAACTCACGGAAAGTGGTATGCATCAGCCATATAAATGTAGCACAAAACAATGAGAACCTGCCCTAAACTGGACAGATTCTGACCGCAACAGATTCTACTCACGCACCCAGTGAAACAACCGTGCAATTCTGTCCAGAATTGGACAGCTTGGGCCCGGAATTACGATCAATAACCAGCTCTGCCCAGACAATTGGCAGTCCACAACATTCAATCAAACAACCCATGTAATATTGCATTGAGCAATCACGCAGCATGTTAACCAGGGACAGATTTAAGGAACTACAAGAGTAAGACAGTAAGACCTAAATTTGTATCTCACCCTTCTACTTCCTTGAAACCTCACGACTTCTATATCTCTCTCTAAGGTTCCAAACTCCCTCATCAAACCTCACATGATTACGATTCTCCAAATATGTATCACTCTCCACTCAGGAAGAAAATCTGGGGCTCAAGTCACACGCCTCACTGGAACACACAATTATGGTGGTCACACACATACTAACATGAGATCCAACGATGGAGGCCAGTCATTGCACCCATCAAGAAGCAACACAGAGTTTTAAGATACTTACCATGTAAATAGAAGTACTAGCACATTGTAGCCTGACTTTTGTGACTTCTGAACACCATCCTGTGAATCAAGGGCTTCCTGAGTTCCTCTCTGTACAACCAAACCTGGAAGTGACACTAAAGGAACACACCATAACAGCATAGCAGGGAGAATAGCAATAGAGCAGTATTTATCAATAAGAATCAAATCCTCCTACTACATAATTCAGCTTGAAACTAGGTTCCACTGAGCCAAAACACTGTCAGCTTGGGGGCTTTTAGCAACATTCCCCAAGGACATTAACCTGAGTCTAATGACTGAGTGGATCCTATTCACCACTACAGAGATTGGACATGCAACGTTTTGGAACTTACGAAAATTCCTCTCAATCCAAATGTGGTACACTGCTGTGGAAAAAATTAGTTTGATTAGCAATGATTTAAGGTTTTTGCCTTTGATTGTTGCTAATAAAGCAATCCAGTCAGTCCAAGGTCTGGGAGGCCAATGGACATTGAGCTTAGCAAGTAGTTCACTCCAAATTTGAGATGTGAAAGTACAATTAAAGAACAAGTGATCATGACTCTCACTACTAGGACAGAAACTGCAGCAAGAATGAGACTTAGTGCCAAACAAGACCAGCCTGTCTTCAGTGTACAGTCTTTCTTGAATGGCAATCCAAGTAATAAAACTGCATTTGGGGATGTGTCCAGAAAACCAAACAGTATGGTACCATGGGACCTTGGGGAAGGGTGTCCTAAGATAATTCCAAAGGGATTTCACGGTAAAATCACCACTTGCTGTGAGAGTCCATTTGTGGATATCATCCACATCAGTAGTAGGATCAGGGAAATTAACGAGGTTCATTCTAACTTCATTAATTTCCCAGGTTTGAGTGACAGGGAGAGCCCACTTGGAATTTCTGATAATTGAGGAGACCTTAGTATGTTTAGGAAGGCCAATGTCATAAATGATCCTATCGCCATATTTATCAGCCAGAGGACCTAATGGATGCCAATTGTCATACCAAAGGAAGGAACTTTGACCATTAACAATGATAGTTTTGATGAAGGGTTGGACAGAAGGTCTAAGGGTGAGGATTTTCCTCCAGATCCAAGTGGGACTACCAGGAATCCTGAGTTGCCAGAAGTTTTTGTCCTTAATTAAATAGGACTTAACCCATTGACACCACATTGATTGTTCACCCCCTGAAATAATAAACCAAATGTGTCTAGCGATAGCGGCCTTATTCCAAACTTGCATAGCCTTGAAACCAAGGCCTCCTTCATCTCTGGGGGCACATAAGTGCTCCCAAGACACTTTGGCACCAGATTTCTTAAGGTCAGGGCCAGACCAGAGGAAGGCTCTCAGCACAGACTCCACATCCTTGATGACTTTTTTGGGCAGTGTGAACAGAGAGGACCAGTATGTTTGCATGGAGAACAATACATTTTTTATCAACTGTACTCTCCCAGCATAGGTCAGATCTCTGTTAGTCCAGGACTTAGTTTTGGAGATAATTTTATCAACCATAGGTTTGCAATCCAAATGGGTCAATTTGGTGGAGAGAAGGGGGACACCAAGGTATTTCACAGGCAAGAACCCTTCTTTAAATCCAAGTACACTCAAAATATTTCCTCTAGTAGTTGTATCAACACCAGAGAAGAAAATTTGACTCTTTGCAGGGCTAGGTTTCAAACCAGACAAAGATTCAAATTCAGAGAGGGAAGTCTGGATGTGCTGGACAGATCCGACATCCCCTTTGCAGAAAATCATAAGATCATCTGCAAAGCACAAATTAATGATTTTGTTTTGACTACACTTCCAATGAAAATGGAAATCAGGCTGCAAAAATTTCTCCCTTAAAATGCAGGTAAGGACCTCCATAACAATCACAAATAGATAAGATGAGAGAGGGTCACCTTGTCTAAGGCCCCTCTTACCATCAATGAGTCCAGTATTCTCACCATTGATGTTCAATGTGTAATTTGCAGAGGTCACACATGCATGCAGCCATTTAATCATGGTGGGGTGAACATTCATGCTAGTAAGGACATCCCAAAGAAAATCCCATCTAACATTGTCATATGCTTTCATAATGTCCACTTTCATAGCACACTTGGGTGTAGAAGTGGACTTATGGTAGCCATGCATAAGCTCCTGGGTTAGGAAGATATTATCTGCAATCCTCCTTCCTTTCACGAATCCTGATTGAACAGGGTCAATGAGGGAAGGGAGAGCAGCTTGGAGTCTCTTGGCAAGAATTTTTGCAATGCATTTATAGATGGAATTGCAGCAGGAGATGGGTCTGAAATCACCAACCTTAGAGGGGTTGGGGATCTTAGGAACAAGAGCTACAACAGTAGCATTTGCCTTCCTCAGCATTTTACTAGACCTAAAGAAGTTCTTAACTGCTGCCGTAATTTCATACCCAACAACAGGCCATGCTTTTTGATAGAAGCCAGCATTAAATCCATCAGGACCAGGTGCTTTTTGAGGGTTCAAGCTCCAGAAGGTATCTCTAATCTCAGAGTCTGTGACAGATTGAACCATACTCAATCTTTGTTCATCAGTTAACTTCCTTTGGATCAATGCATTAACTCTATCAGAACCTTCATATTGGGAACTGTGAGGATTTCCCAGGAGGTCCTTGTAGTAGTTAACAAAGCTAGACTTAATCACCTTGATATCCTGTGCGGTAGTGGAGTCATCAAGGGTAAGACTGGTAATCATGCTTCTATTTCTGTTATTGCTAACAGATTTAAAGAAAAAGGAGGTACACTGATCACCAAGTTTAAGCCACTGAACTCTAGACTTTTGCTTTGCCAAGCTCTCCTCCGCTCTAGACAAAGTGAGATACTGTTTAAACACAGTTTTTTCTTCAGCTTGAGTGATGGGATTAGTAGGATTAGAGCCTAGTTCTTTTTGCAAATCATCAAGCTGAAGTTTGACACTTTTAACCCTATCAGAGACAGCACTATATTCTTTAGTATTGAGTCTTTTTAGTTCAACTTGAAGGAACCTCAGTTTCTCAGTAATGCAGTACATGGGATTACCAATGACAATGGGTCTCCAGACTCTCTGAACTGTGGGGAGAAAAAGTGGGTGATCAGCAAGGAAATCAAAAAACCTAAAAGGTTTAGGTGTGGGTCTAGGGGGTGGGGAGAGACTCACAACAGAAGGTGAGTGATCAGACACCCCAGGGGTAAGGAATGAGGCACTAGAATAAGGGAAAACCCTCATCCAACTTTCATTAACCAAGACTCTATCAATCTTGGTAGAGATATGGTTGGGGGGGTCTTGTCTGTTGCTCCAGGTATAGAAGCAACCAGAGAACCTGAGATCATCTAGCTCACAAGAGTAGAGAATCTTATTAAGGTCATCCATATGGGGTGGCCAACTAGATGAGCCACCAGATTTCTCCCTAGGAGATCTTATTGCGTTAAAATCCCCTAGAGTAATCCAAGGAGAGTTAGGCCTAAGGTTGAGCAGGCTACTCCAAAGGTCTAGTCTGTCACTATGGTCATTAGCACCATAGACAAAAGTAGTGGAGAACTTTACCCCAGATTGAAGAGCATGGACGTCACAGTGAATGTATTGACTGGACTTGCTCAATACATTAACAGCAATTTTTCAGACTCCAAAGCCATCCCAGTCAGACTCTATGTTGCAGCTGCCTGTGTTACCGCAGCAGCAGCATCGTAGTGTTCTTCATGTATTGTTATACTTGCTGCTACCCATGGTTCAGTGGAATGATTCACTACTCATCTGGCTTATCAAACTTTCAGTGATGTGATTGTCTTCTAAGTCTCAAGTCCAAGTTTCAGGTTCATGTGAAGATCAAGTTCCAAGTTATCAGATTCAAGTCCAAGTTCCATGTTTTTTTTTTTTTTTTTTTTTTTTTTGGGTAAATAAGCTTGAAATAAAAAGAAGACAACAGAATATACAGCCTACAAGGGGCATACCCCAGGGAGGACAAAAGAAAAGAAAAGAAAAGCAAAGAAAAAAGGAAATTTAAAGGGATGGCCACATTGGCAACATTGGGGAGGGATATTCAGCTGTTGTATTTTAGTCATTCATTTGTATTTTGTCATGTGATTCATCTTCTTCTTCTGTAGAAGATTAGGAATCATAGGTTAGTTTCTTAGCATTGTAGCCCTTCGGCGTAATATTCATTTCCTTTTTCTTTTCTGTCCTCCTGGGGTATGCCCCTTGTAGGCTGTACATTCTTTTGTCTCCCCTTTTTATTTCAAGCTAAATTTACCAAAAAAAAAAAAACATGAGGGTCCCAGCACACTAAAATCCTACCAAAGGGAGCAAGATCATAGTTGTGTGTGCATAATGCCAAAAAGGGTAAATGAAATTCAATATTCTCTTGGCATTAGCTTCCTTAACTTTATGTTGTAGAAGCCCAATCAAAGACAATTTATTATTGGTAATGAACTTTTTTGCTTCCTTTTGTTTAAGAGGGTCATTAAGACCACGCAAGTTCCAGAACCCAAAATGTACTGGTGTGTTCATCATAAAAATGAAAGAAGCTAAACTATATAGCAGATATATGGGAAGTATTAATTGCTATCAAAAAAAAATTGAGTGAAAGAGTTACCGCCCTTTCTTGTGAGGGAGAGCCTTCTGAAAGCTGCTCCCTTTCTTCTTCTTCTTCTTCTTCTTGTTAGAAACAACTTTGAAGTCCTCTCCATGTACATAGTCTATTCCCATACCTCCACTGTCACTGCTGGACGGTTTGGGAGTTGATGGTGAGGCTGATGCATAGGGTGGTTTAGGCTCAGGAACAAACCCTCCTCCATCCAACTTATGTGCATTTTCTTCCTTAAAGGAGGCCGCTTCATAGTTCACTACTTCTGCTATTGGAAAATTCTCAACCGAAGTACTTGTTGAACAGGAGACCAAAGTGGGAGGAACCACTTTGGTAACAACATCAAGGGCTGTGCTCCCTCCTTGTGCTAGAGCCTCCAGAACTTTAACCTGGACCACTGGATCTTTATTGGAGATCTGAGCTTCAACAGGTTGTTTCGCCAGACTTTCCTCTGAACCATTTGAAGGAGTTGGCTCTTGCTTTGGTTTACATTTATGCCCAAAAACTTTGCACTCTGAGCATTTAGCAGGGAGCCATTGGTATTCAACTCTGATCACAACTGATTCCCCATTAGCTTTGACTACCACCTCGTTAGGGAGTTCATCTCCTGCAGAAATCTCTACACACACCCTTGCGTAGTCCAGCCTTTTTTTACTCGCTGTAGCATTGTCTGCGTGGATTGGTCTTCCAATTGTGCTGGCAATGCGGCTGAAACCTGACTCAGTCCAGCATTCCAGGGGAAGCTTATGAAGTTTCACCCACGCCGGGATTGATGAAGGGTGGGTAGTTGTAGGCACCAACATACGTCTCCAATCCGTTAGAACCAAATAGCGCCTAGAAAAGAAGTAAGGACCCCCCTCCAGGACTTGCAATTTAGTAGCTTCGTCCTTAAACACAAAGAAATAACAGGAACCTATCTGTTTAATAGAAATTGGCGCATTCTCCTTCCAGACTGCTCGGGTTGTAGCGCTCAACAGGTTATAAGGCATTTTCCCATCTAGGAAATACCCAATCAAACAATGGTCCCAGGAGTTTGTATCAATGTCTGATTCATCCAGCTCCGCCACTGCTTCTATACCTCTTTGCAATTCAGGATAATGCTCGAGTTTCATGGTTTTTGAGGGGGACTGAGCCTTAAATAGTGAGGACCAGTTTGGGGTTTTGCCTGGTTTCTGAGTAGCAGTCGCCTCATTCTTGATGTGGGAGGATTCAGGCGGATCTTTAGCCTCAACAATATCCCCTTCAAGGTACCGAGCTGGAGAAAGTGGGGTGGGATGGCCTTCCTGAAGATACTGGATCTGATTAGTGAGCTGGGAAAGATCGATGTCCATACCCGATTTTTTTAATTTTGCTTCCATGGATTGTACCAAATCAGCTATTTTTTCTTCTCTTCTGAGACGCTCTCCTTCAATCTTGAAGACCTCTTGCAATTCTCTAGAGGAACTAGGGCTAGAACGGATGGGGCTATGTGAGCCGTAAGAGGGGTTAGGGTTCCAGATGGTGTTGCAGATGTACCATCAGAAGTAGGGTTAGTTGAGAAATCAGAGCTTTTGAGGCCATAAGAGTAGTGATCATGGGGTTTGAAGTTGGTGGAATTGGTGGGAGATAGATACGTAGAACCAGAGAGTTGGGTCTGATTTCCATCGCCACCTAGGTTGCCCTGGCTTGTAGCGTTGGTGGATTTGGTGATGTTGCGTGTCGATTGAACTTCTGGAGGAGTGTCGGGGATTTTAGGACACAGATCTGAAAACATTTGTGGAGTGGAGATGATAGACATTGGTGAACCTGATTGTTCAGCTAGCACTGAACGAAGACTAAGTTGAGGCTTAGCCAACTCTCTTTGCTTTCTACGAACCTCCTGGGAATTAATAGCCTTAGACCCAAGATTTTCCATGGAATTTGCATTTTTCTCCCCCATATCTAGGGTTTCACCGTAATCGCCTAGTGAATCGCCCTAATCGCCAGAGAAGAAGCTGACGTCAGACATCCCCGCAATGATGAGAGGTTGGATGAGTGGACGAAGCTGAAGTAGTTTTCTTTTTTTTATTACATCTTGTTGCGATATATCCCTTACTTTTAGGGTCCCCCATGTTGCCCAAGTTTGGCCTCCCCATTTCTTTCCATTCCGGTCTTCCGGTTCACTTTTGTTTCTTTTCTTTCTTTTGTCCTCCTGGGGTATGCCCCTTGTAGGCTGTATATCCGGTTATCCTTTTTTCTATTTCAAGCTTATTTACCCAAAAAAGAAAAATTCTAACTATTTCTTTTGAGTTGTGGATTAGTAGGAAACCCAGTTTAAGACATTTACATGTTTGGAGTTGTCCAGTGGTTGCTAGAATATATAATCCACAAGAGTACAAGTTAGATTCAAGAATAATTTTCTGGATATTTTATTGGCTATTCAGAAAAGTCTAAGGGGTACATATTTTACAGTCCTAACCACAGTACGAGAATAATGAAACCGGGAATGCCAGATTCTTATAGAATGGCGAAATTAGTGGGAGTGAAAAACCAAGTAAGGTGAATCTCGATGATGGGAGGGATGATGTCCCAATAGTTCTTCCTCATCGAGAAGTTGTTGCTCTTCAACATAATGTAATTGGTTTACCACTCCATGAGGATATCGCCATTGAAATAATGTAGAACTTCCACAATTGGCAGTTCTGAGTAAATCTCAGAGGAAAAGAAGGCTTGCCATTACTAATATATATATGTGGTGTATCTACAAGAATCTGATTTTGACATTGGGATTAAGGAAAAACCCAGTATCTTTTTCACAAACCATGACTAGGGATGATTCTGCTAATTGGATCGATGCTATAAAAGATGAGTTGAAATCAATGGCCCATAAATGGTTTTTCGGACCACATCGAATTGCCTGCTAATTATAATAAGTCGTGTATAAATCTTTTTTTTTGGGTAAATAAGCTTGAAATAAAAAGAAGGCAACAGAATATACAGCCTACAAGGGGCATACCCCAGGGAGGACAAAAAGGAAAAGAAAGAAGAAAAGAAATGGTGCAAAAAGATGGCCATAAGGCAGCGTACAGCAATGCAGATAAAACCTAACTACGGGGTGTTTCTCTCCTATCTAATAGAGAGAGGAGAGAAACACCATACAAGAGGTACAAAAGACCAAAATACAGCCCACACTAGGGAACCTTGGGTTTAGTACTAGAACTTGAGGATTAGATCCAATAGCCAACATGATGTAGACTTTTAATCACAATTTTGATCATGAAATAACTTGGAAACTTGATCACTTGATCATGGAAGTTGCCAATCAGGCGGCTTGTAAGATGATATGATTAGCCATTGACTACAGCTGAACATGGCCAACTGATGAGCATGCTGTGAGATTATGCCAGCAGCAGCAGTAAACTGCAGTAGCAGCAGTTTGACTGCAGTAGTTTGGGATGAACTTGAAGTGTTGAGCCTGATAAACTGCAATAGGTGTAACAGGCTAGAGTAGGGAGGAAAGGCCCCCTCCCAGAAGGGACTAATACATGCCATGGGACAGCCCCCATGGCTAGGCCAGAAATCTCAACATCGTGGATGCTGATCAGACACATAGCAGTCCAGATGATACCAGAGACACAACAATCCAAAGGTGCAGCAGTAGCACAGAACATCAACAGAGCAATGTGGCAACAGTAGCAAACTTGCAGTAGTAACTAGAAACATTAGCAGATAGCTAAGATAACAATAAAAACAAAATATGTTGATTGCAACAACCCTTGCAACAACCAAATTGCAACAACCCTTGCAATAATGGACAAAGTAAGGACATCAGTAGCAGATTGCAACAACCCTTGCAATCCTCAAACAACAAACCAATATTGAACAAAAGCAGGTTGCAACAGCCCTTGCAACCCACAAACAACAAAATATGCAGCCTTTATGCAGTGATAACAGTACATCAAATGAATGGGGAACCTGTTAACAACCGCAGCAGTACAGCAGCAACAGAGGCAACACTGAGGGAGGACAGTGAGCTCCTCCTCCTCTTCTTCCAATCCCCCCTTTACTGCCGGCACCACCTGTACACATCAGAAGCCAAATAGTAGTGATAGGGTAAGTCTCATTCAATCCCCCACCTAACTGATAATCTCTGACATTGAGGTCCTTGGGGGAGATTATCCAAGGACAACAACCTATACCTCACAAGTGAATGGATTTTACTCACTACAATGGGTATTGTGCAAGTTGCATTTTGGAATTTACAGGCATTTCTTTCAAGCCATATTTGATAGACTGAGGCAGTAAACACAAGTTTGGTGATTAATGATTTAAGGGTTTTGCCTTTGACGTATGAGATTTGCTTAATCCAATCAGTCCAACTCGTGTATAAATCTTTAAGACCAAACACGATGTAAAAGGCAATAACGAATGATTTAAAGGCCATATTTATGGCCAAAAGTTTCACTCAGAAAGAAGACATTGATTATAAAGAGATATTATCTCCTTTTTTCAAAGAATGATTAATCAGACTCAAAGAATGATTCTTTTAGGATTATCATGGCTCTTGTAACTCATTACGAAGTGGAGTTGCATTATATGGATAAGAAAATCGCTTTTCTAATTGGTAGTTTGGATGATAAAGTTTACATGAAGACCCAGAGAAATTCACTAATAAAAGAAAAGAGTATTTAGCTTGCAGATTAAGAAAATCATATATGGAACAAGCTTCCATCCAGTGGTTCTGATTTAAGGATATCTGAAGGTCAGTGGGAGTAAGTTTATTATTGTGAATCTATAGATGAATTCTGTTAGCTAGAAGTAATCTTGGCTTGTTTTATGAAATCAAGGAACATATCGTTCAGAACTTTAAGATGGTTGATATGTGTGAGATGTCTTATATTTTGGCATAGAGATCTTTAGGGATCGATCTCGAGAGGAAAATTGGTACGTCTATCTCAGAAGGGGTATATCGATTGAGTTCTTGAGCGAATCATGTAGTGTTGCTCAGTCAATGATGCACCATGTTGAAGGGTGATAAATTAAGCGAAGTCTAGTACCTTAAGATAGCATATGAATGATTTTAGGGAGTTTTGATGTATGCCCAGACTTGCGCTAGAATGGAACATTGGAAGGCAGTGAAGACAATTATAAAAAACAAAATGTTAGAGGACTATATGCTCACTTAGAAATTTGGATACTCGAATTTAAATTTTTGTTGGTTGTCTCGATAGTAGAAAATAAATATTATCGTTTATTTTTCTTTCTGTTGCAGTGTGAAGCATTCCCTTGCTGCTTCGCACATAATAGAGACCGAGTTTGTGGCATGCTTTGAGGCCACATGTCATGTTTATGATTGCGGAACTTCATCTTTGGTCTTGGTGTTGTCGACTCACTTGCCAGACCGAATGAAGATTTATGGTAATAATTCCGCTGCATTTTTTATTCTCTAAGGATGTCAAGTATTTAAGTGATTCCAAGCACATGGAAGTAACGTACTTGGTTATTAGAGAACGAGTCCAGAAACAACAAGTGTCAATTTTAAATTAAGTACCACTCTTATGATTGTTGATCATCTAACGGAGGGATTGCCATCAAAGACTTATATAATATGTTATCAGAATGGGTCTTTTGACAACCCTTGATTGAGTGGTTACTGTGCACGACACTATTTTTGCGCATATTATAGTTTGTTTCTGATTTTCCTGTTTCCAATTAGGCGTGCACATATTATTTTGGATGTTGTACAACAGGAATGTCTTGACAAGACAAATTATTGGGGCTTTTTGGCATTACAGCCAAAATAATGATATATTCCTATTAAAGACTTGGTTAGTGAAGGTTATCAATGGTGTGGTGCATAGAAGGGATTATGGCATGGTACTATACAACCGCTATGACTCACATTGGTAGTCTGAATTAATCACAGTATTAAAGTTTCTAATTGGTTTGAACCTATTGGCTTTTAAATTCGTGATCACGTGTCTAAGTATTTCAATGTTTAGCCCAGTCGAGTCATTTACAACAAAATTGCATATTTCGAAAAAAAATTACACTTTGCATCTCAATCGGTTTAGTGGGCCAAGTGGGAGAATGTTAGACTCACGTTAATGTGTCCCACTAAGACCCCATGTTTTTTTGCATGTTTGTTACAATTGGGACTCCAATATCTTATAAGCCAATAAAAGATATGGTTCGTCATCATAACCAATTAGAGTTTGTTTGGGAAATATTATACATAAAAGAGTCCTTGATGGATTAGGAGTCTTTTATAATTATCTCTAAGGCCCTCTCCTCTCCTCTATAAGAGAATAGAATACCCACCCCTTTGACACACGGTTTTTCCATCAATTAAAGTATTCGGGTGTTCTGTAAGGTTAGAGACAGAGAGAAGAAGGTGAGCCAAGAATTAAGGTGTTTCTAATTAAGGGGTTTGTTCGTTCTAATCTCGATGTTCGTCACAGGTATGTTTATTTTATTATTCTTGAGATGTGTTGAATTCAAGATCTTGATTATATCTGTTTTCCGCATAATAGTTTAAATACAGATATATATGATTATTTCTAACAGCACTTTCTTATGGAAAAGCAGGTGACCTTGATTGTTATGGTAGGGCATGGCTGATGCTCATCAAATGGTAGGATCGCATGGAAGGGATTATGTTTCCTTGAATATGGGAACTTGTAAGCTTACAAACAGAGTTTGGCTTGTTTTACCAAAGAGGAATCATTTAGTTTGAAACATGACCTGGTTTTTATACGTACACTACAGTTTTTCAAGAAACTGGATCTTTATGTCCTGCAATTTCTCTCTCTCTCACTGCGCCCCCCCTTGGGCGGGTTTTTAGCATCCACAAAGTTCATACCTTTGAATGAAGAAGGTGCCTGTTGTTTCATAAGACCTTGTGATTATTCTCTATTTGATGTAATCATGAACTGTGTGGAGTTACTATTAGTCAAACTTTGTTTGATTTCACTTTGATCATTATTGATGCCCTGCTCGCATGATCTCTTGGACATGTGACCTTCAATTTAATGAAAACTGAAGGCATGTCATTCTTTCTTTTATTTTTGTAGTGGGATTTCGTTTTCAGGTTGCAGCCAAATCCTTATAGTTGTAGGTTTAGAGTTGTAGTATCATCTTTTCTGTTTCATGTGGTGAATTTTTTTGGTCACTTGGAGGACCGCAATACCGCATACAGGTTCACCCTTTGTATATTGCGAAGAACCAAGTGAAGGATGAGACGGCCTTGAAGGTACAATATTCTAGTGTCGGACTAGAATTTGTGGAGTCCTATATTGGTAGATCTATGGCTTTGAAGTCTTAAGAGAAATTTCACAGCATTATTTTCTTTATCGAACTAGGAAGATTACATGATATTTCTTTTTGAAAACAAATAGAATTTTTTTTTTTTTTTTAACATGGGTTGTGTGTGGTATCTATTCTGGGAAGTAGTCATCTTAGCAACGTTGCAACATCTGAATTTAGTTCAGTGGTGTTCTACTTGATCTACGGGACCAACTGCACTTCTGAACTTCTTTCATGGGGAAGTTCTGTAAATTTTTTTTCTTTTTATGTTCTCATGTGCATGATCAGTTAGGGTGTTAAAGGATAGACATGTTTAAAGTCTCTCGTATTCAACCTATGTTAAGAGTACTATGACAATGTATGAAATTCTTGTGCCAGACAATCTGATCACTTGATATATAGTTAATAATATTGTATCTTGTCCGACATCAATGGTTGGACATGAACAAAACAAAAATTGATATGTTTCCCATTTAACGTTTGATAAATCCTCGATGCAATAAAATCTTTGCTTTTGTTGTGTTTTGTTGTCATTTGATTTGGAATTTGGATTCTGATACTTCAAAACATACATTAGGCACATACCATGTCTCCATGTAATATATCCTTCCCTAGGAGTTGATGATGGGGGTGTAGGATATATTTACTTATGATACATGAAAGTTTTCTCGTAACTGTGATTTAGGAATTGAGTTATGCTGAGTGGTGATTCTGTAACTACCCTTTTTTTAGTTCTATTAGTGTGCTTGAAATTGTAATTTTTTTTTTTTGGGTAATTTAGCTTGAAATTAAAAGAGGATAAGCGAATGTACAGCCTACAAGGGGCATACCCCAGGGAGGACAAAACAAAAAATAAAGAAAAGAAAAAAAATTGCGTGCTCCCCGACACAACCCGCCGGGGTGGGGAAATTGGTGGTCCTGACACAATCCGCCAGGATAGGAATAATGGGTGCAAAGGCTAACTTCACGTTTACATAATACAAAACATTGCAACATATGTTGGTTTTCGGGCACAGAACCCACTTCTGTGTCCTATGCAGCATTAATCCAATATAATAGTTAAAGTAGCACACTTTTCTTGAAGAAAGAAAAGTCGATTGACTGAAAACCCATCAGATGTGGACCCAACTTTCTTCTGCCAGGACAGATGTGAACCATCAGTTTAATTGAAGACCCATTTTCCCGATGCAAATATGAATACATTGGGTAATAGATACTAGATATGCTTTGACCAGCAAACGATGTAGTTGGCTTTCAACCGAAAGTGGCCCAGAGCCTAGAGTTGAGAGCTTCTCTCTCTAGATTCTAGAGAGAGAATGCACTCCTCTTTATCTGTTAAATCCAATCAATTTTTATCAAACCTCCAAACATCTGTTTGGTTTTCACCAATCTATTTCTTCAGATTATCATCTACGTTTTAACAAGGGAGGTCTGTGAGGGTTCTGTTTGTCCTTTCCACTCCTATACACGAAAATCATCATCAGATGGGGGTCGTTTCCCCCAAACCCAGCTCAGTTCTTCATCATTTCTCTCCATGGATCTCGTCATGGGGTCTATCACTCAAGGGGTCTGGTTTTGCGACCCAGATCCCTTCATGGATCATCCCAAAATCTTCCATGCCGCCGAGGACAGAGACAACTAGACTTGGGTTCCGTCCCTAAAGGTTCACAAGACCCATAAATCTGCTGGAGTTTACAGACCCGTAAGAAGATCGACTGGAGGGATTAGAGGGAATACACGCGAATGCAATACAGATTGGGGTTTAGCTTCTAGTACAGATGCCGTCTTCCTCGCGCATCAGTTCTCCTCCATTATGTGTCGTTGGTGTCACGGTGGAGGAGGTAATGCCACTTAGGATCCTGGCGTATAGGTAAGACTACGACAATATTGGAACTGAGCTCTTTTTTTTTTGGGTAAATAAGCTTGAAAATAAAATAGGCTAAGCGGATATACAGCCTACAAGGGGCATACCCCAGGGAGGACAAAGCAAAATAAAGAAAGGAAAGAAAAATTAGAAACTTCTAAGGCAGACTAGCCTAAGAAAGAGGGGAAGGCCAAAAGGCTACATGGGAATGAAGAGAAAAGTGTTTCTCCCTCATCTGCCATGAGGGAGAGACACTCAACTCTAGGAGGAGGAACTGAAAAGGAGTACTACAAAATGGGACAACCCCCCAATGAGTAAAAGAGGAAGTACATCAACTAGTGGTCAAAACACTTCAGAGCCCATGAACTAGAACCTTGGTCCTTAATGGAATACTTGGACCATGAAGGACCTCCAAAGAACTTAAAAGTTGCTGCAGCCACTGATGCAAACTGGATCTGCATCAATCAAGAACATCTATAGAAAAGCAATAGAGTAAGACTGTGATGAGGGAGGAAGCCCCCTCCCAGAAGGGGATCAAACAGTGCCAGGGACAACCCCCCATGGCTAGGACTGACCAAGCCAATAACAACCATAGTATGGAAAAATTTGAGCAGCATTTCTGCTGTAAACAAACAAGCCCACAGATCAAACAGCAAATCTACAAGCAACAGCAGTATGGCTCATCAACTGGATTTACAGCAACATTAGCAGAGAAGTATTGAAGTGAAGTATTGCTAAGGGCAGCAGCAACACAGTATACCAACATAGCAATGTGGCAGCAGCAGCAAAAGAGCAGCAGTAAGAAACATAAGCAGATAGCTAGGATACCAATGATAACAAAAGGCTGAATGCAACAACCCTTGCATCAGCCATATAGCGTCAATATTGCAACAACCCTTGCAATATAAACCAGAATTAGCAGTAAGGAACAGAATATGAATTAACCACATAAATCTCCAAATGCTAGCTATAAATTGATGCATAGAAGGGCTAATCAATGATGGATGCTAGAAATAGAGGAGGGAAATTAGAACTTCCCTTTAATGATTAGGTTTGAAGGAAGACCTTTGCCTGGCAAGCTTTTTTGCCTTCTTTAGTTGTTTTTTTGATCTTCCAAACGTTGGTGAATCGCTCGAGAAGCACTCAATGGGGTTGGTGGCTGGGGTAGAAGGACTTTCATAGTCTGCATCTTCTTCAAAAAAGGTATCCCTGATATCTTCTGGGAATGGGTACTTATCAGGAGGTATAGCATTATCCAGCAGTTGATAATCCTTCCCTTGACTCACTTCATCAGTAGGGGTGACCTCCTCCAACACTTGGAAAGAGTTGGATTGAAGCTCATGCAACATAGAGGAAACCATTTTGGATTGAGAATCACAGTTTAGATTAGAAACCTCAGTAGTCCTGACTGTAGAAAGGGATGGAGTATCAATATGAGCATTAGGGGCTGTCAGGACATGAGTTGGTGTTGAATACTTTTGCTGGAGAACTTGGACTGCATTCTTGTTAATAGAGGTTGGAGTGGATCTAATGGGGGTCACTGAGATTGAATGAGGGGGTAAAATGGAAGGTTTGAGGGCATTGGTATTCTGAGCCAAAATTAAGTTTTCTTCACCAATGCCCCTAGCTTGCGCCCCGGATGAATTAATAGCATGTCCCAACTTTGACCCTCCTACCTTAACTTGTTGCCATTCTGTGGGAAGGGTTGTCTGGGGAACTGGTGGAGGAGGTTTGGCACAGTGAGGATGCCCAAATACCTTGCATTTGTCGCATAATGGAGGGAGCACTTGATAAACAATGGGAACAATCACTCCATTCCCTCCAACTGTCACTGTGACTTCAGTAGGGAGATCAATCTCAGCATCGATTTCAATACAAACCCTAGCATGAGATGTTCTGGATTTCTTGGCGGTGGCTTGGTCCACATGAATTGGTCTGCCAATTGTACTTGCTATGCGGCTAATGCACTCTTTGTTCCATAGTTCCCACGGTAGGTCTAAGAGCTTGACCCCGGTGAAAATTTTGGATGGATGCTCCTTGGGTTTCATCATGCGATGCCAGTTTTTTAGAACTAGGTATTTACGTGAGAAAAACCAGGGGCCTCCTTCGAGAACAGCCTGTTTGGCTTCCTCATCACGAAATTGAAAAAGAATAAAACCAGAGGCATCAATTTTCACCGATATCAGTTTGTCATTCCAGATGTTACGGGCTGTTGAAAGAAGGAGAGGAAAGGGCATCTTACCGTCAAGGAAGTAGCCCACTAGATAGTTGCCCCAGGTATCTAACTCCGTTAGGTCTTCATCAATCTCAACAGCGGCCTCTATACCACGATGGAGATCCGGGAAATACTCAAGTTCCATATCCAGGGCTGGAGAACTGAGCTCTTTTCGTATGTGTTTGTACATATTCTTTCGATATTTCGCCGTATTTCCTTGAGCTCCATTGATGTTATTTCTGTTGGAATTTAACATCCTCAAATTATTAGATTTCGGATTTTGAATCTCTGTGTAATGGAGTATTTTAGTTGTGTGCAAGTCATTGTTCTTTTCTCCATAATTTTCTGGGTTTCAAATATGGAAAATCTGGGTTATTGTTGAAGATTATTAGTGTTCTGGAGAAGAAGAAGTAGGTGGGCCCCACAACTAGCATATATACGCTGGTATCAAATTTGCTTGCATCAAATCTGGGGCAGTGGGCCCATACCGCTGGTGAACATCTCGAGAATAAGGAAAGCCTACGGTGGTTAGACGCAATTCTTGGGCCACACACCGTTTCTTGGGCTATTACACGCAACTTTAACCACAAGTTGCTGGTAAAGTACATTATGCATTCAAGGTTCAAAGTGTTGTTGGCATAATGGTCAAGGGGCCCACACCTATTCGGTTGAAAATATCCAACAGCAACTTGTGATTCAATTGCTCACTCCACGTGGGACCAAAGTTCATAGGCCTACCTTGCGAGTATGGTGGGTCCATGTACTACATTACACAATGGTCTATCAGATTAAAGCTTCACATGCTTTTGTTTGGTGGACATAAGAACCATTACACACAAGACACTTTTGGGAAAAAGGGACCACGGGTTCTTCTTGCTTCCAGCATTTTGTGCAGTTACAAATTTAATTTATGTATCCCTATCCTAGCGGGTTGTGCTAGGACCCCTTATTTTCCCACCCCGGCGGGCTGTGCCGGGGATCACGTACTTTTATTTTCTTTCTTTTTTTGCTTAGTCCTTCCTGGGGTATGCCCCTTGTAGGCTGTACATTCGCTTAACCCCTTTTAATTTCAAGCTAAATTACCCAAAAAAAAAAGTGGCCCAGTCAACTTACTTGAACCGAATGTAATGTGGTACAGCTGTGGTCCATTATCAATACCAAGGGCCCACTGCCTTTAGAGCTGTCCCGATTGCACAATTGAATTGAATTTGGAGATTTGATCGAGTAAAATGCTGCCAAGGACAGCTGTAGTACGTGAACCATCATTTGACCGAGTAATTTGCCGTGTACCCATATGTAGTCCCATATGTAAAAGTGGGCCCCACCGTCTTCTTCCCCAGGAAGGGAGTGTAGAACCATAGAGGTCTTCATCCTCAGAATTAAACCCAGAATGCACAAAATTGTCTAGACATCAACCGATTACATGCCCAGATTTAAAGTATAACAGCCCCAAAATAAGAAGGAGCACATGGATTCCTAGAAAATAAGTTCACCGCAGAAGTGAGGAACCAGATCTAATACTGTCGTAGACTACCTATGGCGCCAGGATCCACAATGGCATTACCTCCTCCTCCGTGACACCAACGACACATAGAGGAGGAGAACTGATACGCTAGGAAGAAAACGGTTGTGCAAGAGTTAGAGTTCCAGAACTGTAATGCATGAACCCACCCTGAAAGGAACCCATGCTGGCGTAAACCCATGGTTGAAGCTCCATGTCTGAAGCTTTGTGAATGGACAGAAATGCCCATAAATGTATGATGGGTGCTAGACCCCATAACCCCATTGAGGTTGGAAAGATGAACACCAACGGATGAACTCCATGAGTGAACCCCATAACAAATGTGGATTTGAACTCCACGTTTTGGACACCATCAGAATGATGGTATTGCTTTTGAGAAAGTGGGGACGAGCCTTGATTAACCAGCCCTTGAATAACCTCCATAACCTGGTTGAGATTTGGATAGAAGTGCGGTAAATCCACATCGGATGGACCTGTAAAATCCAACAAATTGTTGGTTTTAGTAAAAAATTATGATGGGTGATAAGGGGAGTGCATTCTCTCTCTCTAGATTCTAGAGAGAGAAGCTCTCAACCCAATACCCATGTAGCTCATAGTTTATTTAGTTATAGAAATTGTAATTTTCGTAGCATAAAATGATAAAAACTGTCAAGTTTACATAAAAGCAAAATAAAACGAGAAAAAAGTCAAAATTATGAAACTATGACAAATCCCTCTTATTACATTTATCGAAATTAGTGTTGTTTTTATCTCAGACCTGATAATGTTGATGGAAGCAGCACAGTAGCAGGACAAACGACATCCTCATTTAGACCTACAGTTCCAACTTTTCTTGGTATTGCAAGATTTGTGAAGCTATAGTCCAAGTTGGTTTCTACATCCACCAAGCCTTCCAAAACCTTAACCACAACAGACATAGGAGGCCTCCCGACAGAACCACTTTGTAGACACCAGGCAGCAATCCTCATCATCTCTACAACTTCTGCTTCATGTTGTTGCATTTCATCATGGTGTTCGTCTATGATATCTGGTAGCCTGCCCTCTTCTGCTTTTCACTTGAAAAAAGCAAATGCATATCTTCTTCAGGCTGAGACCTATCCAAGTTTTTCCTGCCACACAAGATCTCCAACACCATGATGCCAAAGCTGTAGACATCTACTTTCTATGTGATAATCGAGCTTAACCATTAGGGAGCCAAATATCCTGAGGTTCCCCTCACTGTTGTTACAACTTGGCTTTGATCCCTGTCGATTAACTTAGACAATCCAAAATTGAAAACTTTACATTAAAATTTTCATCCAAGAGGATGTTTTGGGGTTTGATATCCAAATGAATTATTTTTTGTCTGCAATCCTCGTGGCTGTGTCTAAGATGATTTTTTGGCTGTGTCTAAGATGATTTTTTCTTCTTGATTGCCACCCAAGAGTGAGATGCTTGTGGAATATCCATTTGTCCAAGGATCCATTAGGCATGTACTCGTAAACTAGAAGCCTAAACGTTTTCTCAGCACAATATCCAATCATCCTCACCAAATTGACATGATGAATGCTCCCTATTGTTTCAACTTCAGCTAAGAATGACTTCATTACCTGACCAAAGCCGTCCAGACGCTTCACTACTACCTTGGTGCCATTTGTTCAACGTCCCTTCAAAGACTGATCTGAAACCTCCTTGACCAAGCTTGATAGTGAAATTGTTGGTCACTGCTTTCAGGTCTTCATAAGAGAATCTAGAGAGCTTTCCTAGTACTAGGATGAGGTGATGTGTTCATCGCTCTACGTATCTCCCTTACTTTGGGGAGGCATTAGACATTTTCACCACTTACATATGGTTCTTCCGCATTGCCCTTGCTCATGTCCTTGATACCTCTCTTTCCTTTGGGATAGCTAGGCTAATGGGATGCGAGCACAGGCGAAATCACATTCCTTACATGGGGGCCTTCTTAGACCCACTACTTGTTATCCATTTATGTGCATGTTTTGCTATTATCCTAGCCTTGCGGGTTGTGCATGGCCTTAAACAATTATCTGTTTCACTTATTTCATTTTTGCTTATTTACACCTATGCTGGCGGGATGTGCCAGTAATTCTTTTTTTTTTTCGGTAAACCAAGCTTGAAATAAAAAGAGGCAAAAGAAGTAAGCCTACAAGGGGCATACCCCAGGGAGGACAAAGAAACAAAGAAAGAAAAAGGAAATGGGAAGGCCAGGTTGGCAACATAGGGAGACTAAAGAGGGGATACAAGTAGGAACTAACAGTAGAGAGAAGTGCTTCTACACCCTCAAACATGAGGGAGAAGAAACACTCAAAAGCAGCAGATAGGTAATGCCGGGGACCACGCACTTTTCTTTTCTTTCTTTTCCTTTCTTTCGTTTTCATTTTGTCCTCCCTGGGATATGCCCCTTGTAGGCTGTACATTCGCTTAACCTCTTTTAATTTCAAGCTTATTTACCCAAAAAAAAAAATGAGGTGAATCTCATCAAGTTCCTTGGTTTTCTTGCGCTTTCGATAAACGAGAAGGAGAAACGCAACTATCGCAACGACACCAAAGAAACCACAGCTGACTAGTCTTGATTTTTTGGTGGAAGGAACCACAGCTGTGGGATAGCTCTGTCCTTTAAGGAATGCACTGAAGTTGTAAAACCCTCCACCCTCTTGGTTTATAAGAGTAAGGACCAGCGAAAGTAATAAGCAACCTCTGGGTATGCTCTGTGAATCACGTGCACTTCGAAATAGAATGGCTTTGCATGAACAGTTGGTCAACAGGCTTTCTTACAATCCTCCAATTCTCCTCATACATGATCTGACCGAAGTTGAAGTAACTAGTACTCTGAAGCTCCAAAAGACTATGATATTGAGTGTAGTCGCATGAAATGGGAGTAGTTAGGGAGCATCCTTGTTCGGGTTGGCTATTATTTTCTTGCCTAAAAAAGCTTGTTCCATTTTTGGTTTCTCCAGGAGGACAACTACACTGCGCGTTTGAACAAATGCCGTAGTTTCCACATGCCAATGGATACCGACAGACACCACTATCCAGCGTCAAAAAAATCAACAGCCACATGCCAATCAGTACTGCAGTTAGCTCCTACCCGCTGGTAAACCATCAAATGACCATCAGGCTCCAACTTCATGAACTGAGCGGGTGAGGATGCAGGAGGAATTGACAAACTATTGAAACTTCCATTCTCAAATCGAAGATGCTTTGTGGTAGTCCAATTTAAAGTGGACTTGTAATAGTACATGGGTGGATCCAAAAGTGAGAGACGTATCTTTTGTAATTTGACTTAACCTAATAACAGGTTTAGCCATATATTTATAGATGACAGAGTTTTTTTTGGGTAAATAAGCTTGAAATAAAAAGAGACAACAGAATATACAACCTACAAGGGGCATACCCTAGGGAGGACAAAAAAATAAAGGAAACAAAAGAAAAGGGAAATGGGAAGGCCACTTAGGCAACATGTGGAGAGGGATAACAAAAGTAAAAACATGAACTTGAAGCTTGACTCTTGAACTTGAGACTTGGAACTACAAGTATGGCTTGAGACTGCTTGAACATAAACTTGAAGCTTGAAACTTGAACCTTGAACATGAGACATGAGGCTTGGACATAAAACTTGGGATAGGACCTTGGAGGAACTTGGAATAGAGCACCTACTACTGCTGATGCACCACTGCAAATAGCTTGAAGCTTGAAGCACACCACTAAAACCAAGTTGAAGTAGAACCACCAATGCTAATTCTTAGAAATTTGAGCAGAGTTTCGTTTGCAGCAGCAGCAGTAGAACTCAGAATATACAGTAGAATGCAGCAGCAGTAACAAAATCTGCCGCAGCAGAACAGTTGGTGTAACAGGCTGCATGATGGTGAAGATTGTAGCCTAACATTTGGTGTAACAGGCTAGAGTAGGGAGGAAAGGCCCCCTCCCAGAAGGGTCTAATACATGCCTTGGGACAGCCCCCCAAGGCTAGGCCAGAAAACTCAACATCGTGGATGCTGATCAGACACACAGCAGTCCAGATGAAGCCAAACAACTCTAAGTATTAGCACTACCCGGATTAACATGCAGTCCTTTCTAGAATATTGGGCAGCATATCCATTGAAACAGGTAAGCAACACAGCAAGTTCTCAATGTATACAATGATACTATAGCAACAGCCCTTGCTATAGTATAACATGAATTTCAAGTGCACGCAAGTAAGTATGTAGGTTGCAACAGCCCTTGCAACCCACCTAATGAGCATAATCAAAGTGCAAGCAAGAACTATAGCAACAGCCCTTGCTATAGTTTAACATGAGGTGCAAGCAAGAAATATGTACCAGCAACCAACAGCAGAAGGCAGGTGGATGCCACACCAGCAGAATGCAGCAAGTATAGGAGCAGCAGCAATAACTGCAATCAGACATGGCAGCAGCAGCAACTAATTCCTGTGGAAGTGTAATCCTCCGTTGCAATGGAACCCTGTGTTGCTGGATAGAACCTTGGAGTAACCTGGGGAAGAGCACCTGTTGAACATCACTGCAGCTGCAGGGACAAAGGTGCATGAACTTGCTTGCTGCTGCATGAACATTCTGCCCCTGCAAACTGTAAACAGCTGCAAACAGCTGCTGCTAACTGCTGCTGCAACGTCAACACTTTGCAGATGGAATTAACATAATGAGTTATGCAAGTAACATTGAATCCTAGTTTGGTGTCTCACCCTTCAACTCCCTTGGAACCTCACAACTTCTATAACACTCTCTATGGTTCCACACTCCCTTAGTAACATTGAATCCTAGATGACAGAGTTACTAGACAATAAAAGGAAATAGTAGAAATTAGGCCAAAATAGAGGGCCTAAAATAAAGCAATATGATACGCAAATTATTTCCTAATAAATTCTCATTCCAACACTCCCCCTCAAGCTGGTGTGAAGATATCAACCATGCCCAGCTTGACAATTGAGGATTGCAACAATGTTAGGCCCACCGATTTTGTGAAAATGTCTGCAGTTTGTTCAGATGGCGGGACAAATGAGGGAGTCATAGCACTAGACCGAACTTTCTCACGAAGAAAATGAATGTCCACTTCAATATGCTTGGTTCGTTCATGGAGAACTGAATCTGAAGCAAGCATAATAGCCGACTTATTGTCGCAAAAATAAATGAGCTGCTTCGTGCACCGCATAACCCAACTCAGCCAGAATAGATCGAAGCCACAATATTTCACATGTGCCTTGAGCCATAGCTCGATATTCAGCTTCAGCTAAAGATCTCGAAACTACGGCTTGCTTCTTACTTTTCCATGATATAAGATGATTACCTTAGAAAGTACAAAAACCAGAGGTAGATCGTCTATCTGTCTTAGATCCAGCATAATCAACATCAGTAAAGCACGAGAGTCCAGATTGAATGCCAGAGGAGAAAAATAAACCGAGACCAGGACTTGTCTTGAGATATCTCAAGATATGAAAGACAACATCCAAATGGGCAGTGCGCGGAGCATGCATGAACTGGCTAACAACACTTATTACAAATGTTAAATCTGGTCTGGTATTGGTCAAGTAAATCAGACGACCAACTAGACGTTGGTACATAGACGGGTTAGGAAGAAGCTCTCCAGATTCACTAGAGAGTTTCAAATTTGAGTAGAAGCTTGAAGAATTACCTTGGCCACGAAGTCAAATTTGAGTAGAAGCTGGTTTACATCCTAACATTCCGGTATCTTGAAGGAGATCCAATACGTACTTCCTTTGCGAAAGAGAGATCCCATAACGAGAACGAGCAACCTCAATACCTAGAAAATACTTAAGAGGACCCAAATCTTTAATGTCAAAGGTTTGGCCACGGTTCTTTTTAACTCGAGCAATGCCAGATGCATCATCGCCGGTAAGAATGACGTCATCAACATATACCAACAATATAATACAACTACCATCAGAACGTCGACGAATAAAGCAAGTGTGATCAGAGTGGCATTGAACAAAGTCCATGGATAGAATAACAGTACTGAAACGACTGAACCATGCCCGAGGTGACTGTTTCAACCCATAAAGAGACTTACGGAGATGACATACCTTCCCAGCATACTCCCCCTCAGCCCGAAAACCAGGAGGGGTGTCCATATAGATAGTTTCATCCAAGTCCCCGTGAAGGAAGGCATTTTTGACATCAAGCTGATTAAGAGGTCAAGAATGAGAGGCAACCAATGAAACATGGAGCCGGACAGTTGTCAACTTAGCAACAGGTGCAAAGGTAGCTCCAAAGTCTTTACCAGGTACTTGTGTAAAGCCTTTGGCCACCAGACGAGCCTTATATCGATCGACTGATCCATCAGCCAAGTACTTCACACTAAAAACACACTTACACCCCACAGTTTTCTCATCAGAGGGTAAGGGTACAAGCTCCCAAGTATGATTATGTTCCAAGGCTTCCATTTCGGTTTGCATAGCGGCAACCCACTTGGGATTTTGAAGAGCCTCAGACATAGACCTGGGAATAGGAATACATGCAATTTTGCCAAGAAAAGCACGAGCCACCACCGAGTAAAAAATGGGAATCGGACGAGCACTTGGTGGTGCCTCCACCGTAGAGGAAGGTAAAAGGGTTTTTTTTTTTGTTGGTAATTTAGCTTGAAATTAAAAGGGTTAAGCGAATATACAGCCTACAAGGGGCATACCCCAGGAAGGACAAAATAAAAATAATGAAAAGAAAAAAAATTGCGTACTCCCCGGCACAACCCGCCGGGGTGGGTATAATAAGCATAAAGCTGTAAATTAATTTGGCTACCCTGTGGCCTTAAAACATATCAGCTCATAACAAAATAATTCCACATGGTAAACAAAAGGGCCCATGGAAAGGCTTGTATTAACAGTGATTAACTTTTATCCAATTGAAACTAGGTATAGTTGTTCCATTTGAACCAAAGGAGGTTTCTCTTGAGCACTCTGAGCGTACTGCCGCAGAGCTGGCATGATGCCAGAATTGAAGATCTCAAAAATTGATTTGAGTGCGCCTAGTTGATTGAAAAATTTCCACCGAAAAGCATGGCCATAAGCTGACAACTAATGTATGGGACAATGTGCCAAAGTTGGCCTCACTTTGTTCGTGAACCCCAAGTGGGCCATATAGTGAAAAGGGTTTCCTGCATGACAGAGTTTTTTTTTTTTTTTTTTGTGGATAAATAAGCTTGAACTAAAAAAGGCTAACCGAATATACAGCCTACAAGGGGCATACCCCAGGAGGACAAAAAGAAAAGAAAAGAAAAGAAAACAAAACAAAACAAAAGAAAGAAAATGAGCTTATGCTTCAAGGAGCAAATAGTAAATAGCCTGAATGTTTCCTAACCTTCTAGAGAGATGGTTAAGAAACAAACAACAAAGTAATTGAGGTACATCAGCAAGGCCAAGAGTCTGTCCAGGGGAGTAAGACTTCTACAGCAGCAGAAGCGTGTATCACAACAACAATGGAGTATGACTTTCATTACCAAGGAGAGCATTAGCAACAAGAAAAGCAGCTACAAGGTTGAACAATAGTGCAGATACAACCTTGCTTTGATCCAGGCATTAACACAGTTATAATGTCTTTAGGAACTCAGCAGCTGCCAGCAAAATAGGAGTACAGCAGTGACAGATGACAAAAGAATTCAAACAGGAGTACAGCAGCAGTAACAAGAGTGTAGAAGTAGCAGGAAGTGCAGTATTTCTAATGATCACAACAGCAGTAGTATTCTATATGCTGTCCAGCGGTAGCATGGACCACGACAGCAGCAGCAGGAGCATGAGCATGCACAACAAAAGATTGCAGCAGCAGCAGTGAAAAGAGTAGCAACAAGGAATGCAGAAATTAGAGTGCAGCAGCAGTAACAGAGATACTGTGTGCTTCCAGAGGTGTAACATTATCTAGGTGCATCAACACTGGTGCAAAAGCACCCATATGGGAGGACGCCCCCTCCCCAAAGGGATCATACATGCCTAGGGACAACCCCCAAGACTAGGTTACATCAAAGCGATCCTGTTTACATTGGCTATAACCACTCAACAACACAACAAAATAGTAGTGATGTAAAGGTATTAGCTACAGCAGCTCTGCCCAAATGATGGCAGTCCACAATTCATGAAATTCCAGAAAATGAAACAATTCTGAACATAATGCCCCACAGAGAGATACAATCATGCAAGGCTTGAACTAAGCATAACTGCAAAGATTACTACAGTAAAGGCTAAACAGCAGCTCAAACTAGCAGAGTACTCAACCAGTAACAAGTATCAAGTATTATAACTCATGCAGTTTCAGATGGAACAAGCATCATTGTATGAATGTCACCAACAGGTGACAAGGTAAAACACAGCATGCAAGTATCAATATAGAGGCTCACCCTTCATCTCCCTCAAGTCCTCAAACTTCTAACCACTCAAAGGGGACCAGAACACCCTCAACTAATCCTCACCAAATGCCCCCTCTAAATATTACCTCCCCTCTCAAGAACTCTGAGGCTCAAACACACTCTCACAGGCACTCAATATTTGGTGGAACACACAACTCACAATCCTCCAATCTGCAAGCCAAAGAATTGAAGATCAACCAAAAAAGATACTATGAGGCTATGAGATTAAGTTATACAACCTATTACTAGAAGTACTAGTAGACAGATGTGCCCTCCATCAGACTGCCCCAGGGGACAGCCTTTTGTATAGATTATAGTTGCCTTCCGGAACAGCCACTGATCTCCAACACAACTTTGTTCTCCTTTCTGAATGATGAACCTGCAAAGTGACTTGCAAGCAAAGTGACTTGCAACAACTGGATATTCAATTTGAGATTTTAAGAGTGAAGATCCCATTCCCTGAGAAGCCATTGAGATTGATGCCCTTGGGGAAGTTTCCTTAGAGACATCAACTTATGTCTTATCAGAGTACGGATCTTATGGATTACAACTTGCTCAGAGCATGTTACATTTTGAAATTTCCTGTAATTTCTTTCAATCCAAATTTGATAAATTTTTTTTTTTTTTTTTTTGGTAAACCAAGCTTGAAATTAAAAAGGGTAAAATGTACAGCCTACAAGGGGCATACCCCAGGGAGGACAAAATAAAATAAAGGGAAAGAAAGAAAAAAAAAGTGTGTGGTCCCCGGCACAACCTACCGGGGAGGAAAAATGAGAGTACTGGCACATCCCGCTAGCATAGGTATAGACTAGCAAAATGCAATAAACATAACAGATAAAAGGTGCAAAACTCCGACACAACTCGCCGGAGATGGAAAGACAAAAGATAAAGTGCCCTTGCACAACCCGCAAGGATAGGGATAAGTAAGGAAAATAAAACCGTGCGTACTTCCCGGCACAACCCGCCGAGGTGGGAGAATATAAATTTGCATAAAGCAATAAGAGTAATAATATGATGGCCGATGCCATGTATAACCTCTCAAAGGATGACCGACTCTGATGGGACCAACAACAATGCAACCTGAACCAAACGAGGAGCCTCTGACTTTTCGGCAATCAGTACACGCAAGGGAACTCCTCCTAGAACCCATGGGACACATGCCTAATCTGTCGCCCGCTCCCACATGCCTAATCCAGCTTCCAAAGTCAGTCTATCCCAAACGAGTGGTACAATCCGTGTATATAGCAAATTTCCAATCTCAACAGTGGTGCCCGACAATAAAAGCTCAATCCAGAGGAAATGGCCTCCAGTATTTCGGCAAGCAATAGATACAAGGAGACCTCCCTAAATCCCTGTGTTCTGCACCTCGCCTAGTCTACCATGCGCACAACATCTCTAAACCAAGCTCCAACATCATCATCCATCCAGAGTTGAGATAAGATTCAAAAAATCACACTTTATGGTAGCTAAAACATAGGACGACTGACTTTTATGAGACCAACAACAATAGAACCCGAACCAAACGAGGAGCCTCAGACTGTTCGGCATTAGTACACGCACAGGAACCCGTGGGACACCTGCCTAAACCATCATCCGCTCCCACATGCCTATTCCAGATTCAAAGTCAGTCTATCCCAATCAAGTAGTACAATCCGAATAATTAGCACACCGAAGTCCTCACATTATGGTTAACTAATACAAGGATGACCGACTCTCAAGGGTCAACATCAGTGCAACTCGAACCAAACGAGAAGCCTCAGACTGTTCGGCATTAGTACACACACATGAACTCCCTCAAAGAACCCGTGGGACACATGCTTAATCCATTGTCCGCTCCCACATGCCTAGTCCAAATACAAGGACAGTCAAACCCAATCCAGAGGTACAAACCGAGTATAAGTACACCGAAATAGAACACGTGTTGAGGGCCCTATCAGCCCATGATTTCCATTTACCGTAGCGGTTCTTATACATACCAGACTACTTCAGAACCACAGGAAGCCCATAAATTGCAAAATCAATTAAAGATTATAGGTCTAGATGACAAATTATAGACAACAGCAGCAGCAGCTATAATCTGTGGAATAGAATCCAACTAAACTGAACGAGTAGTCATCATCTAACCAAACTGGCCCTGTGGGCAAACAACCACCAGGACCAAATGCCTAATTAGTGTGTGGCTCACACAGCGTGGGCCCCACATCATCTTCCCCAAGTGGGAATCGATACCCAATACAGAGTTACCAGCAGCACTGGAGAACAGGATATCAACTAATCAAGATTGCAAAGTGCGTGGTACGCAGTTAGTAATAAAGAAAGTTGACTACTCATGGATTCCACCAATAGACCAGTATACCTCTTTATCAGATTTGTGGGGTTGAAGAAACCCATCTGTTTTGCTCGCAGAGATCGACAAATCTAGATCCCCTTTAGGCAAACCCAATTTCTGCCTCAAACTGGATTTGACAGTGACGACCCGAGAAACCCAGATGGGTACCAGAATATACCAGTCAAACAGAGGTCACCACTATTATACGGTATCCGGCCGACCCATCATACGGCTGGTACGGCCTCGCCAGTGTCTGGGTAGTCCTGATATGGACCCTTGAAAGCGAAGCCAAGGTTGTAGTGGTTGAACCGATCCCCAAACCCACTTGAACAGTCGGTTGTTGCTGTAGCTCAATCGATGTCGGCTCCTCCTTGCAAATAGAAAATCTTGGACGGTCTGAGCACAAAATCGATGAAGGACCGCTGCGTGTGGCAGCCACTCCCTCGATTGAGCGAGCTATCAGTCTATTCATGCCTTTCTGTCAGATCCCCTTTTGAAGACCCTGAATCTCTGCGTTAAGAAGTCGACCAGATGGTCCCCATCTGGAGAAGATCTCCACGGGTTTGATCATACTTATTCGAAGTAAAGATGGAGACGCCTTTGTTGTTGTTGTTGTTGTACCTCTCTCAGTCCAGATCCCCTTGGATGTTTGCTTGAATGGATCTTGATAGAGAGACAAGAATGATGAGATGTGCTGTTGTTGATTCTCTCTCTAGGATTTCTAGAGAGAAGGCAGAGCCCCCTAAATTTGATAAATTGATATGTTGAAAGCCAATTTGGTCATGAGAACCCTTAATGATTTGCCCTTCATGGAAGATATAAAGGAAATTCAATCAGTCCAGGACTTGGAAGGCCAAGCCCCATTAAGAAGGGCAGTGATTTGATTCCACACCTGAGAGGTGTAGGGGCAGTTGAAAAATAAATGATCATGGCTCTCTTGGTCAGGACAGAAACTGCAGCAAGAGTGTGTCTTGGTCCCAAAAGTGACCAATCTGTCCTCAGTATACAACCTATTCTGGACAGCCACCCACACAATGAGGCTACATTTGGGAATGTGCCCCGGAAACCACAAGCAATGATGCCATTGGACTTTAGGAAAGTGGGTTCTCAATTGTTCCCACATGGAAGCAATAGTGTGAATTCCATTAGGAGTGAGAAGCCATCTGCTGTGGTCAGCAACCCCATTAGGCTCAGGGAGAGTAGACAAGGTGGATCTTATCTCATTGAGTTCAAGGGTTTGGGTAATAGGGAAATTCCATTGATAGTTCTTGATGATAGCAGAAACTTTTGAATCTCCGGGAAGGCCAGTGTCATAAAGCATTCTGGAACCAAATTTCTCAACAAGTGGTCCAAGAGGGTGCCAATTATCAAACCATAAAGAAGTGTTCTCTCCAAACTTAAATCCCATCACTAGAAAGAACCCTATAAAATGACATCAGCAACTCCCTCTGGCGATTCAGGCGATTCCCACGATCACTGTAAAAAAACCCTAGATGGCGAGCATGTCCTCGTCTCCCATGGAGGATCTTGGATCCAAACCAGGAGAAAACCTAGCTAGGGAAGAAGATGCTTCCACGGGTACCTACGAACTGGGATCCAAAGCCGTTGACTCCTATGTTGTCCGTAGGAAGCAATTGGGTTCTACACTTCACAAGAACAACTCAGACGCAGCAACAACGGGTAATCCTATCCACAATAAACTATTGATACCAGGTGTGGTGTACTCTACACCCACAAAGTTCACGCCATTCAAACCCCTTGACCTCTACCCACAACAGCAGAAATCTTCTGATCGTGAAGAAGAAGCCTCCAACACCAACAGTGATGGAATCCTACAAACTATGAGCGATGCTCGCTGTCACTCGCCGTCTTAACCAAGCAAACGCCGTGAAACCCTAAGCCCGACATTAGTTAAAAAAACCTGATTTCTAAAGAGGGGGAATGGGGGTTGAGAGCTTCTCTCTCTAGAGAATGCACTCCCCCCCCCCCTCCCAATTTCTAACCAAATTTTTCATATCTGGCCTTCAATCTTGATTGAAGGCATATCTATCTCTCTCTACGATTTACTCACGTCTTGGGAGAGTTCTTCTTTTTCGGTTGCTGTAAAAGTTTCCCCAAACCCAGTAGAGGGTCGTCCATTCATGGAGCAAATTTCATGGGTCTGATTTCCAGACGATTCAACAACAAACACCACACCGGAGGGGCTCGTCCTCACATCAAAACAACACACTGGATGAGCAATCACAACACAAGATGGGTTTTCGGGAATACACACGAACGCACAGATTGGGGATTAGTGTCTAGTACTGCTGATGTCTTCCTCGCGTATCAGTTCTCTCCCATTATGTGTCGGTGGTGGCACGGTGGAGGAGGTAATACCACTTCGGATCCTGGCGCATAGGTGAGTCGATAGCAATATTGGATCTGAGCTCCCTTTCTTGTGCATTTGAACTTATTCATATGAAACTCCTAGCGCCCCATTTGGGGCTGTCCTAAATCAAAGAGTTATTCTTGTTGGGGATTTTTTTTACCCCAATAGAAAGCCTGAGGTTTTTTATTACTTTAAACCAAACTAGTATTTGGGTCACTTAAATTTGGAAGTTCTGGGTTGTTAAATCTGGAAAAGCTGGATTGATGCTGAAGCTCAATGGTATTCTGGAGAAGACGAATTAAGTGGGTCCCACGATTTACGTACATCTCACGCGCTGGTAAGCGTGTATTGGTTAATTTCTCAAACGCAGCTGTGGTTCAGAAAAGGACGGATGCTAAAGTAGCTGTGGGAACAGAAAAGTTGGTATCAACTTAATTACCCAAAAAAAAAAAAAAAAGTTGGTATCAACTTTTTTTTTTTTGGATAATTCAGCTTGAAATTAAAAGGGGTTAAGCGAATGTACAGCCTACAAGGGGCATACCCCAGGGAGAAAAAAAAATGCGTACTGCCCGGCACAACCCGCCGGGGTGGGCAATTTGGAAATCCTAGCACAACCCGCTAAGGTAGGGATAATGATACAATACAATAAAATAAAACTATAAACTGTGGTTACAAAAGCATAACCCATTGGGGTGTTGTAATACATGGGCCCACTGGCGCAATGAAGTACCCCCAAAATGTGCGAGATCTGGTCCCACACTCTTTCAAAATGTACCACCTTGTAGAGAATTTTGACCAACAAATTGCTGGTTATGTTGTGGACCCCAACTTGGGGTCATCACATGAAAGCTTGATTTTAACAAATACCATTGAAATGGCTTTACAGCTGTGCTTCATCACGTGAAGTCAATCAAGTCATGCGTGCTGTTGATGTTGAATATTTCAACAGAAAAACGTGGGTCCCATGTCCCATTGCCCATTGCATGATTAATGAGCACATGGCTCTCTTTTCGTTCCACTTTTTCCATCAGGTTAATGAGCACAATGATCCACCAATTTTGCGTGAAAACAGAGGCAAGACCGAGTAGGCTGCCCACTTTTGAAAATGCCACAGAACTACAGCTGTCTTTGCACCCCTTTTGAGCCGATTATTGCCCACTTGTTGGAGAAGAGAGTGCTCTGGATAAAACAAGCACGAACCAGCCAATTTGAACCCAAGAAAAGCTTCAAACAGTCGGATAGAAGAGATCAGGTCCAACTTCACTGAACACTCCTAAGCAACTAGAACCAATTGCGGTATTACCCCGCCGCCGTGACACCAACGACACCTAACAGAAGGAACTACGGTGCAAAGGAAGAGTCAGATTGAATGGTGGACCCGGATATCTCACATACCTTTGCGTGTGAAGCTTTTCTTGGTGTTGGGTGTGTTTTTTGGTGTAGGTATTTGGACCAACTGGATTTAGATAGAACCCAGACGCCCCATGGCTCACGGCCTACTGGAAGAAAGGGAAAAAAACCCCTTTGAGGATGAGCTCAGATGGAGCTATTTGCTGTTGTAGTTGGACGCCATGAAGATAAGATAATCCACCCCCATGTAGGGACTAGATGTAGTACTTTCCATTTACAGAAAATCTTGTGAACGTCCCCGTTGTGTTTGTTGGTTACCCAAGGAGAGACAGAAACTAAGACATGGGAAGAGGATCCCCATCTGCTCCATGATAGCGTGAAAATATGATAGAGTTAATTTACCCAAAAAAGAAAATATGATAGAGTTGGCCCTGTATCAAAAAGATATAGGACTGATTGAAAATTTTGGGGTAGAGATATCAAGGGGGAGTGCATTCTCTCTCTAGTGTAGAGAGAGAAGCTCTCAACCCCTCTATCAAATTCACCATGTTCTACTCTGGTATCAACTTGCAAATCCCAAATGCAAATTGCTGAAGCACTTGGGCCCACAATTGGGGCAAGCGGTGCCAATTTCAAATTGCAAACAGTGGTACACAGTTGGGTAGTGCAGCATACTCGATTATTTCCAGCAGCCTATTTGGTCTAATCAATTTTGGTCTAAATCGGGGACCACTTTAACCAATGGGTTTTAGTCCATTACAACCGACATAAAAGGATCCTCGTGGGGCCCCTTTTCTCACCATGTGGTAGCTATTTTGGTACACTTTTGTGGGCTGAAGGAACCACAGATTACTCGTACTCAATGGACAATGGGTTTCCTTTGTCCATTTTGCTGACTTAAGGACTCTTAGTGGGTCCCTTTCCACGTGGGTCCCTTTTGGTACACTCTTGTGCTTGTTATGTATAATTATCCCTATCTTTGCGGGTTGTGCAAGGGCATCCTATTTTCCCACCCCGGCGGGTTGTGCTGAGGAGTACGCATTTTTCTTTTTCTTTTTTTCATTTTGATTTTGTCCTCCCTGGGGCATGCCCCTTGTAGGTTGTACATTCGCTTAACCTCTTTTAATTTCAAGCTAAATTACCCAAAAAAAACCCTAAGCCCGACCACATCTAGCCCTAGTTCTACTCGAAAATTGAAGGATGTGATCAAGCAAACAGGAGAGCAAATGGAGGAGTTAGCGGAAGATCGATTGGAAGGTGAGGAGAAGATAGCCGCTCTAGTTCGAGCTATTGAGGAGGATCAAGAAATCTGGAACAAGGCTTGACTGTTCCGAGCTCAGAACTCAGCTCATTCAACTCCGAGCAAAGGAAATTATCCCTGAAGGACCATCTTCTAGCACGCCAACAGGTAACTCTCTGAAAGTTGGGTTCCACCATCCCAATCCCCCATCTATCCACCAATTTCCACAAATTCCTACTCAACCAAGTCTCTAGGAAGAACCTGTCTTTAAACCTTAATCCTCGGGGCACAACTCTACACAACAGCCCAAAACTAGGGACTGGGCCTCTCTATTCCAGTCTCAGGGCCGTTCATCTGTCATGAAACTTAGTTACTATCCTGAGTTACAACAAGAGGATGATCCTGTTGTTGACTTGGAAGAATCCCATCTAAATGACAGGTCCTGGAATAATTGTCTCATTGGGAATTTTCTGGATGGGAAGATGGCCTTCCCTCTTCTTAGCGCCACCGCCAGGAAAATTTGGAAGGACCATGGTAGAATTAAGATTAAGCAAGTGGGAGCTTGTTTTTTCTTTGAATTCCAAGATGAAGAAACCAAACTTAAAGTTCTGGAGGGAGGTTCCTATTTCTTCTCCAGAAGGTATCTAGTTCTTAAAGATTGGCATAGGATGCTAGTACCATCTACTGACCACCCTTCTACCATTCCTGCGTGGGTCAAAATCCATAAACTTCCCCTTGAATGTTGGACTGAGGAAAGTCTGAGTCGCATTGCCAGCACCATAGGCAGACCCCTTCATGTGGACATTGCTACTGCCCAACAACAGTGACTGGATTTTGCGAGAATTTGTGTGGAAATATCAGCAAATTCAAATTTCCCCAAAACCATTCAAGTCAGACATGGGCTTGAGTCAGTCAATGTTTTTTTTTTTTTTTGGGTAAATAAGCGTGAAAATAAAAGGGGCTAAACGAATATACAGCCTACAAGGGGCATACCCCAGGAGGACAAAGCAAAACAAAGAAAGAAAGCAAGAAAAGAAAAACGGAAATGAGGGAGGCCAAGTGGCTACATTTAGGGAAGGGAAGAGTGTTTCCCTTTCATCTACAAGATGAGGGAGAAACACCCGTTGAGGATTACAATAACAAAAGCTTAACTTATTAGACTAATACAACATGAACTTAAACTAATACACTATAAGTTGTGGATTTCTCGGCCTGATGATACACGGCCTGATGAGTTGATGCTTGATGATGCTTGCCTTAAGATGCACGGTCTGAAGCAGCATTGTGCCTTGTACTTGGGCCTTGAACATGGAACTTGAATTCGTGCAACCATTGAACATGGAACATGGATATGCATTTTATCGGCTTGTAATGGATTCCTCCCACATGTGGATTGTGCAACGTGTTTGGGCATACTTGCAAGCCTAAAGTCGAAACACAAGACACAAGCATTGAAGAAAATTGGAAACAGGTTGGTAAGGCCTTAGGAGGTGGTGGGGGAGTTTTGGAGGCAATCACTAAGGAGGTTCCCAATGCTCCTGTAGGAGCTGCCTTTGTTATGCAGCCTGATAAGGAAGGTGTTATCATTGACGATTTAGGCGATGATTCTCAGCATGAAGATGCAGAGGATCTGGGTGAGGAATGTCCACCTCCAAGGGCAAATTCAGAGGTTTTCAAGGAAAGGCCAAGCCCTACTGAACCATCCAGTAGCAATCCTGTTGTTGTAGCTCCTAATAAGCTGCAAGATGATACTACTGTAGGGAGCAATCTCCCTTTGGGTAACATTCCTCTCATTGAACCCCAACCTAAACCACCATGAGAGAGAGAGAATGACGTCACCGTCACCCTTAGGCGATTTTGGCGATTAGAGCGATTCCAAGTGAGGAAACCCTAGATATGGAAGGTTCACATGCGCTTACCATGGCCGAAGGTCCTCTATCTTCTGCAATCGATTCTCATGAGGTTCGTATGAAGCAGAGGAAAGCTTCTCAACTTCAATCCAACACACGCTCCGTTCAATCTCCACATTCGGGGGACCAAGGATTCAACATAGCCGCACCCCAATCAAACGTGTACCCTCAAAGATCCAAGTCGGCTATTCCTTTCGAGCCTGTTGATACCTACCAATTCGGTCTGAAATCGACTGATTTTTCAGGTAACCCTAACCCTAACTCTTCTTCGTTAACATCCTCACACGATGTTGCCAAAGATGCGCAGTATTCCACTCCTGCCAAAGTTCTTAGCCCTACCAGATCTAGCCCTAATTCCTCATTCCAAAAGGAAGGTGAGCGGTTAGAAAGTGAAGAGAAAATCGCATCTATGGTCCAGTCTATTGAAGCCGAGATGAAGAAAGTGGGTTTAGATGTGGATTTCACCCAACTCACATCCCAGTTAACGTTCCTACAAGAGGGGCTTCCCACTTCGGAATCCCCAAACCGATATCTCGAAGGGGATTTCTATACGGTTGAAGATCCTACAGAGCCTCTCAAAGATGCTCCAAAACCAAATCCCACACAGATTCAAGGTAAGACCGCAAACTGGTCTTCACTTTTCAAGGCTCAAGCTCCGTCCAAGAATATGAAGCTTGAGCACTACCCAGAATTGCAAAAGGGTAAGGAGGCAGTCGCTGAGTTAGATGAATCAGACGTTGATACAAATTCTTGGAACCATTGCTTGATAGGGTACTTCTTAGATGGGAGGATGCCATATAATTTATTGTGTGCCACAGCTAAAGCAGTCTGGAAGGAGAACTCGCCTACCACTATCAAGCAGATTGGATCATGTTTTTTCTTTGTGTTTAAGGATGAAGCTTCTAAACTGAAAGTCCTTGAGGAAGGCCCGTATTTCTTCTCTAGGCGATATTTGGTGTTGACTGACTGGAGACGGATGTTAGTGCCCAATACAGCTCATCCTTCGTCAATACCAGCATGGGTTAAGCTGCACAAATTACCCCTGGAATGCTGGACCGCATCAGGTTTCAGTCGAATTGCCAGCACAATAGGGAGACCAATCCACGTAGACCATGCTACGACTAGCAAAAGGAGGTTGGACTATGCACGTGTATGTGTTGAGATTACTGCAGGAGATGATCTTCCTGATGAAGTGGCGGCAAGGGCTAATGGGGATTCAGTAGTAATCAGGGTGGAATACCAGTGGTTACCAGCTAAATGCTCGGCATGCAAGGTTTTTTGTCACAAGTGCAACCCTAGACCAGTCCCTGTAGTTCTTAATCCAGCCAGAGCTGAAGAAGTTTTGAGCAAACAGCCTGTTGTAGCACGGATATCAGATCCTGACCCTATAGTACAAAAGAGTGTTTTGGATGCTCTGGAGCAAGGCGGGAGTAAAGCTCTGGATGTTATCACAACAGCTGTCCATGTTGACTCTTGCCCAACTGTAGCTTCGGGTAGTATAGTGGTAGCTATAGAGGGGGATAGTGTTGGAGAGTTAGCAAAGGAGGGTGTGCTTATAGCTCCAAAAGGAGGGCCTGATAAGCCTTCCTATCAACAAGGTTCCACACTAGCCACAAACCCTCCTCTCCTTCCTTCTATTTTTTTTTTTCCGGTAAACCAAGCTTGAAATAAAAAGAGGCAAAAGAATTTACAACCTACAAGGGGCATACCCCAGGGAGGACAAAGACAAAAACAAAGAAAGAAACGGGAAATGGGAAGGCCAAGTTGGCAACATAGAGAGACTAAGGTGGAATAAAAGTAAGTACTACAAATGGTCTTGTAATCAGTCCCATGACTTGTGATATGGCTTGCAAATGGAGATTCACATCCCATTTGGGAGATGGAGAAACACTGGGCAACCGGTAAGACCGAACATCCATGAGGCAGACCGCAGGCATCTCGGACTTGAGGAATTTCAATCCAAACATGAAGCAATTGCATAACTGCAGAAAACTGTGGTACGGTGATGTAGATTCAGCAGTAGATTTACAGTGGAGCTCGAAGATCTACAGCGTAAGGGAGGACATCCCCCTCCCCAAGATCTAACTAATTTCCAAGGGACAACCCCCCAAGGATAGGTCAAGTTCCGGAGAAAATTGGGCAGCATTTCCCTTGTTTTTTGACAATCCCAAACATCAGATGACTGCCCTATAAATGTCAGTCCAAGGTGATAATCAAACGGACACAAAAGGAGCCAAACTACTACCCAAAACATGGAAATGCAGCATCGAAATCAGTAGCAACACAATGGTTGAGCATCTATTTCTACCACAAAAAGTACTGGAATTCAGAAAACGATCATACAAGAAGAGATTTGGAAAGTTTGGGCAAGACCGAAAGGCCATAAACCTCAAACATCTGCAGCAGCAAGGACCTTAGTCCCACAGCAGAAACAACAAAATGCAGCAGTATGGAAGGCTAAACAAGATGCAACAGAATTCAGCAATATGTTGCAGCCTGATAAACACTAATCCTACTGCAGTAAGCAACAAAATACAGCATTGAAGAAGCCTAGAAAATGCAGCCCGTACTCATCAAATGCAAAGGAGAGAATATCATAACACGATAGAACAACAGACCCTAGCTTTGTGAGCTCACGATCTACTTACTCCCTCAAAAAATCACACTCCCTCTCTACTTTTCATACAACCAGGGCCTGTGGTGCCTTACGCCCTCAGAACTCACACAACTCCATTCACTAAATATTACCCCTCACAAGAAGAAGGTTCAAGCACTCATATCTCTGGGAACTCAAAGTATATGTAAGGTGAAAAGTAGGCCAAGCATAAACCTGCTGCACAATGAGATCATCTCCTGGAATTAAAGAGCACAATGGAGCATCTGCAAAAACATCCTGCCCAAACTGGGCTGTCAGAGCTACATAAAACACTTTGGTCTTCATTCACTCCAATGGAAGAACCTGTTACATTGTATCATGTCAGTGAAATAAATACAAAGGCAGTATACTAAGCAAATCAATTCAATTTTTAACTACTTGATATGTTCCATGCCTCAAGAAGTGATTGATCTCCTGCTGGAATTTTGTGGAGGGATAATATTCTACACCTAATGTTAGTGCTGAACTTGGACACCAAGGTGGGAACACTTTGTTGGACACTTTGGAATTTCCTGAGGTTTCTCTCTATCCAAATGCGATATATAGAGACGGTGAAGGTTAATTTAGTCAGTGTGGTTTTCAAGTCTTTTCCCTTAAGGAAAGAGAGGAAATTGACCAAATCAGACAGTGGTTGGGCTTGCCAAGTAAGTTGTGACCTACTAGAAACATCTTCCCAAACTTGCTTAGTAAAGGGACAATTAAAGAACAAGTGGTCATGACTTTCCTCACTAGAACAGAAGCTGCAGCAAGAAGTGGTCTTAATGCCAAAGAGAACCAACCTATCTTCAGTAGAAAGTCTGTTCTGTATGGCAAGCCAACTAATTAGACTGCACTTAGGGATATGAGAAGGGAACCAAGTAACATGGGACCAACCAACAGTGGGAAACTTGATTCTGAGTTGTTCCCACAAGGAAGAAACAGAGAACATCCCATCTTGAGTGAGGGTCCATATATGAGAGTCTGCACTCGTGGAATTATGATTTGTGGGAGGAGGAAGGTGGTTCCTGATCTCATTCAATTCCCATGTTTGGGTAATGGGGAATTTCCATTGGTTACATTTGCTTAAAATGGACGAGACTTTGGCATCCTCCGGAAGACCAGAGTCATATACAATACGACTGCCATATTTCACCACTAAAGGGCCAGATGGATGCCAATTGTCATACCATAGAAATGTGGATTTGCCATCTCCAACTTTATATTTGATATACGACTGGATGAGAGGGCGCAGTTGGAGTAATTTCCTCCAAGTCCAAGATGGACTGCTAGGCATTTTAATCTTCCAAAAACTTTTGCCCTTGAGCAAATAGGACTTCACCCATTGACACCACATGGATTGCTCGCCGCCAGAAATGATAAACCAGATGTGTTTAGTCATGGCTGCCTTGTTCCAAATTTGGATGGATTTAAAACCTAAACCTCCTTCTTTTCTTGGGGAACAAAGATGATCCCAAGAGACTTTGGCACCAGAGTGTCTAAGCTCAGAACCAGTCCAAAAGAAAGATCTAAGGATGGCTTCAACATCTTTCACTACTTTCTTAGGAAGCAAAAAGATGGAAGACCAATAAGTTTGCATAGAGAATAAAACAGACTTAATCAATTGGATCCTCCCAGCATAAGAGAGATACTTGTTAGTCCAGGACTTAGTTCGATTTGTGATCCTGTCAATAAGTATCTTGCAATCAGAGTACTTAAGCTTAGTGGATATGAGAGGGACACCAAGGTATCTCACAGGAAGAGAGCCCTCTTGGAAGCCCAGTTTCTCAAGGATAACTTGCTTGTTTGAATTGGAGACACCAGAGAAGAAAATGTTGCTCTTACCAGGACTAGGAGATAGACCAGACAAAGCCTCAAATTCGGAAAGGGCTTCTTGTATGCAGTTGACAGAGTCTAGGTCCCCTTTACAGAAAATCATTAGATCATCTGCAAAACACAGATTGATAATGTTTGTTTTTTCACACTTCGAATGGAAATGGAAATTGGGACTCCGAGATTTCTCCTTGAGGATCTAAGTGAGAATCTCCATGACAATAACAAAAAGGTAAGAAGATAAAAGGGTCACCTTGTCGTAAACCCTTTTGCCCCATGATAGACCCCACAGCATCACCATTGATGCTCAAAGTGTAATTGGCCGTGGTTATGCAAGCCTTAATCCATAGGATCATCCGAGGGTGAAAGTTCATGGACAGAAGGATGTCCCATAGAAATTCCCACCGCACATTATCATAAGCTTTCATAATATCCACTTTCAAAGCGCATTTGGGGGAAGGAGAATGCTTGTGATAATCTCTCATAAGTTCCTGAGTCAGAAATATGTTATCTGCAATTCTCCGACCCTTAACAAACCCTGATTGCACCGGGTCAATGAGCTGAGGGAGCACAGCTTGAATCCTCTTGGCAAGAATCTTAGCTATGCACTTACATATGGTGTTACAACAAGAAATGGGTCTATAATCCCCCACCTTGGAGGGGTTGGGGATTTTAGGAATAAGCGCCACACTGGTAGAATTGGCCTTTGTGAGGAGTCTACCAGATCTGAAAAAATTTCTCACAGCAGACGTGACCTCATGTCCAACCACATCCCAAGATTTTTGGAAAAAATTTGCATTATTATACCCATCAGGGCCCGGAGCTTTATTAGGGTTAAGCGACATAAATGTTTCCTTGATCTCAAGATTGGAGACCTCAAAAACCATAGCCTCTCTCTGAGAATCCTCAAGTCTGGAAGTGACAAGGTGGTTGACTCTAGAGGTGCCAGAATAGCCAGTGGAGTGAGCAGTGCCCAGGAGATTAGTGTAAAAGGTAACAAATGTGGACTTAATCTCCTTAGGATCATGTGTTATGGAGCCATCAGGGAGGGTTAAACTAATGATACTTCTTCTATTTCTATTATGGGATATGGACTTAAAGAAATAAGAAGTACATTGATCTCCCGCTTTGAGCCACTGGATTCTAGACTTCTGCTTAGCAAAACTTTCCTCAGCTCGTGCAAGAGTGAGGTATTGCTTACACAGAAGCCTCTCTTGGGACTGTTTGAGTGAGTTAGTGGGATCTTGAGCCAAATCTAATTGGATTATATCAAGATCCTGTCTAGCAGCAGCAGTTCTATTAGATATGTCACTGTAGACTCTAGTATTCAGTTTCTTAAGATCCATTTGAAGGATTCTGAGCTTTTCACTAACCACAAACATAAGATTACCAATTATAACCCTTCTCCACACAATCTGGACAGTGGAAAGGAAAGCAGGATGCTGAGCCAAGAAATTGAAAAACCTAAAAGGTTTCTTAGATTTCCTTGGCTCAGGGTTAAGATAAACAAGAGCTGGAGTATGATCAGAGATTCCAGGTGTAGAAAAATGAGCACTAGAACAAGAGAAGGTTTTAATCCACTGCTCATTGACCAACACTCTGTCAAACTTTTCCAAGTTTCTCGATTGTGGGTGAGTTTGGCTGCCCCAAACGTGATTTGTTGGCAAGACCCCAGGATTTTCGGTCCAGACATACCCAGTCGCGATTGAAGCGTGAGATACACTCTCATCTTCTCCAAACTAATCTGAGCCCAGAAATATAGAATGGAACCCTTGCTTCCACACAACTGAACAAATCTTCAACCAAAAAAAATCCAGGAATCGTTTTGAAGGGTTATCAAAACCCCAGTGGTAGTTTTCACCCTTTTACATATCTAGATTGTGAACAAAAAAACAAAGAACCATCATCTGGGGAACAGGAGCGATGACGTCAGCTCATTTCCCTGGCGATTAGGCGATTTGGGCGATTCTCTCTAGGGTTTCAGTAGGTCCTCTTCTTCAACATGGCAGACGAACAAAGGGGGTTTACCATGGATGACGATCCAACCTCAGCTTCTGCTCTAGGTATCAAGGTGATTGATTCAAACGAGGTAAGAAAGAAGCAGAACTCTCAATCAAGGAGCTCGATGTCCTTCACTCCACAACGATACTCGGATCTGGGAGCCGATGTCCGCGATACTCCTCTGAGCGCAATAGCGGTAGGCAACACCGCAGCAACCTTGAGCAACACCGATCCACAGTCAGGGGGCACAACCTCATTCATCGCAACACCGCAGCACTTCTCAGATCTGGGCGCTGGAGTGCCCGATACACCTCTACGCTCAGCAACCTTGAGCAAACCGATCCACAGTAAGCTCTTGACCCCTGGTGCGGTGTTCTCTACACCCACCAAGTTTATTCCTTTCAAACCCCAAGATCTATACCCGCAACAACAGACATCCCCTACCCGTGGAGTCACAAATCGGGCTCAAAACACCACTCCTAAGAACACCAAACTCAAAAATCCAGATTCAAAACCCACGGAGGTATTGCAAGCACCAGAAATCGTCCAAAGCTACAATCCTAAGAACCCTAATCCTAATCGCCCTATCACAGATGCAGCGGTCGTGGTACATGCCTCAGAAATCACTACTGATACTAATCCAGACCTGCTATCCTCTGGACCTTCAAACCCCACGGCTAATTTCACCAGCCCTTCCCATGAACTTAAGGGGGTCTTTCAACGAGAAGGGGAGAATCAGACCCATGAGGACCGTGTATCATTCTTGGTCCAGTCACTTGAAGACGAAATCCACAGATCCGGAGTCAATGTTAATCTCTCTCAGCTCAAATCCCACATTTTGCAGGTCCGGGAGGTAAGCTCGAACCCTGAGACTTTCTCCTCCATTAATGCTGCTAAGTTAGAAGGGGATTTTGTTGAGGTTGGGTGCAACTCTCCTCGCCATTTGCACACTGCGACCCCAGCTAATACCAACCCTCCACAGATCTCTAATCCCTCTCAGCCAAAAGCTAAGAATTGGGCCTCCTTATTCAATGCCCAAAGCCCTTCTAAGGTTATGCAACTTAATCACTATCCTGAACTTCAGAATGGTAAATGCGCTGTTATTGAGCTGGATGAAGATCACCTAGATGATAGGAATTGGAACCTCTGTTTAGTCGGTTATTTTCTTGATGGCAAAATGCCATTTGCCCTTCATTGTTTGGTTCTCATCCCATATCCCTAAATGCAGTCTAATAAGTTGGATTGCTATTCAAAACAGGCTGTCCACTGGAGATAGGTTAGTCCAGTTTGGGGTCATTGATTCCCCATGTTGTAGCTTCTGTCCTGGTGATGAGAACCATGACCATCTCTTCTTTAATTGTCCATTCACTAAACAAGTGTGGGAAACAGTGTCCCTTAAGTCACATTTTAGATGGCAAGCACAATCACTTGCTAGCTGGATCTCCCACCTTTGCACTTTTAAAGGGAAAGGCCTGAGAAGCATCCTTGCCAAACTTTCCTTCACTGTGACTCTCTATCATGTATGGATTGAGAGAAACATTAGGAAATTCCAGAAAGTGCAGCACCCTGTACATTATGTTGTGGCCAGAATTTGTGGTGACATTAGAAATAGACTGCTGGCCTTATCCAGAATCCCTGTTGGCTCATTGGACCTTCTTGAATCATGGAGCATTCCTACTAATTCACATTAACTGGTGAAGACTGGTGATGTGTGGCATTTAGTAGTCAAAGCATGTTTTCTTCATCATTTCATATCAACAATTTGCTAATATCTGGCTCAGTTTGACAGGTTCAGTTGTTAATATCTCCAAACGCTTGGTTCTGCTAATCACTTACCACCCAGTTGGGGAATTGTGGATGCAGGTCTTAAGCCAAGAGCTACAGGAAGTTTGTAATACTAACATCCCATTTGGGAATTGAGTGCAGATTGAGTTTGCAGGAACTATTGACTGGTGCATTAAGCTTCAAGGGAGGTTCTAAAAGAAAGTTGCAGTCAGTGTGAGTGCTTTTAGCTTCAAGTGAGGTATGAACATCGTGCTTTATTGAAGTCATATGGGTTGCAAGGGTTGTTGCAATCCACTATTATCTGTTGATACTCTTGATGATGATGCTAGTGTCATAGCTTTATGCCTAGACTGCAATGTGCTTTATTGATGATTATTTGGGTTGCAAGGGCTGTTGCAATCCACTGCTATCTGTTGTTACTCTTGATGATGCTAGTGTTATTGCTTTATGCTGCACATATATCATGGTTGCAAGGGCTGTTGCAACCCTATGTTACTGCTGCATTAGTACTCTTGTCTGTTCACTGTATACATGGAAAACCTGCTACTGTTGGATTCTGTGAGTGTGGCCATCAAGCCCTGTTACTGTTGCTGGCAGTTATACTACTGCTTGCAGTTTGTAGTTCTCTACTGCAGCTCTACTGCTGCAGCACTACTGCTGCAGTTTGTAGTCCTGTACTGATCAATAATGGTTTCATCTGGACTGCTGTGTGTTTGATCAGCATCCACGAGATTAGGCCTAGCCATGGGGGGTTGTCCCTGGCATGTATGATCCCCTTCTGGGAGGGGGCTTCCTCCCAATTCATGGACTTACTTTATGTTCAAGTATCCATTCCATTGTCCAAGCTTCAAGTCTCATGTCCAAGGAACCTGCCCCGCTTCCCTTAGCACGTTTGATCCCCTTTGGGAGAGGGCGTCCTCCCGTGTTGGCTAGCACTTAGACTCTCAAAATCTGACCAGAGGTTTGCTGAAAGCTCATTGCCACACCAGCAGTTGCAACAGCTGGTGGCTATTCAAGTCCACTGCTGCCTCCAACTCCAAGGTTCAAAGTTCTTGCTGCCCAGCCAGCTCAAGTGTCACTCCAAGTGCCACTCCAAGGTTCAAAGTCCACTGAATGCTCAAAGTTCTTGCTTCATCTTCTTACTCTTTCTTTTCTTTTTCAGCTACTGCTGTTGTATAAGCAGTGGCTGGCACCTTGAGGGTGCTCCATCTACGAATGGGTCATGGCGAAATTTTCAAAATTTTCAAAATTTTCTTGCCTTCAATATATGGAGAGTGTTTCTCCCTAGGTTTCTGAGTTTCTGGTCCATCTCCTTAGATGGGTTAGAAACTCATTGGAATCTTTTAACTTACTTTATGTCCTTGTGTTAGCTCACCCCACCACTTACCCAATGTAGCCTTCGGGCCATCCCTTATTTCTCGTTATTTTGTATCTTTTTTTCCTTTTCTTTTCTTTTGTTTCGTCCTCCTGGGGTATGCCCCTTGTAGGCTGTATATTCGTTTAGCCCCTTTTATTTTCAAGCTTAATTATCCAAAAAAAAAAACACTCTGTCAATCTTAGTGGAAATGAAATGAGGAGAGGCCTGCTTATTAGACCAAGTGAAATGACATCCAGAGTAGTTAAGATCCTCAAGATCATTTGTTGTAATACAGTCATTGAAGTCCTCCATATGGGGAGGCCAATGACTGTCACCACCAATTTTATCAGATTGAAACCTCAGGGCATTAAAGTCCCCCAAAATGATCCACGGGTCAATGGTGGAATAAGCAGTCAAGTCTCTCCAAAGATCCTTTCTCTCCATGTAGAGATTTGATCCATAGACAAATGATGCTGTGAAATTAATATTTCCAGCAATAGATTGGACACTACATGGATTGACTTGTCTGACTAACAACACTAAGATTAAGCACTGAAGGATCCCATACCACACAAATTCTACCAGCAGGAGCAGTTGCAGTTGCATAATTGTGACCAATAGACCAAAATGGGAACATGGAGTTAATGATCCTATTACAGTTAGCCTCCTTAATTTTATGTTCTATAAGGCCAAAAAGTGAAATTTTATTAGATCTAACAAAGGAAGAAACATCTCTCTGCTTAATAGGATCATTAAGACCCCTCATGTTCCAACTTCCAAAATGCAAAGGTAAATTATTCATAACAAAAAATGGCAGGAAATAGAAAGTTAAGTATACTGCCCAAAATATACCAAAGCATACCTTAATGTTTACCTGATAGGAGAGGGGCTGGTGGAGTACCCCTCTTTTGCTTTTTTGCTTCTTTCCTTTCTTCTTATTAGAAACACTCCTGAAATTTAGAGCATCCTCATTTGCTCCAATGTTTCCAGTTGCAGGTATTATGTTAGGAGGTTTAGGTTGAGGTTCAAGGGTAGGATTGGCTCCCAAGGATGGGACACCCCCTAGTTATCTCCACTTCCTTGGGACTGAGTAGTGGTGTTGATAGTACTGCTGCTAGCAGTTGCAAATGCAGTAACAGGAGAGGTATTCTTGGGGATTGTAGTGGAAGTTTTAAAGGGTTCAGCAGGACAGTCAAAGGCATGAATCTCTAACCCTTCACTAAGGGAATCTTCCTCCACCAAACCCTCTGGGAGAACAGTGTAGGAAGGACCCGTGGCATAAGGAACAGCCTTTGTAACTGCTTCTAGAACACCTCCGCCACCTCCAAGGGCTTTCCCAATCAATTTCCACTCTTCGTCATTAATAGAGGGCTGAGGATCAGGCTTGGGTTTGCAAGAATGCCCAAAGACTTTACAAACACTACATTTAGGAGGTATCCACTGGTATTCTACTGCCAAAGTGACGGAGTGAATCCCATCTGTAACATGGATATTCTTGGGAAGGTCTGACTTGGCTGAGATCTCAACACAAACCCTAGCAAAATCTATTCTTTGCTGATTTGTTGTGGCAACATCAACATGGAGTGGTTTATCAATGGTACTTGCAACCTTGCAAATTCCCTCTTCTGTCCAACATTCTAATGGGAGTTTGTGAATCTTCACCCAAGCTGGTATGGTGGAAGGATGCTCAATAGAAGGCACAAGCATCCTATGCCAGTCCTTAAGGACCAAATATCTACGAGAGAAGAAATATGGGCCGCCTTCTAACACCTTGTGTTTAGTTGCCTCATCTTGGAACTCAAAAAAGAAGAACGCCCCAACCTGTTTGATGTTAACCTTACCATGATCTTTCCAGATTCTCATAGCTGTGGCACTTAATAAAGGAAATGGCATTTTGCCATCCAAAAAGTACCCGATAAGGCTTTTTTTTTTGTTTTTTTTTTTTGGGTAAATAAGCTTGAAATAAAAAAAGGCTAACCGAATATACAGCCTACAAGGGGCATACCCCAGGAGGACAAAATAAAATAAAAGAAAGGAAACGTAAAGAACAATATAAAGATAGGAGACCTACGCCAACTGGCTACACGTAACTAAAAGTATTTTGAATGTTTCCTAACCTTCTAGAAAGATGATTAAGAAACATACAACAAAATGATTAAAATTGAGATTTAACATCTGAAGCTTGTCAAGTAGGTGATAGCAGAAAAGACCATGAAGCTTGTCATGTGTAGCATAGATGAAGGTTTGACACCATGAGATCAGCAGCAGTAAGGACTTGCGGCTTGAATTGGTCAACTGCAGAAGTAAACTGCAGCAACACTTATATGTGATAGCCTGCAGCAGCAAACTGCAGCAGCAGCAGTTTGACTGCCACCTGCCAATGGAGGAATAAAGAGTGCAGAACAGGGCTGCATGATGGTGAAGGTTGTAGCCTAACAGATGGTGTAATAGGCTAGAGTAGGGAGGAAAGGCCCCCTCCCAGAAGGGACTAATACATGCCTTGGGACAGCCCCCCAAGGCTAGGCCAGAAAACTCAACATCGTGGATGCTGATCAGACACACAGCAGTCCAGATGAAACAGGTAAGCAACACAGCAAGTTCTCAATGTATACAATGATATTAACCAAGTGAGAGCTCTAACAGATAAGCAAGCAGGTAACTATAGCAACAGCCCTTGCTATAGCATAACATGGAATTTCGAGTGCACGCAAGTAAGTATATAGGTTGCAACAGCCCTTGCAACCCACTTAATGAGCATAATCCAAGTGCAAGCAAGCAAGCAAGAACTATAGCAACAGCCCTTGCTATAGTTTAACAAGAAATGCAAACAAGTAAGTATGTACCAGCAACCAGCAACCAGCAGCCAGCAAATCCAGGGGCAGCAGCAGTAACTGCTAAACTTCTAAAGGGAATGTAGCAGCAACAGCAGTTCAGTCCATAATTTCAGTCCATGACAAAGCACTGCTGCCCAGAATTACAATAGCAGATGGCACAGCAGCAACACTGGACTCATATATGTCTTAATGCACCAGTCAATATCACTTTGAAGGAGACCTCACTGACTGATCCCCTTTGGATGACCTGCACTGTACTAGCATTAGATTATTCCCCACTTAGTTAACAGCCACTGTGATTGATGTCCTTGAGGTAGATTACCCAGGGACATCAATCTGTATCTCACCATTGAATGAATTTTGTTGACCATACTAGGTCTTGAGCAAGTTACATTTTGGAATTTTCGAACATTTCTTTCAAGCCATATTTGATAGATTGTAACAGTGAAAATAAGCTTGGTGATCAAGTTTTTAAGTGATTTACCTCTGAGACTTGAGACTTGATTGATCCAATTGGCCCAAGACCTTGAGGGCCAATTAACATTTATATGTGTAAGAATGTCAGTCCAGACTTGTGAAGTAAATGGACAATTGAAAAATAGATGATCATGTGACTCTATACCATGACAAAAACTACAACAAGAAACAGGAATAGTGCCAAACAGAACTAGCCTATCACCCGTATATAGCCTATTATGGATAGCAAGCCAAGTGATCATGCTACATTTTGGGATATGGCCAGAAAACCATATGCTAGAATGCCAAGGCACTTTGGGATAATGCAATCTTATTTCATCCCATAGTGAAGAAACGGTGAATTCCCCATTAGAGTTAAGTAACCATTTGTGATGGTCCTCAAGCTCATGATTAGGACTGGGAACAGAGCTCATAGCATCCCGGAGCTCATTGAGCTCAAGGGTCTGGGTAATGGGAAGACACCATCTGGAATTCCTAATAATTGCACTCACAGTGGCAACTTTGGTGAGTCCAGAATCATAAATGACTCTATGACCAAACTTAAGGGCGAGGGGCCCAAGGGGATGCCAATTGTCATACCACAATGAGGTGGATCTGCCATTGCCAATTGTAACTTTAATGTGGGATTTAGCAACTTTCTCCAAACCCAAGAGGGAGAACTAGGCATCTTAACTTCCCAAAAGTTCCTCCCCTTTAATAAATATGATTTAACCCACTGGCACCACATAGATTGTTCCCCACCAGAGATAAGGAACCAAATATGCTTGGCAATTGCAGCCTTATTCCATACAATGATGGATTTGAAACCTAACCCTCCTTCCTGTTTAGGGCAGCATAAATGTTCCCATGAGACTTTAGCCCCAGTCTTTTTGAGGTCGGGGCCAGACCATAGGAAAGACCTAAGAGTGGCTTCAACCTCCTTGATGACTTTCTTAGGAAGTATAAAGAGGGAGGACCAATATGTTTGCATTGAGAAAAGGACATTCTTAATCAACTGGATCCTACCAGCATAAGTAAGGTCCCTGTTTGTCCAGGTCTTGGTTCTAGAAGTGATTTTATCAATCATAGGTTTACAATCCATGTACCTTAACTTGGAGGATAACAGAGGGACCCCCAAGTATCTAACAGGTAATGTGCCTTCCTTAAAGTCTAACAATTGTAGGATCTCAATTCTGGTAGAGTGTTGTACACCAGAGAAGAAGATACTACTCTTTCCAGGACTAGGGGATAGTCCAGATAGTGATTCAAATTCACTTAAGGAGTTTTTTATATGTTTCACTGAGTTTACATCACCTTTGCAAAAAAGCATAAGGTCGTCTGCAAAACACAGATTGATAATCTTAGGTTGATTGCATCTCCAGTGAAATTTAAAGTCGGGCTCATTGGATTTCTCTTTTAAGATGCAAGTGAGAACCTCCATGACTATAACAAAAAGGTAGGATGAGAGTGGATCACCCTGTCTAAGGCCTCTAGCACCCTTAAAGTTGCCTGTTGGGTCACCATTAATATTCAATGCATAGTTAGCAGTGGTGACACACGCCTTTAACCATGTGATCATTTTGGGATGGAAATTCATACAAGTCAGAGTATCCCATAGAAACTCCCACCTGACGTTGTAAATTCACACAAGTCAGAGTACCCGATAAGGCTGCTGCTCCATGATCTATCATTTAGGTCATCCTCATCCAGCTTGATCACTGGATCATCACCCTGTTGTAAATCTGGGTAATGAATTAATTTCATGCCCTTTGATGGACCTTGGGTTTGAAAAAGTGAAGCCCAATCCTTAGGCTTTGACTGTTGGATGTTTTGGGGAATTGTATTTTGGGATTTGGGGTCAGTGTTGGATCGGGTATCCTTATCAGTGTGATGTTGAGGGGGTTGTGGATCTGAGAGGGGGAAGGATAGTGAAAACCAACCTGTAGAAAATCCCTAGCAGAGGTTGTGGAGGAGGGTTGACCATCAGGTATGATTTCCCTTGCCTGGAGACGAAAGAGTTGTGCCTTGAGCTCCGAGCAGTCCACCTGAACTCCAGATTTCTGCATCTCTGTTTCGATTGAATGAACTAGGGTTGCTAGTCTTTCCTGTCCCTCCATTTGCTCTCCCGCTAGTTGGGACACTTCCTTTCGAGCGGAACTAGGGCTGGAATTGGTTGGACTTTGATTTTTATGTGGCGTGCTTGGGTTTGAGGTTTGGGGAACCCAGGGGTTTCGATTAGGATTAGGACTGACAACTGAGTCATCTGTCCCTGGTTTTGAATCTGGGTTTTTGGAATTAGGGTTTTTTGGAGAGGATTGAACTTGTCGAGTACTGGATGTCAAGGGTTGAAGATTGGTGGGGTAGAGATTAATTGGTCTGAATGGAGTGAATTTAGTGGGCGTTCTGTAGGTGGAACCAGGTACGAGTAACTTACTTTGAATGAATTCACCATCTGATCCAGTTGTTGAACTGCCGTGAGAGATGACAGACGAGAGATGGATCCCATCATCTCCATCCTTGGAAGTATGAATAGTAGCCTTAGGAGTATCTCGCCCTGAAATTTCTATGGCTAGAGGAGTATCTCGAACCTCTTGACCTAGATCTGCGTAACGTTTAGGTGTGGCTATGGTGGAACTCGGGCTATCAGATTGAGCGATCTGCTTCCTTCTTACTTCATTAAAATCTACCACCTTGAGACCTATTGTATCCGCCATGGGAGATGGAGTGTTAACCGAAGTTGTTGTGGGAGATTCAGCCATATCTAGGGTTTACACCAGGGTTTTCACCCAAATCGCCTAGTGAGATGAAGAAGATCGCCTAATCGCCAGAGAATATGCTGACGTCAGCCATTTGTTTTTTCTCCTTCCTTCTAGCAGTAGTGGGAAACTGGAGGATACCCTTGAATATGGAGAAGATTTCAAAGTGGTCTCAAACAGGAAAAAGAAAAAAGGGAGCAATCAGAAGACTCTTCCTTCTCCTAAAGGGCGGTAACTCTCTACCCTTCATTTTGATAGCATTCAATACTTTCCATCTTCTGCTATGTAATCTAGCTGCCTAAAGTTTATAATGAATACAGCTTTGAATTTTGGGTTTTGGAATTTGCGAGGTCGTAATGACACTCTTAAACAAAAGGAGGCCAAAAAGTTTATTAATAATAATAAATTGTCTTTGATTGGACTTTTAGAGCATAAAGTTAAGGAGGTCAATGTCAAGAGAGTTTTGAGTTTTGTCTGTCCTCAATGGCACTTCGCACACAATTATGACCATGCTCCCATTGGTAGAATCCTTGTGTGCTGGGATCCTCACATATTTGATGTTAATGTATTGAGTAAATCCAGTCAATACATACACTGTGAGGTTTTTGCAATCCATTTTGGGCTGAGATTCTCCGCTTCTTTTGTCTATGGTGCAAATGACCATATGGACAGGCATGACTTATGGAGTAGTATGCTAAACATTAAGTCCACCTCTCCATGGGTGGCTCTAGGTGATTTCAATGCTATAAGAGTCCCTTGGGATAAAGTTGGTGGTATTGTACTTGGTAATCCAATGTTTTGTGTTACTGAAAAGCTGAGATCGCTGCAGGCTGAGTTCAAGGAATTAAACACTAAAGATTTTAGTGATATCACACATAGGGTACAATGTACCAAACTTTAGCTTGATAAACTACAAAAAGAATTGGGATCCAATCCCTCCAATATCATTAAACAAGCTGAAGAAAAACTTGCCCTTAGACAGTATCTCACTTTGTCTAGGGCTGAAGAGAGTCTGGCTAAGCAAAAATCAAGAATTCAATGGCTTAAATTAGGTGATCAATGCACCTCATTCTTCTTCAAATCTGTTAGCAATAACAGAAATAGAAGCATGATTACTAGTCTTACCCTGAGTGACTCTACAACTACCCAGGACATGCCATTGATTAAGTCCACATTTGTTAAGTTTTATAGTGATCTTCTGGGGGCTCCTCATAGCTCTCATTATGATGGCTCCGAAAGAGTTAAAAGAGCTAATCCAGAGAGTACTAACTGAGATAAGAGCTGGTCTCATTATCTGGATTGCTCTCTATCACTCAAACTTGGGAGATTAATGAGATAAGAGCTGGTCTCATTACCCTCCCTGATCCTATCGATGTTGAGGGTGACAGACATAGGTGGACTCTTACTACTAGTGGTACTTTTACTGTGAGCTCCTTGTGGAACAATCTTAGGACTCCATTTCCTAAAGTTCCTTGGAGTTATAGTGTATGGTTCCCTGGACATATCCCCAAATGTAGCTTCATCACCTGGGTGGCTATTCAAGAGAGACTGTACACTGAGGACAGACTTGTACTGTTTGGCTCTAAGTCTCAATCTAGATGCAGTTTCTGCCCCAGTAGTGAAAGTCATGACCACTTGTTCTTTAATTGCCCATTCACTTCACAAGTTTGGGCTCAATTAATTGCTAGAGTTAATGTACATTGGCCGGATAGAACTTGGCATAACTGGATTGCTCTCTTAGCAACAATCAAAGGCAAAACTATGAAAGCACTTTTAATCAAACTACTCTTTACCACTACTCTTTAATCAAACTACTCGTAAATTTCAGAATATTGCAAGTCCTATTTCTGTGGTGGTGAGTAAGATCCACTCTGTCATAAGACATAGGTTGATGTCCCTGGGGAATCTCCCCAGAGGACCTCAAACAAACTGTCTTTTGGCGCAGTGGGATGTTGCTCTTAGCTGATTATATGGCAGATGATAAGGGGTATGAATTTAATTAGTCATGCATGTTCGTTATGAGTGGTATGCACTGTATTTAATCTCCTTGATGAGTATGTTACAGGTTCAAGTTTTCCCCCAGGGTCACAGTCTCGAAGGATGGTCTGGTTATTGCGCTAACTTACCCAATTGGGTACTCCTGGGGTATGCCCCTTGTAGGCTGTATATCCGTTTAGCCCCTTTTATTTTAAAGCTGTTTTATCCAAAAAAAAAAAATTGGGTACTCTGTTTGCAGGTCCTTATAAGTTCACTATGCATAGGTATTCTATCTCCAAGGATGGAGGCAATCCTTGATATTGTTTTCTGTCTCCAAGGATGGAGGCAATCCTTGATATTGTTTTCTGTCTCCAAGGATGGAGGCAATCCTTGTTTTATTATCTGGCGATATGTTCTCTTCTGATATGCTTTGCATTGTGGTTTAGCCATAAGTAGATCGTTGCATTGAGTTGTGTGTCCCACTTACATGAGTTGTGTGTTTGAGCCTTGTGAGTTGTGTGTTTGAGCCACTGATTTATTGTGAGTGGAGGTAATAATTAGCGGGGGCGTATTGTGAGGTTTAGTTGAGGGTGAATGGGTCCCTAGTGAGGGAATGGAAGTGGTGAGGTTCTGAGGGAGATGAAGTGTGAGCCATATAACGTAGGACATTTCTCCAATTGTTTGTTTAGGTCCAGATCTATGGACTGCTTTACGTGGCAGCTTTCTGTTGCTACTGCATTTACTGTTCGCGTATTGTTACATTCCTGCTGCTGCTGTTGCATTTTACTATACCATTCTGCTGGTAATGTGGTAGTTTTGTTGCTGCTGTTTGTGCTGGTAGTGTCAAATGCTCACCTGGTGGTTACATTTCCAAACGGTACCACGTTGTTGCTGTTGCATTTCTGTCTTGTTGCCATGCTCTGGGCAGCCAAGTTACAAACGAAACTCTGCCCAATTTTCTCTGAAATTCCAGTGGTTTCTTGCTAAGATGATTGTTAGAATCTATTTAATGTGCTTTACTATTTCCGTTTTGAGTTAATTGCTCAGGTTCAAGTCCAACCTCATGGGCTGATTTACCCAAGCCGGTTCTCAAGTTGATTGATTCTACTGCATGCTGGATGTTACTACCTCGGTTCTCATTGCACGCTTATCATGGTTCACGGTTCATCCTAAATGTTATTGTAGCTAGTTGTAGTTTCAGTTGCTTCTAGCGTATTCAGTTGCCCTATGGGGAGCTGTCCCAAATTTTATTACCCAAGGGGGGCTGTCCCAAAGGAGGAGCTGTTCAGTCCATGCACCCATCTAATATGCTGATCACCCAACTCAAAGACAGCTGCATGAAGTGCTATTTGAGGAATTTCAAGACTCAAGTCAAAATCAGTTGATCACAATGATTCACCCTACTACTTTTGGTGAGCTAATGGCCCATCTGCCTGATGGTTTAGAAGCTCATTTAGATCTCCAGAGTTGCATTATTTGTAGTTTTGGCTTTTGCTTATTTACCCTGTAGCCACTTGGCCTTTTCCATCTTTTCTTTATTTATTTTTTTTGTTTTGTCCTCCTGGGGTATGCCCCTTGTAGGCTGTATATCCTTTTCCCCTTTTATTTTCAAGCTGGTTTATCCAAAAAAAAAAAAACCTAAACCACCATATATAGTCTCTGCTGCTGAGGGCTTAAAAGTATCAGGAGCTGCTGGAAATTTCAGTAATAATTCAAATAAGAAGAAGGGAAGAAAGCAGAACAGGAGTGCTACATCAACTCCTTCCCTCTCAGGTAAACATTGATGATTGCCTCTCTATCTTTTGGGCAGTATTCTTATCTTTCCATCTCCTGCCATCTTTTATTATGTCTAAAATGCCTTTTCATCTTGGGTTCTGGAACATGAGGGGTCTTAATGATCCTATTAAGCAAAAAGAGGTTGCATCCTTGGTCAGAACAAATAAAATGTCACTTTTTGGACTTATAGAACAGAAAATTAAGGAGACTAATTGCTCTATGATCATTAACTCCATGTTCCCATTTTGGTCTTTTGTTAATAACTCTGCAATAGCTCTTGTTGGTAGAATTTGTGTGGTCTGGGACCCTTCTACACTTAATCTCAGTGTTGTTAGTCAGTCAAGTCAGTCCATTCATTGTAGTATCCAAACTGTTACTGGGGATATTAAATTCATGGCTACATTTGTCTACGGGTCCAATCTCTACTTGGAGAGGAAGGACCTTTGGAATGACTTGACTGCCTGTGCTATCAATGATCCCTGGATTATTCTGGGGGATTTTAATGCTCTTAGGTACCAGACTGATAAAATTGGTGGTGATAATCATTGGCCTTCCCACATGGAAGATTTCAATGATTGCATTATTGCAAAAGACCTTGAGGATCTTAGGTACTCTGGATGTCACTTCACATGGTCTAATAAACAGGATCCCACTCACTACATATCTACCAAGATTGATAGGGTTATGGTCAATGAGCAATGGATCAAAACATTCACTTGCTCTAATGCTCATTTCCCTTCCCCTGGGATTTCTGATCATTCCCCTGCTGTGGTCTTTATTAATCCTGATCCTAGGAGAGCCAAGAAGCCCTTTAAGTTCTTCAATTTTCTGGCCCACCATCCTGATTTCCTATCTACTGTCCAAAAGGTGTGGAGAAGGGTTATCATTGGGAACCCTATGTTTGTTGTCTGTGAAAAACTCAGACTTCTTCAAGCAGATCTTAAGAAACTAAATGCTAAGGAATTTAGCAATATTTCCAAAAGGACAATGGCTGCTAGACAGGAGCTTGATTATATCCAGAGTGACTTAAGTAAGGATCCCACTAATCCTGTCAAACAAGCCCAAGAGCGCCTTCTGTGTAAGCAATACCTTACTTTAGCCAGAGCTGAAGAGAGCTTTGTTAAGCAGAAGTCCAGAATTCAATGGCTTAAATATGGGGATCAATGCACCTCCTATTTCTTTAAATCCATCTTTCCCACTGGGGTGCTAGAGATTTGAAATTTGGGAAGAAAAAGGCACCTTTTCGGGGGACCTTTCAAAAAGTTGGCTTTTGTGCTCATAAAAATCAAAGTGGGTCAACAATGGTCCACCACACGCATTTCTTCTCTGGAAAAGGCTGGGTATCCAGCTGCATTGCAAGACGTGTTTTGGGGCACACACTGTGCCCGAGCTTACTCCATATGGGTTATGTTTTTTGTGACCACAGTTTTATAGTTTTATTTTACTGTTCTTTACCATCCCTACCCTAGCGGGTAGTGCTAGGACCTCCAAATTGCCCACCCCGGCGGGTTGTGTCAGATCAAGCAAACTTCTCACAAAGGCTAACTCAACATGTGTGGCTCTTGTCCCTAAAGTCCCCAACCCTTCTAAGGTTGGGGATTATAGGCCCATTTCTTGTTGTAACACCATTTATAAATGCATAGCCAAAATTCTTGCCAAGAGGATTCAAGCTGTGCTTCCTCATCTCATTGATCCTGTGCAATCAGGGTTTTTCAATGGGAGACGAATTGCCGATAACATATTCCTGACTCAGGAGCTTATGAGAGATTACCATAAACATTCCTCGTCTCCCAAATGTACACTGAAAGTAGATATCATGAAAGCATATGACAATGTTAGGTGGGACTTCCTTTGGGATTTTTTTTTTTGGGTAAAATAGCTTGAAATTAAAAGGGATTAAGTGAATGTACAGCCTACAATGGGCATACCCCAGGGAGGACAAAATGAAAAGAATGAAAGAAAGAAAAGAAAAGAAAAGAAAAGTGCATGGTCCCCGGCACAACCCGCCGGGGTGGGAAAATGAGTAGTACTGGCACATCCCGCCAGCATAGGTGTAAATAAGCAAAATGCAATAATGTAGTAAGACACACCCAGGGGTTGCCCCAGTGGTTAGGGCGAGTGCCTGACTTTAGGGGCAGTCCCTTTGGTCAGGTGTTCGATTCCCCACAGGGTGAGTACATGTGCTAAGCGGGGGGCCGTGACTGGTGTGGGTTGCGCCAGCTCCCTCCGAGGTTTGGGTTGTGCAGTAGGTCCAATTAGTGGCCTATTGTAGGGCTGTTCCTCGGTTATCAAAAAAAAAAAAATGTAGTAAGCGTAATGACGTGCACAACCCGCAAGGCTTCCTTTGGGATATTCTCGCCTCTATGAATTTCCATCCCCTTATGATCCAATGGATCAAGGCTTGCATTACCACAGCCAACTACACTTTTAGTATCAATGGGGAAGCCACTGGATCTATTATGGGGAAAAAAGGTTTAAGGCAAGGTGATCCTTTATCTTCATACCTTTTTGTTATCGTCATGGAGGCCCTCACTCAGCTTCTCAAGGAGAAATCACAGAGTCCCAAATTTCATTATCATTGGAGGTGTGATAAAACAAAAATAATTAATCTGTGCTTTGCCGATGACCTCATGATCTTCTGTAAGGGAGACTTGAGTTCTATTCAATGCATTCATGAGGCTCTTGCTGAATTTGAGGCCATGTCTGGTCTTTCACCTAGTCCTGGCAAAAGCAACATCTTCTTCTCTGGTGTCTCCAACACAAACAAGCATGCAATCCTTGAGAAATTGGGATTTAAAGAGGGATCTCTCCCAGTGAGATACCTTGGGGTCCCTCTCATATCCACCAAACTAAAATACTCTGATTGTAAGGCTCTCATTGAGAAAATCACAAGTCGCACTAAGTCATGGGCAAACAAGTATCTTTCTTACACTGGGAGGATTCAATTGATTAAGTCTGTGTTATTCTCTATGCAGACCTACTGGTCCTCCATCTTCTTGCTTCCTAAGAAAGTGGTGAAAGAAGTTGAATCCATTCTTAGATCCTTCTTCTGGACTGGGTCTGAGCTTAGGCACTCAGGTGCCAAAGTCTCTTGGGAGCATCTTTGTTCTCCCAAAAAAGGAGGATTAGGGTTCAAGTCTGTCCAAATCTGGAATAGGGCTGCCATGGCTAAGCACATATGGTTTATCATCTCTGGTGGTGAGCAATCCATGTGGTGCCAATGGATTAAATCGTACTTACTCAAGGGTAAAAGTTTTTGGAAGGTCAAAATTCCTAGTAGTCCATCTTGGACTTGGAGAAAACTTCTCCAACTTCGTCCTCTCATCCAATCGTTCATCAAATATAAGATTGGTGATGGCAACTCTACCTTCCTGTGGTACGATAATTGGCACCCTTCTGGCCCACTTATTGAGAAATATGGCAGCCGTGTCGTCTATGACTCGGGTATTCCAGATGATGCCAAGGTCTCCACCATTTTGCGTCCGTCCACTCATTGGAACTTTCCATTAACCCAAAATTGGGAGTTGAATGAGATCAGAATTCATCTACCTCAAATCACTGAACACAATCCCACCATTGCTGACTCATGCATTTGGACTCTCACTCAGAATGGACTATTCTCTATATCCTCTCTGTGGGATCAGATTAGAATCAAGTTTCCCAATATTGAGTGGAATCATGTAGTTTGGTTCCCCTCCCATATTCCCAAATGCAGCCTTATTAGTTGGCTTGCCATCCAGAATAGGCTATCTACTGAGGACAAACTTGTTCTTTTTGGCATTAAGGCTACCTCATGCTGCAGCTTCTGTCCTAATGAGGAAAATCATGACCATCTGTTTTTTAACTGCCAATTTACTAAACATGTCTGGGATGCTGTCTCCCACAAATCCCAACTTACATGGCAACCCCAATCCCTTTCTGATCTTGTCAACCTTCTCTCTTCTTTTAAAAGAAAAGGTTTAAGGAGTACTCTAATTAAATTGAGTTTTACTGTCTCTCTATACCACATCTGGATTGAGAGAAATCTTAGGAAATTCCAAAACATCCAACATGATGTGCCTACCTTGGTGAGCAAAATCTGCGCTGATATTAGGTGTAGATTATTGTCCCTTCATAAAATCCCAACTGGAGCTATTTCACTTCTTGAGGCTTGGAATATTATATGACACCTCATGTTCATTTGGAAGCATAGCATTCTGCCCCTGTTTTATTTATAACTTGTAACAGGTAATCATCTTTCCTCAATGCCTTGCATGGGCTGTAGAGTATGTGTTTCATTAACATCCCCAGCTGGGGTAGTGTGTTTTGCAGGGTTGCAAAGTCCATTCCAGATCTCATGTAGGTAGTTGATCAAAGGACTCTAACTGCCCAGTTGGGTTTTGTGTGTGAATGCAGGTACACTAGACCCTTTAAACTGCAATTTGGATGCCTCTATCTGTTTTCTACCTCTCTCATATATCTGTGAGCACCCTGTGAGTTGTGTCTTGGGCCTTCTTTATTGTGAGAGGTAATAAGTAGTGATTGGAGGTGTGATAGTTTGAGGGAGCAAGGCCCCGCAAGCCCTGGTATGTGTGAAAAGAAGAGTGGGAGGGTGAGGTTCTCGAGGGAGTCAGTAATGTGAGTCCAGAAAGTATCAGGGTTTGTTTGTCTGTTTGTTTGTTTGTTGAGCATTTGGTTCTTTTGCTTAACTCCAGTTTGTTATTCTGGATTACAGTATGCAACTTGCTTATTTTATTGTGTGTATGTATTGTAGTAGCTAGAATGCCTACTTACCCTCATGTAGCCCTTGTGGCCATCCCTTTTAATTCTCGCAATTTTCTTTTCTTTTTCTTTTTCTTTGTCCTCCCTGGGGTATGCCCCTTGTAGGCTGTACATTCGCTTAGACTTTTTTAATTTCAAGCTTTTTTACCCAAAAAAAAAAAAAAAAGAATGCAGACAGAAGTTGTTGCTGCCATTCTGTCATGTATATTTTAACCTGTAGATCCGTTATTGACTGATTGCTGCTACACTTGGGAGGTACCCATTCCTCCGTGTCTGCTGTTGTAGCTTCTGTTTGTGGTATATGTCCATGTTACCGAGCAGTCATGCCAAATTTCTGTTTGATGGGATTTAAATCCTGTGGTAGTTGTACCTAATGTCAATAGGTCATGCCAAATTCCCCATGTAGTTTTGTCTGCCATTATTATACTGCTACGGCTTGCCAAATGATGTGATCTGCATTCTGTTTTGCTACTACTGCTATACCGTTTGATCTCTGTTACTGCACTGCCATAATATCGTGTGATCTACATTCTGTACTGCCATTTGATCTGATCTTTTGTTGCTGCTCCGTTTGATCTGAAGTTGTTACTCGATATATTGGTAGCCTAATCCCATGTAATGGGCTCCTAGCTGGTTTGGGGGATGTCCTCCAGCGGTTCGATAATACTTCATGGTTATGCACTGCTGTACCGTTTGTTGCTGCTGCTGAACCGTTTGCACTGCTATACCGTCTGCTCTGCACTGCTGCTGTACCGTTTGCTGCTGAACCGTTTGCTACCTCCGTGTTCACTCAATTGGGATGAGCACTGCCTCTGTGTTCCCTCATCCCATGTACCGTTTGCTGCTATACCGCAAGAATAGGAAACCAATTCACATGTGCAACTCCCATGTCACGCACCTACCTTTCATTGGCATTGGCCATGAATCTCTTTCATTGGCATTGGCCATGAATCTCTTTCATCCGTTCCTCCATGATACTTTTCCTCCTCCATATTACTCCTTGTATCTCCATATCATGTTGCAGAGATGTGTAGTTTTACCCTTTTGCTAGGTTTTTGAGTGTTTCTCCTCCCTCATTAGTGATGGAGCATAAACACTTCCTCGTCTTTATTTATATTTTCGTAGTTCTTTACCTTTTGTATTCCCATTGTAGCCTTTTGGCCTCCCCATTTCCCTTTTGCTTTTGTCCTCCCTGGGGTATGCCCCTTGTAGGCTGTATTTAATGTGTGGATGCACAATGGGCCTAAGATTCAACATTTCCCTCCACACCCATGAAGGAGAGCTAGGCATCTTGGCTTGCAAGAGTGCCCAAATACATGACACTTATTGCATTTTGGGGGAATCCACTGGTACTCAATAGTAACATTGACATACTCTTCCCCCACGGTAATGTGAATGTCCTTGGGAGGGTTTGTTTTGGCTGATATCTCAATACACACTCATGCATAGTCAAAACGCTGTTGCTTGGCCGTGGCAATGTCCACATGAAGAGGCTTACCCAATGTACTGGCAATGCGACTCATGCACTCTTCTGTCCAACACTCCAACGGAAGTTTATGAATTTTGACCCACGCTGGTATTGTGGCTGGATGCACAGTTGATGGAATAAGCATTCTATGCCATTCCTTAAGAACCAGATACCTCCTAGAAAAGAAGTATGGGCCACCCTCAAGGACTTTGAGCTTGGTTTCCTCATCTTGAAACTCAAAGAAGAAACATGCTCCCACTTGCTTAATATTGATTTGGCCATGGACCTTCCAAATTCTCCTTGCTGTGGCACTAAGCAAAGGAAACGGCATTTTCCCGTCGAGAAAATAGCCAACAAGACAATGGCTCCAATTTCTATCATTCAAATCAGATTCTACTAACTCCACTGTAGCAGAATCTTCCTGCTGCAGCTCTGGATAATGGCGTAGCTTCATAGATTTTGATGGTAAGGAGCACGGAAGAGGGATGCCCAATCTTTGGGGTTGGGCTGCTGGGGGTTGCTGAGGGCTGTATTTTGGATTTGAGTGGTAGGTTTGGTATGAGGAACCTTATCCATGGGTGATTGGGGGAGAAGATCTGTAACATTAGAGGGAAAGTGGAAGTCTACCTTCAAATGTTCATTCTTCTCAGAGCTGGAGGAAGGATCATCTGTTGTAGGACTTTTTTTTTTTTTTTTGGGTAATTTAGCTTGAAATTAAAAGGGGTTAAGCGAATATACAGCCTACAAGGGGCATACCCCAGGGAGGACAAAACGAAAAATAAAGAAAAAGAAAAGAAAATTGCGTACTCCCCGGCACAACCCGCCGGGGTGGGTGTAATAAGCATAAAGCGTTAAATTAAAAACTCTGAGGCTCTTAAACATATCAGCCATAACAAAAAATTGAGACCCACATGGTTTAATAAATTATCCCTTGAACTTGGCGTACAACTGTTCCAAATGAACCAGAAGAAGTTCTCGATTTGACCAAAAGGTGTCATTGGTAGTCTGCTGTGGAACCCCAGCTTTTGACCGAAAAGGCTGTGGTCCCCTCTTTTACACCATACTTTCAATTTTGTGGGAAAACCCACTGTGCATCTAATGGTCCAACAAAAAGGACCGGTGGTCCCCTCTTTGACACCAAATTTTCGATATTGTGGGAATTAACCCATTAAAACTTAATGTAGGTCTGTCACGAAAAGACCATGAGATACTTTTGGGAGGATGGACCAAATAATCAGCTGTGCCCCACCCTTTGAATAGGTTACTCCGCCCACTTTCGGAAGGGAGAGCGTAACTCACTCTCTCATCTCAAACACGATTTTCAGGAAAACTGGAACACGAACAAACACAGTCGGCCTCCAAGAACCGCTTCAAACCGACTTTTAGGAGGAGAAGGCCTACATCACTGAAACCCCTTAGCAACCAGAGACCGAATGAGGTATTACCACCACCGCCGTGACACTGACGACACCTAACGGGGGGAACTAAGCCGCCAAGGATGAGCCAATTTCAGAACCCCCGGGATCTCCATCGCCTCCATGCGAAGCCGTTCTAAGAGGTGATTGTTTGTGTCGTGCAGAAAACCTATTCATAACCCCTATTGCGAGGAGCTGTTGCTTGCTTCTCTTCGAGTTGAAGACTCCACCACCATCCAGTGTGGTGGTTTGAGGAAGGATCTGGGTCACTGGATGCCCAATTTTAAAATAGACCCCTGAATGCTAATCCTTATGACGAACGCCATCGGGTATAGATGAACAAACCCATCTGGGTTTGGTAATACGGCCTCCATCTGATGATGAATATGCTGAACTGTATGTTGCTGCAAGGATATCTAGATCGAACCTCCAAGAGCAAGTTGCTCTGTGAACGCCAAATCAGATCCCAATAGATGCCATGGCTTATCTCCATGACTTTGGAGATGAGGAAGTTGAACCCTCAAACTAGGGTTTGAAGAGAAAAGCAAAAAATATGGGGAGAGATCAGAGAAACTCTGGATCAGACCCATTTTGTTGTGGGTTTTTTGGTTGGGGAGTGCATCTTCTCTCTATTTCTAGAGAGAGAAGCTCTCAACCCTAACCTCTTTGGCTAATCCTCTGTTGTTGTAGGACCCCTTGTTTGCAATCGAAAAAGTTGAGTTTTAAGCTTAGAGCAATCAACCCTGAGGCCCGATAACTGCAATTCTGCTTCAATCGATCTAACTAGGGTTGCTAATCTTGCCTGACCATCCTGACGATCCACTTCAAGTTGGAATACCTCATGGAGCTTGCGGGCTGAGTTAGGGCTCGATCTGGTGGGGCTTCGTGGGCTAGCCGATGGATTGTGTTCTGGTGAGAGTAGTTTGGGTTCACTCGCTGATAAAATTGAGTTTTGCTCCAGTTGGAGCTTAGATGTAGGATTATTGGATAGGGGAGTGGAGATGGTGGGAGAGAGCCAAGGGTTTTTGCTAGTGTTAGGAGCAACAGTAGAGGAAGAAGACCCCGATGTTGGAGTTGATGTGTAAAGATTAGGTTTTCCTGAGAAATCAGAGGACTTGAGACCCAAAGGAATTACTCGCGGTAGTATTTGCGCTGGACAAGTTTCGGTCCTATCTTCTCAGATCTAAAGTTGTTGTGTTCTCCGACCAAGGTACAGCTGTGTGAGCACCAGATTACTTGGTCCAATCCCCAATTTCAACTCAACACTCAACGGTCCATTCAAGACAGATATAAGGGGCAGTTTGCCTTGATGGGCCCCATGAACCAATTGCTATTCACGCAATTTTGATAGCTTTGATGGCCTTCACTTGCTTTAATCTGATGTATTATAAAAGGGGACCACACAAGCTTGGTGCCATTAATTAAAGTGTCCAGCAACTTCAAGTGGGACCAACAACTTCAGCAATCTATGCGTTCCAATCTAAAAAGTCGTTCAACTTTTCAAGCTGTCCCAAGTCGGTGACAGCAATATCACGAGGTTCAATGGGACAAAATGTCGACATAAGGCTCATGGTGGGGCCGTGTGTATTTCAATTTTTTGTATACATTTGTAAGCTGGTCACAGTTTAGTAGATTTTGTACTGATTTATGCTTATTTACCTAACTCAGCGGGTTGTGCTGGTCATCCTATTTTCCCACCCCGACGGGTTGTGTTGGGGAGTACTCAATTTTCTTTTCTTTCTTTATTTTTGTTTTGTCCTCCCTGGGGTATGCCCCTTGTAGGCTGTACATTCGCTTAATCCCTTTTAATTTCAAGCTAAATTACCCACAAAAAAAAAATCGTAGAGAGAGATAGATATGCCTTCAATCAGGTTGAGGGCCAGATATGAAAAATTTGGTTAGAAATTGGGAGGGGGGGAGTGCATTCTCTAGAGAGAGAAGCTCTCAACCCCCATTTTTAACCAAAAGAACTTTGGCTGCTTCCACAGATGAACTCCCAACCAGACATGTCTTGCAAAACTCGTGGGCATCTTTAAAGAGAGTTGGCCAATAGAAGCCGCTCTGCAGCACCTTGGCTGCCGTTTTCCTCCCACTAAAATGTCCCCCGCACGCCAGAGTGTGACAAAAAGTAAGAACACTGTGATACTCGCACTCGGGGACACATCGACGGATCACTTGGTCCACGCAATACTTGAAAAGTACCGGATCCTCCCATAAATAATGCCCAACCTGTGAGAAAAATCGTCCCTTATCTTGCTGGGACCAAAAAGATGGAATCTCACCAGTGGCTAGGTAGTTCACGATGTACGCATACCACGGAGGCCGGACTTGCGACACCTCAAAAAGTTGCTCATCAGGGAATGAGTCATGTAGAGGCACTGTGTCGCACGAGGAATCAACTAGGATCCTCAACAAGTGGTCGGCTACAAAGTTTTCGGAACCCTTCTTGTCTCGAATTTCAAAATCAAACTCCTGTAGCAACCAAAATCCACCGAATTAACCTCGGTTTCGTGTCCTTCTTAGAAAGCAAGTGTCGTAAAGCTGCATGGTCGGAGAACACAACAACTTTAGATTCGAGAAGATAGGACCGAAACTTGTCCAGCGCAAATACTACCGCGAGTAATTCCTTCTCCATAGTGGTGTAATTCAATTGAGCTTCGGAGAGGGTCTTGCTTGCGTAGTATATCGCATGGGGAATCTTGTCACACCATTGGCCAAGGACGGCGCTGACCGCATAGTCAGACGCGTCACACATAATCTCAAATGGCAAAGACCAATCGGGTGACTGCATAATAGGCGCAGAAGATAGGGCATCTCTCAAAGTGACGAAGGCCGCCATGCACGCCTTATCGAAGACAAAAGGAGTGTCCTTGGCAAGGAGGTCGCACAAGGGTTTAGCAATTTTGCTAAAGTCTCGAATGAAGCGGCGATAAAAGCCCGCGTGTCCTAAAAAGGAACGAACTTGCTTAACAGAAGAGGGGGGTGGAAGGTTCGAGATTAAGTCAACTTTGGCCTTATCAACTTCAATCCCTCTCTTGGACACTACATGTCCCAGCACTATGCCCTCTTGAACCATAAAATGGCTCTTCTCCCAACTTAGAACTAAGCTCTTCTCCACACAGCGCTCAAGCACCTTGCTCAAGTTGTGGAGACAATCCTCAAAATAAATCCCAAAGACCGAAAAGTCATCCATGAAAACTTCAAGGAATTTTTCCACCATGTCCGAGAATATGGACATCATACACCGCTGGAAGGTAGCTGGTGCATTGCACAAGCCAAACGGCATGCGCCGATAGCAAAAGTGCCAAAAGGACAGGTGAACGTTGTTTTCTCTTGGTCAGCGGGGTCAACAGGAACCTGATTGTATCCAGAATAACCATCCAGAAAACAGTAGTAGCTCTGGCCTGCGAGCCGCTCTAGGATTTGATCAATGAATGGCAATGGGAAGTGATCTTTCCTAGTCATGGAGTTAAGTTTTCGGTAATCGATGCAAACACGCCACCCAGTGGTGAGGCGTGTAGGGACTATCTCTCCTCTCTCATTCTCAACCACAGTGATGCCCGATTTCTTGGTCACCACTTTTTTTTGGGTAATTCAGCTTGAAATTAAAAGGGGTTAAGCGAATGTACAACCTATAAGGGGCATACCCCAGGGAGGACAAAACAAAAAGAAAGAAAAAAGTCTCTTTTTTTTTGGATAAATTAGCTTGAAAATAAAAGAGGAAAAGCGAATATACAGCCTACAAGGGGCATACCCCAGGAGGACAAAACAAAAAGAAAAGAAAAGGCAAATCAAACAAAATAACTACCTCCCTAGCACAAACCGCCAAGGAGGGAGTGGGATGGCCAAAAGGCTACAATTGGGAACGAGTGTTTCTAATCCATCTGAAAGAGGGAGGAGAAACACTCTTAAGGGGAAAACAAGATCTTGAATCTAAGGAGAAACACTCTCCATATACTGTCGGGAAGAAAATTTTGAAAATTTCGCCATGACCCGTTCGTAATTGGAGCACCCTCAAGGTGCCAGCCACTGCGTATACAACAGCAGTAGCTGAAAAAGAGAAAAGAAAAAAGAAAGAGGAAAAGATAGAGGCGGAACTTCCAACAGCAGTACTCAGCAGCAGAAGAACAATGTAGCAGCATAACATAACACAATGTAGCAATATTAGCGAGTAGCAGCAGCAGCAGTAGTAGTAGAAGCAGCAAAGTCAGAGCTACTGAGGCAGCATAACATATTACAGAGCCTCCACATAGCACAACCTCTAGAATATACCATCTTATTCTCCAAATTGTTGCAGCAAAAAATCATCATGTGGCAAACTTTCGGAATAAGAAAACCGCAAAAGAGTCCCCCAGCTTTTGAACAACTAGAAGCATGCCTATAAGGTGTCCTGCCATTCCTCAATCCTACCTTCACAGATGCATTCCCTTCTCGGACAGGCAAACATCATCCTTCTCGGTCATAAACATTGCCAAGGGACAACCCCCCTAGGCTAGGACAAAAATAAAACTAAACTTGATGCCCGAGGCAAACAAGCAATAGCAGGGTATCGAAAACTTAGAGCCCGTGTAACCTGGGCAGCGAAAACAAACAATAGTAGGGCAGAACCTATACCCATGAATTGCAGACCCCAAACATGTCAACAAAATTGAAAAAAAAGGGCAGCATCTCGTTTAAAAGAAGGCAGCCCAGAAGATGCAAGAACAACCAGCAACAGCAAACAGCAATACTACATCAGAATTCGAAAACTGGGCAGTAAGAAAAAACAGTCAGAAAAACAGTCGCTGAAAACTGGGCAGTAGCCGCGGCTAAGCACTGCCCAGAATTTGACCGCAATGGACAACAATTGGAACTGCCCAGCACGGCAGGACCCAGGCAGAACACACACAGCAGCAGTGGATTATCCAAATATGAGCTTTGCAGCTCCTGTTACTCTCGGCAGCAGCAAACAACAACAGTTCATATAACCTAGCTTTAGTGGCTCACCTTCCTCTCCCTAGGAATCTCACATCTTCTTATCTCTCACTACAGTGCCAAACCCCCTCAGCTAAACCTACAAGATTCCCCCTTTCATACTACCTCCACTCACAAGGAAAGTCTGAGGCACAATCACTCAACTTACTGGGATACACACATTATAGTAGATCACACAACTCAATGATAAACTCTAGTACTAGAGTATAAAAGGCCACTTAAGGCACATCGGCATGTAGCCACATAGAGTAAGTAAGTGAAGGAGATTAAAATAACAGACCATGATAAATAGAAGTAATAAACCTAGCAGCTGTATTGTGTTATATCCGCCACACAAAATGTCTCCCAGACTGTGCTTTGGGCCCTCTAAGCCCCTTTGACCTCTCTAGAATTCTTGCGTAGACCCTGATCTGAACCTTTTGAATCTGCATTATACTCAACAAGAAGCTCAAAAGAGCACATCATAACAGGTATAACAAAAACCATACATAAATGTAATCCATGTCTTCTGCCTCATAGTCAGCTAGACGCAATATCCCACTGAGCCATAAAACCATCAGGTTGAGGTCCTTTAGAAAAAATTTCCAAGGACATTAACCGAAGTCTAATGACTGAGTGAATCTTGCTCACAACTACAGGAACAGGACTTGCAGCATTTTGGAACTTACGCATATTCCTCTCAATCCAAATGTGGTATACAGTTGTGGTAAAAATTAATTTGATTAATGTTGGTTTAAGAGCCTTGCCTTTGATTGTTGCTAAGAGAGCAATCCAATTATTCCAGGACCTCGGAGGCCAATGCACATTAATCCTAGTGAGCAGCTGAGTCCAAACATGGCTAGTAAATGGACAATTGAAGAACAAATGGTTATGGTTCTCATAACCAGTGCAAAAACTGTAGTTAGAAGTAGCCTTTGTGCCAAACAATACGAGTCTGTCCTCAGTGTACAGCCTCTCCTGAATGGCCACCCAGGTAACAAAGCTGCATTTTGGAATATGACCAGGAAACCATATACTACAACTCCAAGAAACCGGAAATGGAGTCCTAAGGCTATTCCACAGAGAGCTCACAGTAAATTCACCATTAGGAGTGAGGGTCCATCTAGGTATGTCAGCTTTACTAACATTAGGATTAGGGAGATTGATGAGCTCATCCCTCACGTCATTAATCTCCCATGTTTGGGTGATGGGGAAAGCCCAGCTGGACTCCCTGATAATTGAGGAGACTTTAGAGTTCTTAGGAAGACCCAAGTCATAAATGATCCTATCCCCAAACCTAGCAGCCAAAGGACCTAGAGGATGCCAGTTATCATACCAAAGGGACGGGAGCAATCTCCATGCAAGATAACGCTTGAGCAAGTTTCTGGCGATGCTCGCTGGAACTCATGAGTAGTCCCCAAATGGTTAAGGCGGCTGGAGTTTTCTCAAGTTGTTTTTGGATGGGGTTTTCTTCGGCTGTTGGTGGAGGTTTTGGACGAGGCATACGACTGTTGGTTGCAGAGGTGGTGTGGGACTGGTTGGTTGGTGGGTTAAAAAGATTTTGAAAGTCGGTAGGGTTAGCAATTGGATCACTGAGATTGTTTGGGGTATTTGGTGGGGCCAGGTTATTTTGTGAAGGTGGGTTATTTTGTGGAGTGTGATTGATAAGTGGCTGGTTTGTGGTGTTAGGAGATGGGTTGAAGTATTTCCCGTGAACATTTGAGGAAGCTGGTAAAACCGACCACTTCGAAGGAGATGAAGAACAGAGTCAATATCATCCCCCCACAAGTTAGTGTAATTCGTGTAGAAATCCACAAGATCCCCCTCCGCTTTTCTCTTTCCCTTGGCAATGCTGGCTTCTTTCAAACCCTTAGTAATTCCCTCCACAGTTGCTTCACGCCATACATCTCCATTGCAGCCTCGTTGACAGCCCAAACTTCGTCATTTCCAACCCATAATGGTGATAATGCTATGCCCTCATTTGGATTAGCCCACACATTGGCCAAAACATTTTCTTCCATCTGCTGTTCCCAAACGTCGGGCAAGCCATCGTTCAACATCATGATGTTACAGTTCTCCGGGATTTGTACTTGAGGTGCTGGGAGATTCTCATCAATTATGTAGTCATATGGTGTGAACTCTATTCCTTCCGTCATCCGATTTATAGCGTGTTCACTCATCATGGAGAAATCGGGACGGCCTTCCCACAGCGGCGGCATCGGAAAATACGTTTCATCAAAGAACATGGGAAGTGTAGTCCCATCCAAAGGGTCATTGGGGTCCATGAGCTGCCATTCAGTTGGTGTGGGATCCCATTCATCTCCCTGTGCATCATTGGGTGCTACAACTTCTTCTTGCCAATTTTGCCCTTGCTCTTCCTCCACAAGTTGTTGGTTTTGTATTATAGGCAATGGCTCCTCAAACAGATTTGGAAGTGCAAACCCATCAAGCGGATTTGCAAACATAGGATCCCAAAGTTGATCGATCATGGCAGCGAATGGGGGTTCTTCATTAACCTGTTCATCAATGGGCCATGCTTCTTCATCTACCACATTGTTGGCCACCATTTGCTCATACTCCCGAGCTTCTATAGCCATCATTAAATCTCCCCACTTTTGCCATACAGTGGGGTCCAAGTGGGCATCAAGAAAGCATATCTCGCGCTCGACTGGTATTGGTACGATGGGTTTGGGATCTGTTTCGGGTATGATGTACTGGCTTGGGTCAAATGGGGTAGAGTTCGGGTCCTTTTGGGTGGAGCTAAGGGTAATCTGCCCTATGTCAATGTTTCTTTTATGAGCAGGCAAAGGGTTGGTGACGACATTAGGTTTTTCGATTGGATCTCGAATTTGTTTATTGTCGATGAGATCTTGAATCTCATGATGCAGTCGTTGGCATCTTTCAGTGGGGTGGCCAGGTGTTTGGTGGAAAATGCAGAAGGTGTTTAGGTTATAGGATGTTGGGGGATTTTGTGGAGGTGGAGCTGGCTGGAGTGGTTTAATCTTCCCTTGTTGAACGAGCCGTTCAAAAACAATAGGAAGAGGTAAGGGAAGAGGGGTGAAAACACGTCGTCCTCTTTGGTTTTGAAGTGGTTGAGTTGATTGAGCCGGTTGGGACAAGATAGCATTTATGGGCTCGGTTTTATGTGACTGGTGATTCATGGAGTTGGACGAGGTGCCGGTTGTGTAGCTAGGGTTTGCGTATAGGGAAGAGGTGTTTCCAATGTAGTTTCGTTTGGGCTTGGGGATGGGATCTCCTTTCTTCAATACCCCGCTTTGCATGGCTTCTCAATTGACAAACCCATCTCGAAATAGGTCTCAAAATTATGTGCTTGCGCCATCACCATGTACTGAGCCAAATCAGGTTGAAGGTTCTTGGTTAGGATGCGCATTTGGTCCTTATCACTGGGACGATCAGTCATTTGGGTGGCTTTTGCCCTCCACCTTTTCACAAATTCCGCAAAAGATTCTCTCTCCTTCATCTTGATACTCTCAAGCTCCCGAGTAGTGACTTTGAGTTGCACATTGTATTCATACTGCTTGATAAAAGCTGCCACCATTTCTTCCCAAGTCTGTCTCTTTGTAATGTCAAGGGACAAGAGCCATTGAAGAGCGGGCCCTGTGAGAGTTTCATGGAACATTTGTGCCATGGCAGGCTTATCAACATCTTGCAATGAAAGAGAGCTAACATATGCTTGGATGTGTCCTATCGGATCTCTGGTCCCATCAAATTTCTCGAAGTCCACATGTTTGAACTTTTTAGGGAGTTTGGCGCTTGGGAAGATGCATAGTTTTGTCCATGTCGAAACCGGTGATGGCTCGCTGCTCACTCTTGGACACAGACTCTTCAAGCTTAAGAATCTTGGCTAGCATTTCAGCCAATTGAGGATTATCAGGGGGAGGTGGTTGTTCCGGATGCTCATCATCAGGAACTTCATTATTTCGGGCTCCTCCATCTGGTATTTGCTGTTGTGGTGGGGGGAGTCGACTCTGAATGTTCACCATAATCGCCATAAGTTGGGCGATTCGGGTATCATTCCGGACTCTTTCATCTTGCATCTCCTTTCTGAGCCGCTCAAATTCATTAGGGGGATCTTGCTCTTGTTCAGCCGACATACTTGTTTTAGACTTTGGCGATAAAGATCGAGACAATCTTTGTCCGGGAGGTCGAGTCCAAACAGGTAAGGTCTTCTTCTTCTTTGCAGGCCCAATGGTTTAAGACTGAACATAAAGCAAAAGCCGGACTCAATTTCCAGCCTTCGAATACCAAATACAAACAAAAGGGTGCCTAAGAATGTGCGTCGCTCCTCGCCCAAAGTTAGTCCTACTTCTATGCCTAGGGATTAAGCTACCGGTTTCGGATCTCACTTGGAACCGTTCGCATAGCAAATTGTATCAACACCACGGGTAGGTCATTATTCGGTGGGTACGGCGCTTCAACCTAAGCCTAAATGTTGACGCCGTAGCACTTTTCTTGACCATCCGAGACAAAGCAATGAGGTGCCGCCATCCAGATACAAGCGGTTCCAAGGCTAGTCCGAAACACGAGCGGCCGTTCGGGCACGACCAACACCGGAGGTATCTCAAACTCCGTGGATTTTAAGTCTCCTAGACTACATGCACAACCTTAGGGTTAGTCTACCGGATCCGAATCTCACTTAAGATCATTGCACAGAAGATTTTCCAACACCCCGGGTAGACCATTACTCGGCAGGTTAAATTCCAAACTTGTTGGAATCAGAGCCAATCGCTTTTCTTGATCATCCGAGACAAAGCAATTTGGGTGTTGTAATCCAGATACTAATGACCTTAAGGCTAGTTCAAATCACGGTGGCCGTTCGGGCACGACCAACACCGGAGGTATCTCAAACTCCGTGGATTTTAAGTCTCCTAGACTGACGCCGACAGCTTTGGAAGGTTGCCCCAATCCTCAAGTTTTCTTTTAAGTAACTGGTCCTTGACATTGGACGAGCGGATTTGGGAAAACATGATTTACAGAAATTTTGGCAATAATCTAAATTCGGATATTTAAGGGCGATTATCCCTTCTCGGGCTAATGTCCCTTAAAACCCGTTTAGATCATTGTTCAAGAATCCGATCATTCAAATTTTCCCACGTCCGATTGTCCTAAGGACTGACTTAACAAGACAACATGCATTCGCGATGCATGACTCATCATCGGGCGAAGACAACCTTCTACTAACCATCGAAAACTGACAACATGTGAAACAAGACTATGTACATATGCAAGTGTATGTATGTATGCAGTATGGCATGCTAAGGAAAACAGTAACATATAGCACCTAATAGGACGGAGCACATAAGCCTAACACGTGGGTTGGTTATCTAACATGGGGTTCTATGGTTATCTATATGCAAAGGCTGGTTTTGGTTTGAGAAGGGTACCCCGGACTCAAAGCCAAAGTTGTCTCCCACCGCCAAGGATCCCGCAAGGCGATGGTAATAACGACAATTGCGACTTATCACGGTCGGGGGGTGCTGGGCATTTCGGGACCCCGTCACCGGCAAGTCGGGCAGGATTGCCGAAACACGCCAGCGAGGCTAGTAACCATGCACGTGCAATGCAAAAAGTCCATAAAAACAATATATTCAAAATCCTTTAAACATTTTTCAAGTTTAGCTCTCAATAATTAATACACATTTTAATAAAATCACGCATAAGTGTAATAATACTAAAAATATGTATTAATCATTAGTCCCCAGCGGAGTCGCCAGCTTGTGAACACCCCGCGGAGGCGCGATGTCCACGAAATTGAGGTTTTGATTTCTGAAAATGATTTGATTGGTGAAAATGGAGTCGCCACCCGGATTTGAGGACCTTACTCGAGAAACCATTTGAAAAATGACTCTTTTGCCCTTGATATGGAAAATGCTTTACCGGTCTCCAAAATGAGATTTCTCGGGTCCGGGAGTTAGGTTACGCGAGGGGAAGGAACTAAAAGCACCCCTCACGCCCGGCATATTTACCGATCTCTACTAAATGTTTGAAAAGATTTTGAAAATGTTGTTTAAACGGACTTCCAATACAGGTTTATGCGAAAGCACGGCGAATACATCAACAAGATTAATGATACATGAGTGGATACTTGTGCAAAATGTTATGAATGGATGATTTATATACAAAAGATGCTAAAATTACACTAAAATGTTCCCAAAATGCCTTAAAATATCTTAGAAATTGATCACAAATGCCCATCATATCACACCTGGAAAGACTCAATTTAGGCGCCTGGATTGCCTTTCAGACAGAAACTCTACAATTCCATTTCTTGCAGAAATCAACAAATGCCATGCTTTGATCAATTCACATACATTCTAGAAAATGTTTAACAACATAGTAACAAAGCTTGAACCTCAAATGTGACTCAAATACGATGAAATGATGCTAAAATACCATGACAATGTAATGATGATATGCATTTTAAACATCTACAGTGAGAATATGCCTAAATTACATGGAAAATCACATCTTTATACCTTCAAAATTAAATGATCAGGACCTATAAATAGCACACAAACTCATATGAATGCTTCTTACTTATGTGATCCCTTTTGAAAACATGATTATAACCTCAAAAGACTTTAAATGAACATCTAAATGAAGATCGGAACATGAAATATAAAGAAATATGGATTTAAGGCATGCAAATGATGTACTAAAGCGTCACGCGTCACGCTTTAGTACATGGGGGGCTGTCCCATGGCATGTATTAGTCCCTTCTGGGAGGGGGCCTTTCCTCCCTACTCTAGCCTGTTACACCTACTGCAGTTTATCAAGCTCAACACTTCAAGTTCATCCCAAACTACTGCAGTCAAACTGCTGCTACTGCAGTTTACTGCTGCTGCTAGCATAATCTCACAGCATGCTCATCAGTTGGCCATGTTCAGCTGTAGTCAATGGCTAATCATATCATCTTCCATGCTTAAGTTATTACAAGCCGCCTGATTGGCAACTTCCATGATCAAGTGATCAAGTTTCCAAGTTATTTCATGATCAAAATTGTGATTAAAGTCTACATCATGTTGGCTATTGGATCTAATCCTCAAGTTCTAGTACTAAACCCAAGGTTCCCTAGTGTGGGCTGTATTTTGGTCTTTTGTACCTCTTGTATGGTGTTTCTCTCCTCTCTCTATTAGATAGGAAAGAAACACCCCGTAGTTAGGTTTTATCTGCATTGCTGTACGCTGCCTTATGGCCATCTTTTTGCACCTTTTCTTTTCTTCTTTCTTTTCCTTTTTGTCCTCCCTGGGGTATGCCCCTTGTAGGCTGTATATTCTGTTGCCTTCTTTTTATTTCAAGCTTATTTACCCAAAAAAAAATGATGTACTAAAGCTGATCAGAATGTGAAAGAAAACAGAAAACATGATAAGGGAAAAGGGGTCCAGGCGCCTGCATGGAGTGAATCCAGGCGCCTGGATTGAGCTTCTGATACACAAACTGATTTCTTCTTTTGATGATTTTCAGACCTCTCTCAAACCCTCCACTGGTATAGATGACCAAAGAGAGCTTGATTGAGTTCCCCTCAGGGCCTCTTTGAGAACGCATTGGTAGAAAAACTACCTCTTTAGCTTGATCAAAAGGCTTGAAATGGGTTTTTGGAATGAGTTTTGTTGAGATGTAGTTCTAGTTTTTGGTTTTACAGAGCTGTGGAGAGTAATTTTTTTTTTTTTTGGGTAAATAAGCTTGAAATAGAAAAAAAGGCTAACCGGATATACAGCCTACAAGGGGCATACCCCAGGAGGATAAAAGAAAGAAAATAAACAAAATGAACCGGAAGACCGGAATGGAAAGAAATGGGGAGGCCAAACTTGGCTACATGGGGAACCTAAAAGTAAGGGATCGTTTGCAACAAGATATAATAAAATATGATAAAAGTGTTTCTAAGCCATCTAGGGAGATGGAAGAGAAACACTCAAAATGAATCTAATAGATTGACATTGAGGCTTGACATTGGAGCTTGAGCATAGCAATAGGTGACACATCCCGTTGGGGGGGCATGAAACTTGATGCTTGAACAGGCTTGGGGCTGCTTGAACAAAATCTTCATGCTCGAAGCTTGAACCTTGAACATGAGACTTGAAGCTTGAGATTGAAATTGAAATAAGCTTAGGTAACACATCCCGTTGGGGAAGACATGAAACTTGATGCTTGATTTTTTTGGGTAATTTAGCTTGAAATTAAAAGGGGGTTAAGCGAATGTACAGCCTACAAGGGGCATACCCCAGGGAGGACAAAACAAAATAAAGAAAAGAAAAGAAAAGAAAAAAAATTGCGTACCCCCGGCACAACCGCCGAGGAAATAAGGAATCCAACACAACCCGCTGGTATAAGGATACATATGTTTGAAACAAAATTAAGATTTGTGAGATGGGAACCACCCTCACTTGGTTGAAATGTAATTTGAGCCGAAAGCCAACTGTGAAACTTCCAATATTTTGATTTTTGAGTGTACCAACGCAACCCATGTGCAGTATAGCCCCAAGTCTGATTGCTTTATTGGGCCCTGGACCCGTTTGCGTGCAAACAAACTTTGCGTGGAAGATATGAGGGGTGAGTACAACCTGGTCCCACCCACCAGTAGAACACATGCAACTAATAAAAGCTACTTTTTAGCCCCAAGTCTGACTACACTGATTTCTGATTCTCGGTGCAAGTAACCAACTGCATATCTTGGGTAATTAACCCACCAACGTGGTGGACCCCATTTGTGATGAGCTCTCTACTTTTCCATTTATCAGGGCAGATTTTTGAAAGGGGCGTGGGCCCCATTTCCTTCTTCTCCATCGTGTGAAGAAAAATTTAGCTAAAACCAAACTCAGGCTAACTGAGTTAACTCCGGCAAACTCAGACAAACGGACTGAACATTTCCAGTTGAGAACATTAAAAACCAGCAGCTCAAAACCCCAAAAGGACTGAAAATTCAAGAGATAATTAATCACTATTAAGCTTAGCCCCCTGCGTACCAACCCGCATTAGTACCACATCGGTCTAGCACTGGATCAACTTTTCCCTTGAATGATCAACTTCTGAACTCTTAGAACTTTCGATTTCCGTTAGTTCAAATCTGAAACTTGAATGGGGGACCCATGTAAATGAAATCCCATTTGGATTGGAGGGTAGGAGACCCTTGTGGCTGTTGTTCCTTGCATAGACTGAAGACCTTGCAACTAGGCCAGACTCCAAACTGCCGGAAACATTGTACTTTGATGTTTGTTGATGAAATGGCAGTCAAATGGGGCCCAAAATGAAACCCCATATGGCAGATGAAAGGAGGAGAGGTAGAGATCGACATCCCCATTTGAACGGTGAAGTTGCTGAACAGATTCTTCAAACCCAATTAGAACCATGGCTGAAGTATCCATCATCTTCTCCATCGAGTTTTTCTTTACCGAGGCGCTGGATCAGAACGTTAAAATAAGTGATGCTGGGTGGATAATAGATTGACCAGAGTATTTTACCCCTGGATCAGATCCATTTTTGTGAGAGATCTCAGAGATCGAAAAAAAAAATTACTGAAGATTTGAGGGAGGAGTGCATTCTCTCTATTTCTAGAGAGAGAAGCTCTCAACTCCTTTCTTTCTCTCTTTATTTTGGAGTAACTTGAGTTTCTCGAAACTTGATGCTTGATGCTTGCGCATGAGACTTGGAACAGCCAATATGACTTGGGGCTGCTTGGACATAAATCTTGGAGCTCAAAGCTAGACCCTTGAACATGAGTTTTTTTTTTTTTTGGGTAATTCAGCTTGAAATTAAATGAGGTTAAGCGAATATACAGCCTATAAGGGGCATACCCCAGGGAGGACAAAATGAAAATAAAATAAAAAGAAAGAAAAAATGCGTACTCCCCGGCACAACCCGCCGGGGTGGGCATTTTGGAGGTCCTAGCACAACCCGCTAGGGTAGGGATAATTAAGCAAAAATTCAAAATTATATAAACCCGAAGGTTGATTTGAACAAAAGTTGAAAGGGACTTTGATTTGAACAAGAGTTGCTCCTTGGTGATGCATTGCGTGTAGTGGACCAAGTAAAGGACTAAAGGCCCACTAATAGCCTTAAATCGGCAGAAAGGACTAGGAAAACCCTTAGCTCTTTTATCCATTGGGTAAATGTGACATTGCTGTCACCTTTTTATCCAAAAGTTGATGTGAACCGACTGCTGCATCAGACGTGTAACGGAACATGGGCAATAGAGTACATGGGCCCACCAAGAACCACCCATACTCGTTGGACTTTTGACTTTGGTGTATGCTGTAACACCAGAGCTATTACAGCTGTGAACTACAGTTAAACAAAATAGCTATGCCCACTTGCAAGGGAGAGAGTGGATCTCACTCTCTCCTTCTCCAATTGATTTCCAGTGAAGCACTGGAGTATTTTCTGCCATAGTCATATTCCCCGGTCCAATATGAACTGCCCAGTCGAAAGTAAAGCGTGAAACACTCTCCTCTCTTCTAAACTCATCTCGAACCAGAAAACATGGATTGAACAATCCCAGAAATACAAACCCAGTACAAATAAGTAACTAGTTCGATCTAGCATTGGTGAACAAAAGACTCCCACAGAGTTGTTCTTCATCCCAGATACACCTAGAAACACGAGGACCATCTTCTTTAAAGGCACACCATAGCAGAACCAGAGACCCATATAGTATTACCTCCACCGCCGTGACACCAACGACACCTAACGGAGAGAACTGGAACGTGGAGGAAGGCCAAAAACGGAAAATGGACCCCAGATCTAACACGTATCTGAGGGGAACTTACCCGAAAGGAGTCCTAACTGATGTGAACTCCACGACTGAAGCCCCGCGGCTGAAGCTTTGTGAACACCATCAGAGATGGGTCTTGTACGGTTGAGAAAGATGAGGAGCCCCCTATCTGGTTTGTGGTGCTCATCCAGGCAAGAACGAGCCCCAGACGGTTTTACCCCATCTAATGTTGTGGTTTTGAGATGAACTTACATCCCCTTGTATAGGAGTGGATCGAACAAAAGGAGCCCTTTCAGACCCCCTTCTTGTATCACGGATGGTAATCTGAGAAACAGATTGTAGAAACCAAACATATTGAATGGTGGATTGATAAAAATTTGATAGGAATTAAGAGGAGTGCACTCTCTCTCTAGGTTCTAGAGAGAGAGGCTCTCAACTCTTAGCCATGACTTTTTTTTTTTTTTGAACATGAGATTTGAAGTTTGAACATGAAGATTGGAATAGGATTTTGGATAGGAACAAAGGTCCTATGTTACACTGGGACAACCCCCCAGTGATAGGTCTTGGGAGGAAGCCCCCTCCCAGAAGGGGATCATACATGCCAGGGACAACCCCCCATGGCTAGGCCTAATCTCAGACAACAACATCCATATTTTGAAAAACTACTGCAACATTTGGGTACAAAAGCACAAACAGTCAGACATCGTGGATGCTGATCAGACACACAGCAGTCCAGATGAAACCAGATGAAACCATTGTTGGTCAATACAGGACTACAAACTGCAGCAAAGTGCTGCAGCAGTAGAGCTGCAGAACAGGGCTACAAACTGCCAGCAACAGTAACAGAATCCAACAATAGCAGGTTCCCATGTATACAGTGAACATACAAGAGTACTAATGCAGCAGTAACAGAGGATTGCAACAGCTCTTGCATTAGTGATTAACAAGAGTAATAACAGATTGCATAGTAGTAGCAGATTGCAACAGCCCTTGCAACCCACTTAACATCAACTAATTGCAACAGTAGCATAACAACAGATAGTAGAGGATTGCAACAGCCCTTGCAACCCAAATAACATCAATAAAGCACACTGCAATCTAGGCATAAAGCATTGACACAAGCATCAACAAGAGTAACAACATATGCAATAATAAAGGATTGCAACAGCCCTTGCAACCCATATGACTTCAATTAAAGCACGATGTTCATACCTCACTTGAAGCTTAAAAGCACTCACACTGGATCAAACAGAGTTGCTCCTGTGCAGCTACTAGCAAACAGCAACCTGAATCTGATCTGCTTCTAACATATGTCTTAATGCACCAGTCAATATCACTTTGAAGGAGACCTCACTGACTGATCCCCTTTGGATGACCTGCACTGTACTAGCATTAGATTATTCCCCACTTAGTTAACAGCCACTGTGATTGATGTCCTTTAGGAAGATTACCCAGGGACATCAATCTGTATCTCACCATTGAATGAATTTTGTTGACCACACTAGGTCCTGAGCAAGTTACATTTTGGAATTTTCGAACATTTCTTTCAAGCCATATTTGATAGATTGTAACAGTGAAAATAAGCTTGGTGATCAAGTTTTTAAGTGATTTACCTCTGAGACTTGAGACTTGATTGATCCAATTGGCCCAAGACCTTGAGGGCCAATTAACATTTATGTGTGTAAGAATGTCAGTCCAGACTTGTGAAGTAAATGGACAATTGAAAAATAGATGATCATGTGACTCTATACCATGACAAAAACTACAACAAGAAACAGGAATAGTGCCAAACAGAACTAGCCTATCACCCGTATATAGCCTATTATGGATAGCAAGCCAAGTGATCATGCTACATTTTGGGATATGGCCAGAAAACCATATGCTAGAATGCCAAGGCACTTTGGGATAATGCAATCTTATGTCATCCCATAGTGAAGAAATGGTGAATTCCCCATTAGAGTTAAGTAACCATTTGTGATGGTCCTCAAGCTCATGATTAGGACTGGGAACAGAGCTCATAGCATCCCGGAGCTCATTGAGCTCAAGGGTCTGGGTAATGGGAAGACACCATCTGGAATTTCTAATAATTGCACTCACAGTGGCAACTTTGGTGAGTCCAGAATCATAAATGACTCTATGACCAAACTTAAGGGCGAGGGGCCCAAGGGGATGCCAATTGTCATACCACAATGAGGTGGATCTGCCATTGCCAATTGTAACTTTAATGTGGGATTGAACAAGAGGCCTAAGATTTAGCAACTTTCTCCAAACCCAAGAGGGAGAACTAGGCATCTTAACTTCCCAAAAGTTCCTCCCCTTCAATAAATATGATTTAACCCATTGGCACCACATAGATTGTTCCCCACCAGAGATCAGGAACCAAATATGCTTGGCAATTGCAGCCTTATTCCATACAATGATGGATTTGAAACCTAACCCTCCTTCCTGTTTAGGGCAGCATAAATGTTCCCATGAGACTTTAGCCCCAGTCTTTTTGAGGTCGGGGCCAGACCATAGGAAAGACCTAAGAGTAGCTTCAACCTCCTTGATGACTTTCTTAGGAAGTATAAAGAGGGAGGACCAATATGTTTGCATTGAGAAAAGGACATTCTTAATCAACTGGATCCTACCAGCATAAGTAAGGTCCCTGTTTGTCCAGGTCTTGGTTCTAGAAGTGATTTTTTTTTTTTGGGTAATTTAGCGTGAAATAAAAAGAGGCAAAAGAATATACAGCCTACAAGGGGCATACCCCAGGGAGGACAAAAGGAAAATTGCGTGAAATAACAGGGAAGGCCGCAAGGGCTACAAGGGGAATTAGGGAAAATACAAGTACGAAGGGAAATAGGATATAAATGTGTTTCCCATCCTTCTAATGAAGAAGGAGAAGAAACACATAACAGAGGTAGGAGGAAAAGCTATTATAACAAAAGAGCTCATGAGAACCCTCAAAAGCTTCTAATCTAGTAACATAGACATGAGAATGGTAAGTGCTTAAACTACAGCATGGCAAGAGTAGCTTGGATTGGCAGCTATGGATAGTAAGTATTTGCTAGCACTTCACTTGGGTTTTACAATCCATGTACCTTAATTTGGAGGATAACAGAGGGACCTCCAAGTATCTCACAGGTAATGTGCCTTCCTTAAAGTCTAACAATTGTAGGATCTCAATTCTGGTAGAGTGTTGTACACCAGAGAAGAATATACTACTCTTTCCAGGACTAGGGGATAGTCCAGATAGTGATTCAAATTCACTTAAGGAGTTTTGTATATGTTTCACTGAGTTTTACATCACCTTTGCAAAAAAGCATAAGGAGAGTAATTTGTGGAAGCTTTGATGGAGTAAAGTTGATGAGAGTGTGTAGATGAGGGATTAATGAAGTAAAGAAGTAGATTTTGGGGTTGAAATGGGTTGAGTTTGAGAGGTGATTGATGAAACTGGAAATTCTGGAGTTATTTTGACAGAGTAACAACAAGAATGAGAGAGTGATTTCTCCGCCCCCAAAATGGAAGAGTGTTGTTGGTTTTATAGGCACTCAAGGGTCCATAAAGGGCCACTTGGACCTTTAGAAAGGGTGAGGGGTCATCTAGGGGGCAAGGTGTAGATATAATGATCTCCCCCACTCTCCCTCTAACTGAACTCTGCAAGAAAATCCTCCAAGATAGCGTTCCCGCCCACTATCAACTTGAACCACACTCAACCTAGACTGATATCCAGGCGCTGGATTGTGCATTTCCAGGCGCCTGGATTTGACCAATCCAGGTGCTTGAAAATGCAATCCAGGTGCATGTGTTTTAAGGTTCTGGGCTGTCCCGGGGTTTCAAGGGATGTTTTGGTAATTTTATGGGAGGTTATTGGTGGGGGTTTTTTCAAGTTTTTGATCAAACCTTGAGTGTTCTCAATAGGCATTCTTCATCATCGGGGAAATTCCAAAATTCCGAGGGTCCGGATTGGGGTGTCTACATTATGTTTTGCTGATGATCTCATGATCTTTTGCAAAGGGGAGTTAAGCTTCATTCAATGTATACAGGAGGCCCTTTCTGAATTTGAGGCCTTATCTGGTCTTTCACCTAGTCCCGGCAAGAGTAGCATCTTCTTCTCTGGAGTTCCCTCCACTGTTAAACAATCTATACTGGAGGCATTACTTTTCCAGGAGGGTTCTCTCCCTGTGAGATACCTGGGAGTTCCCCTAATTTCCACTAAACTCAAATACTTGGATTGTAAGTCCCTCATTGATAGAATCACAAATCGTACAAAATCTTGGGCCAACAAGTATCTTTCCTATGCTGGCAGAATCCAGTTGGTTAAGTCTGTCTTATTCTCTATGCAGACTTATTGGTCCTCAATCTTTATATTACCTAAAAGAGTGGTCAAGGAAATAGAGGGAATATTGAGATCCTTTTTTTGGACTGGGTCTGATCTTAAACACACAAGTGCCAAGGTGTCCTGGGATCACCTTTGTACCCCAAGGAAAGAAGGGGGTCTTGGGTTTAAGTCCCTCCAAGTGTGGAATAAGGCTGCCATGGCTAAGCATATTTGGTTCCTTGTGTCTGGAAGGGAACAATCCATGTGGTGTCAATGGGTGAAATCTTATTTACTAAAGGGGAGAAGTTTTTGGAAAATTAAAATCCCCTCCAGTCCCTCTTGGACTTGGAGGAAATTACTTCAACTTCGCCCAATTATCCAACCATTCATCCAATATCAAGTTAGGGATGGATCCAAGATATCCCTGTGGTATGACAATTGGCATCATTTTGGCCCTCTAGCTAAACACTTTGGTAATCGTGTGATCTATGATTCAGGACTGCCTGATGATGCCACTGTCTCAGCTATATTGAGTAGTACAAACCAATGGTCCTTCCCCATCACCCAAACTTGGGAGTTGAATGAGATTAGAGCTCATCTTCCTGCTCGTAGCTCATTTCAGCATCCTTGTATTGACTCTTGCAGATGGACTATCTCCAAAGATGGTCTGTTCTCCATTTCTTCTCTGTGGGAACAACTTAGGTCTAACTTTCCTATTATTGACTGGAACCACATTGTGTGGTTTCCTTCACATATCCCTAAGTGCAGTTTGATTTCATGGATTGCCATTCAACATAGGCTTTCCACTGAGGATAGGCTTGTGCTCTTTGGTATTAAGGACACATCATGTTGTAGTTTCTGCTCTGCAGAGGAATCTCATGATCATCTCTTTTTCAATTGTCCATACACCAAGCAAGTTTGGGATGTTGTGTGGCTTAAATCTCAGCTCTCAGGGCGGGCTCAGGATCTGTCCAGCCTTGTCAGTCTCATCTCTGCATTTAGGGGTAGAAGTCTTATAAGTACCTTGGCAAAGCTCTCATTTACTGTTTCTCTCTACCACATCTGGATAGAAAGAAACATTAGGAAATTCCAAGGATTGCATAATAGTATTTCCTCCTTAGTGGGTAAAATTAGCACTGAAATTAGGTACAGGCTGTTGTCCCTTTGCAAAGTACCATCTGGACCATTATCCCTTTTGGAAGCATGGAATCTACCAGTGCATACTACCTGACTCTTAATATCTGGTCACTCTTAATATGCATTGTGCTTTGATGTTTGCAATATCACTAACACTTGGTGTGTTCCTAGACAGGTTCCAATCAAGCAACACTTTGCAGCAGTGATTCCATTAACAGCCCATTGGGGTAGTGTGTAGTTGATAGCAAGTTTTTCACTAATGGCCCAATTGGGTAGTGTTGCAGGTATAGTACTCTCACATTACATTTGTGCAAAATGTTGCTGATTACTGCTATTACTTCTATTATACAACTAGTTATCTGTATCCTTATTGCAGTGGTTTCTACTGACCTTGCTACTTGATTCCTAGTGTGTGAGTGACCTACTCATATGTGAGTCCCTACGAGATGAGTGCTTGAGCTCCATCCTTTTTTCAGAGTGAATTCCATGGTTGGAGCATATTGTGAGTGGAGGGAGTTAGGTCGGTTCCTGGGTCCCATTGAGATCACAACTACAAAAGATGAGAGGGAGTGTGTTCGAGGGTGGTTGGTGTGTGAGGCCTCATCCAATGGGTCCCTTCTCTCCTTCTCTCTCTCTCTCTCTCCCCCCCCCCCCCCCCCCTCTCACTTACTGTAGTGCCTTGGATTTATTTCCTAATATGCCAATTCTGAGCAATGTTGATACTTTGATCTATATGGACTGCTATTTTCTGGGCAGAGTTGATTGTTTGGATTTGATTGACTGCATATCTGGCATGCTATGTGTTTGATCAGCTGCCATGATGATGTTTGTAGATGCGTTGATTAATTGCTTGCTACTTGTTACTGTACTTGTTACTGTTTTCTGGACTTATGAGAAAACAGGCGAAACTTTGCCAAATTTTCCCAGAATCTGCCAAACGAAACTCTGTTGTTAGTCTGTTACTCTAAACCGTGACTGTTCTGTTCAGTTCTGTGACTGAACCGTGATGTGTGCACCTTATTACTGCTACTGTTCTGTTCTCTGCTGCTGCTGCAAGTGCTACTGCTGCTGTATTTGTTATTAGCATATTACTGCTACCATTTGTAACTGCTATTACTCATTGTTATGCTGTGCTATTAGAATCTGCAGTGTACTTTCCAATGTAGTAGTTCCATCATTTGGAGCTCACATCACAGGTTCGGACCTAGCCTTGGGGGTTTGTCCCTTGGCTTTGCTTTGCTTCATACTTTTGAGAGGGGGTTGTCCTCCCGAGCATAACAATTCATATTGGATCCAAGTCCCATCTCACAAGTTGCACCCTCAGCACAAGGTTTCATTCACATCAAGGTTCAACGTTCCAGTTTAAAATTTATCCAGTCTCAAGTTTTTTTTTTTTTTTTTGGGTAAATAAGCTTGAAATAGAAAAAAAAGGCTAACCGGATATACAGCCTGCAAGGGGCATACCCCAGGAGGATAAAAGAGAAGTTCAAGCCTGTCCCAAGTGTGGGCTATATTTTGTGTGGTGTTTCCTTCTCTCTGTTAGATAGGAATGAATCATCCAGTAGTTAGGTTTGCTTTGATGTACTTGCCTCTATGGCCATCTTTCTCGCACCGTTTTTTTCTTTTCTTTTCTTTTCTTGTTTTCTTTTTTTCTTTTCTTTTCCTTTGTCCTCCCTGGGGTATGCCCCTTGTAGGTTGTATATTCTGTTGCCTTCTTTTTATTTCAAGCTTATTTACCCAAAAAAAAAGATATCTAGGAACAAATCTGTCATATCCCAACTTAACACTAACCATTGAAACAATTGAGAAATCCTAACACACCACAAGGAACCCCATAGGGGCTCCCTTAAAGGTATTCACTCAAGAAGTCCAAACCCTAATAGCCCCCAATGCCTTTATTTATAAAAAAAAAGTACAAAAATTATGTCAAAAAACATCAAAACACGCAGTCGCCGACCCGTTCATCCGGACCAAGCTTACCTGGTCCGGACTTGAGATGCTGGAGCAAAACTAGAACAATGGGACCCTTCGTCTAGACCAAGAGAAACCCCTGTCCGGACAAATCATGCTACAACTCCCAAAACATCCCAGATCCGCTGGTCCGAACAAGACTTCCCTTGGTTCGAACAAGAGATGCTGAAACTGACCTTTCGCACCAAAATTTATACCTTTTTTCGACATTTTGAAGTCAAGGCCAATCTTCACCTCCGGACCACAGTACATCCATATGGAAACTTCTATATAAAGACCATGTGAAGGGATTTTACTCAACCTGAGTCTTCTATTTTGCTCTGTTAATGGTCGAACTATTTTGAATTTTTTTCTTGTGTATTATGGAGACAATTGTGGGGGGAAGATGGCTCTTAATGGCAAGATGGAGACTGAAGTAGAGATTAAGTCAAATGGAGATGACATTTTTCATATTGTAGACACCCCAATTTTGATGACTTGTGCATCCCCAATGATGAGAAGAACGCACAAAGTATACCTCGGAACAATTGCTCGAGTCGAATGGATCAAAGGAACCAAAAACCCCCAAACCTACCTGAACCGTACGAGATCATCTCTTGAATCGTACGGCTTGAAAAGCCATTTACACCGTGCGGTGTTGCAATAAGAACCGCACGGCACACTCCTGACGCCGTACGGCGCCCATGTCTCATCAACGGGATTCCCGGGTTGCCAACAGCTCAGTTCGATTGTGTGATACGGCAGAAACCACTCATGAGCCCGCTAGTTTTGCGTACAAAACTCACTCCCCTCTCCTATAAAAACCGATGCTATCCAACGGTTTCAGAGGCTGGAACGAATCATACGAAAACAAAAAAGGGACCGAATTCACCTCGCACAAACCAGCTAAAAAACCCCAACCAAGCCATCCTTGTTTCAAAATCCAGTTACTCAGTTCATACTCGCCCAAAATCTGTCGAATCATTTGAATACCCTACTCTACAAATCCAGAAGGCCATTCAACCCGTTCAATTCATTTCGAGGTATAATATCTGTGTTCAAAACATAGCAATCTTCTGAGGGAGGGGTTTCCATCGGGCTTGAGGAGAGCTCCGTAGCTCCTCCTTGAGTCCAAAGGGAAACATTCCAGTAAAGCTCGCACCTCTCGGGTGGGTATTTCGGGACGTTATCCATTGTCTCGGAAAACCATCCCAAACACGAGGTACATTCATCAAATAAAACCATTTTCCAAACTCGTTTTTCAACAAATAATGTGGTTCTTGCACAAAAACAGAGCAAGTTTTCAATCGGGTGAAATTCAAAATTTTCAAAAATTATAACTTACAAAGGCACCGTACGGCATCCCTTTTGTATCGTGCGGTGTGATCTTTGACACCGTACGGCGCCACTGGAAAACGTTTAAGATACTCTGTTTTCTAAAACCCGATGCTCTGTTTTTTTGAAAAAACCAGTGGGACAATTACAGATTATCCCTCCCACTTTCTGTCCTTTTCACTTACATACCCTTTTGGTTAAATTTCTTGCATTTATGTATTTAACTGTGTGTTACGTGATTTGTTATCGTTATTCATTTCCTTTTAAGCATAAAATTTCTTTTATTGTTTATGTGAAATAAAGTTTTCAATGAAATCTTTCAAAGAATAATCCCACAAATGTTTAGTAAAGACCGGAAAGTTCCGGGCACGCGGGGTGCATTTTTCGAACAAAACCTTCCCCGCGGGTAACCTGGCTCTCGAACCCAAATCTCTATTTTTCGCAGATCAAACCCTTTTTCAGCGGCACAAGAGTCATTATTTTTCTAAACGGTTTCTCGGATACCTAACATTTTTCATAAATTAAACCCCGGGTGGCGACTCTAAATTTTTCCTTTTTCCCGGAACGCCCTTTTTCACAAATACAACCAAAAATGCATGGATACTTCGCCCGCGAAGCGACCGTCCACAAAATGGCGACTCCGCTGGGGATCGAAATTTTTTTTTAAATTAATTTTTATTTTGACATTTTACACTTGTAAAACGACCCTTCGAAAGTTTGACACCAAGTACGTGCTTCATGCTGTACTAGAAAAGATTGATGTCAGGGTGAAAGCCCGATCAGTCTGGACTGGAGCTTTCCCGGTTGTTTACATGAGTAAAATTTCAAGGTTTTGATTAATTTAAAAAGCGAGCCAAACTTGAAAAATATTTGTGGGATTTTTGAAAAGATTTTATTGTTAAACTTTTGCATTGCACGTGCATGGTTACTAGCCTCGCCGCTACGTCCTGGTTATCCTACCCAGCTTGCTGGTGTTAGGACATCCCAGGATTCTCGGCAACCTTGGACGATGATGAGTCAGCCTACCGTTACTACCCTTGCCACGTCAGTATTCTTGGCTCAGGGGAGGCAAATATTGCCTCTAGTCTAGGGAACCTCCTTTAAACCAAAACCGGCCTTTGCATATAGATAACCTTAGAAGTTTCCAACCTAAGACAGGACCCACAGGGTAGGATTTCGTGATATATCCTGCTATGTGTTTACTGTTTTCCTATACCCTGTCAGCATGCTGCCTGTTTATCGCTTTCCGCACATACCATGCTACCTGTCTACCGTTTTTGTATATACCGCTCTCATTGTGCATGCATACACCAATTAGATTGACCCTAGGTTATCACTTCACTCACCCGAAGATTACCCCAATAATCTCTGGTTAGGCTGAATACAAAAAAACAAAAAACAAAAAACAAAAAAAAATCCCATTTTTTTTTCAGAAAACATTGCGAATAGGCTCCGTTTTTCCCCAAATAAAACCAGTACTCCTATTCTCAGAGAAAAATGGCTGACCAACCAAGCAACAAGAGACTCAAGTCTACCTTTCTCCACTCACCACAACGCCCCTATCTGGATTATTGAAGATAGCGAGCCCCCCAAGTCTGAAGAGAAGACCACTGAAGGTGAAAAGCTCTACAAATGGGTTGACCAAGTCATCGAGCCCAATCAATGGAACAGCACTGAAAGCCATCCGGGCTGGAAGTTCCATGTCTCGCCAGACAATGGCTCAAATATGCTCCCAGACAAGATCACTGTCATATATGAAGAAGCTGATGAAGACTTTTGTCCCATGCCACCAGTCAAGTACATTGACGAAGAAGGCAATCCGGTGTACTACTTTGCTGACCCAGTCACTGGCCACAAATACTGGGACGAATGCAACTGTGATGGCTGCTATGAAGACTACCTTCTTGAAAATGAAGATGTATCCCCCCGCCAGCTCAAGAAACAGCAGGAAGAGGAAGCCAAGGCCCGCAAGGGAAAACAGAAGCTCGGTGAAGCCAGTTCACCATCCACCCCAGTCATCCAACTCATCCCATCCCGTGAAGCCACAACCTGAACGAGTTGAAGCACGCGCCATAACCAGACCTGATCAAGCTGTCAAGGGCTCTTTTGGAATAAAGTCAACATCAGTTGTCTAGTCTGAATGTCGAGTCTGTTGCAGTTGTTTATCGAGTCTGTCATTGTTTTCTGTACGGGTTATTTGCCGAGTCTGTAATGACCTGTACTTTGCTTATTGAGTCTTTTTTCCGTCTGTCGGAACTCCTTTTGTATCACTCCATGCTTGGGTGATCAATGAAAAAAAAGACATATTTTCTTAAAAATTTGGGAGCCAATTTGTAGTCCCGAACTACATTACGGCCTGATTCCTCTTCACGGGGATACGTAGGCAACCACGGTCCGACCGTTGTATTCAGTAAAACCAGAGAAAATTGGGACAAATCTTGCATCATGCATAACACATCATTCTTCCATGTAAATAGATTGCATATACAACATAATTTATTTTGTTCATACCATCAGTACATAACCATTGGCAAAAACAAGAGCACTCCTGCACTTGGTTGGGCTCGAACTCCCCAACAACGGTTAATTCGGACTGAGTCAAGAGTACAACAGTCAGCTAGCCTTCCAGTCATGACCAAGAACACAAAACAGATAGAGAAGACCGAGGTTCAGATTCTCAAAGAAGCTTTGGAAGATCAGCGAGCCGCCAATAGCAAGCAAATGGCCCAGATGATGATCTTGATCCAGGACATTACTTCCCGGTTGCCTTCTGGGGGATCATCAAATAATCACCCGGAAATGGATGCTATGATGGCCAAGGTGGCCAAGCTTGAGGAATCAGTTCAGAAGCAAGAAAAGATCGCTGCCATAGGCATTGATATGGAGAAACTGTGCCTATTGCCAAGCTGCCTGACAAGTTCAAGCCAATTGACTGGGACAAATTTGACGGGAGCGGTGATCCGAAAGCACACCTACAAACATACGTGGGTACTTTATCCATGTATGATGTGGAGAAAAACGCCATGGCTCAGATGTTCCAGCAAACCTTGACAGGATCTGCACTCCGTTGGTTTCTCAACTTAGACAATTCGAAGAAAAAGACCTGGGAAGACAATGGGGCAGCCTTTGTGGCTCAGTACAACTACAACATCCAGCTGGAAATGACCATTCGTGAACTAGAATCCACAAAGATGGGAAAGTACGAATCTTTCGCCGACTTTGTCAAACGCTGGAGAGGGAAGGCTTCACAGATGATGGACAGGCCCTCGGAGAAAGAGCAGATGAGGATTATCACTCGGAACTTGGAACCAGATTTTGCCAAACACCTGGTGGTTTTTCAAACCTCGGCCGACTTCAAAACCTTTTACGAAGCCGGCCTCGCAGTTGAAGATGCAATCCGCACTAGCATATTTGACAAAGGAGAATCTGTTTCTCGACCCAAGCGAGTCTACACCGGTAACAACAATGCCCTTTTCGGACCAAGCACTTACAGTCTAGCCCAAGCCAGTTCCTTCAATCCTAAGCCAGTCAAAACTAAACCAGTTAACCAGATAGCCACCCAGTCTCCACCTATCCAAAACACCTCCCAGCCGAGAAGAGAATTTTACCAATTCCCTTTCCCTCTTACCACTGTCTACAAAAAGCTCCTTGAGAAAAATGCCATCAAGCCTCTTGATCCACCCAAAGAGCTTCCTACAAACCACAACCCGAATGTCTACTGTGCCTACCACCATATGCCCGGTCATCATACCAACAATTGTATCCTCCTCAAACACATAGTCCAAGACTTGGTTGATGACGGAACCATCCCAATTCCCAAACAAAAACCCAATACCAAAAGGAGAGTTGAGAGCTTCTCTCTTTAGATTCTAGAGAGAGAATGCACTCCTCTTATTCCCTATCAATTTTTTTACCAATCCACCAACAATCTGTTGGTTTCTATATCCACCCCACATCCAAATCATTGTTAGATCGTTACTCTGGGCAGCCACTGGGTTGCAAAATAGGATTCAAAACTTGGGATCAATGCAAAAGTCTACTGAAGAACTTCCTGAGGAAGCATTTTAGATCAGGGGTCGACTTCACACAACATCGGCTTGTTCTTCCACTGGGGTCAGTTCACTTCCGTTATGTGTTGATGATGACACGGCGGAGGGGTAATACCATCGAGGGTTCTGGTCTAACTTAGGTGTTCAAGCCCAAGCTCGTGGAGTTGGTCATCTTTTCTATTAAGCGTCTGTTAAGGAACTTCCATGTTCCAATTGGAGGTATTTCGTCTTTTATCTAATTTATGCAATCTCCTACAATACTTGGACTACCCAGCAATGGTCTAGTTTATCTTATGGTAGTTTGCATAAATTCATGTTCATCTGAAAAAGGAAAGTGAAATGAATGTACCTAGTGCATCTGGGTTTTCAAAATAAATGCAGTAGCTGCCCAACAGTGCGTGGTGATGCTTGAGCTGGTTCTCAGCAATTTTGGGAAGAAGAGAGTGATTCTCACGTTTTGGGTGAGAGTGGGTCAAGGGCTGACACTTTTCCCTTAAATTGTGGATCTTAAAGCTAATAGCTCATGGATATACCGTATAGTTTATGGGTAGAAGGAATATTTTATTCCTTATTTTATGCACTTTCTGCAGCGCCTTGAACCATTACACGCATGTGATAGACAGCTGTACCGCATGATGGAACGAAATAAGCATTCAGTGGGGGCCACGGTCCTCTTCTTACACGCAGAATACAGCTGATTCCTTGGTTTGTATGCACAAATACCTGCAACTTTACAACGTGAAAACATATGGTATCAAAATTTAGAGCTGGTCACGTGCCGGAGTGCAAAAGATCTATGACATGGTGGGTCCCTTTTCCCACTACCGAATCACTTTAACTCAAAGTCTTCGAGCGGCAATGGGTTGAAACTGTGCAGACAGTATGCTAGTTGGTCACCTGCCATGGTGGGTCCCATACCGAATCACTTCAATTCAAATAGTCTTCGAGCAGCAAATGGGCTGCTGTGGGGTAACTGTGTATACACGGTGATTTAAAACCAAAAGTCATAAGACCAAAAGTCAGTGGGATCTTTTTAGGAGTTCCTTTTATGGGATCAAGTGGGACCATTTTATCAAGTGGGACCACATTTTACACAGATTAATTTTTGTCCATTTTAGTCCTATCCTAGCGGGTTGTGCTAGGACCTCCAAATTGCCCACTCCGACGGGTTGTGCAGGGGAGTACGCACTTTTTTCTTTCTTTTCTTTTTCTTTTTTTTTCATTTTGTCCTCACTGGGGTATGCCCCTTGTAGGCTGTACATTCGCTTAACCCCTTTTAATTTCAAGCTGAATTATCCAAAAAAAAAAAAAAAACCCAATACCATTTACAATCCCTTGCCTAACCATAAAAAAAATATCCAGATCAACCAAATATCCTTCAGCTCCACTTCAAAAGGCCAAAGCTCTACCCAGTTCAATCCAAGCCTATACATCGTGCCAGTCACTGAACCAAAACCCTTTATCCCAGTGCCGGAAAACCCGGAGATCTATGCTTGATGGGAATATTCCCAACAAGCACATGGAATGAGGATGAAGTTATCGACATCCGAGTCAGCAGTAACGAAGTGTGGGCAGTCAATAAATCCATGCTCGACCCGTCTTTCTGGCAAGATTCAGAGGTAGCAGATCTGGAGACAAAATTGGAAACAGTTGATATCAGCGGTCAGGAAACCCCAGGCAGTTTGATAGACTTGTGGTCTGAAGATCAACATGAAAAACAGAAGAAGGAAACCATCAAAGCCGGCAAGCGCAAAGTCGGTGAAGGATTTGAAGATTTCTGGGGTGAAAACCAACAACTCTGGGAAGATACAGTCAATCGGGTGACGAGTAGCGGCCGAATTTACCAGCCAGCCAACCTTCAAAGGAACATTTCACACCGAACTCAGCCAGAGGAATTTATCTGGGAAGATCCCATTCAGGGAAATTCATCTCCGATAGAACCAGAAGTTACTACTCAACCACCTCAAAGGAACCAAGCAACAACAGAAGAATTGGTTCAGAAACAACTTGAAAGAACTCCAGCATTAGTCCCAATTTGGGGTTTGCTCTCTTCCTCCCGGGAACATCGTCAAAAACTGATCAAAACTCTATCCAACATGGAAGTACCAGGGAATCTAAAACAAAAATGGCTTTTGTGTTTTGACAAGAATAGGTTGGTAGTCATTTGCACATCTAGTAATGACGTCATCATCTCTCTGGCGATTTGAGACGATTCTCGCGATCTAAACCCTAGATGGGAGAAAAATGCGTGGTCAAGGTGGGTAAACCCACATCTCCTGCATCATCCATGGCAGAAGATGGATTGGGTAAGCTAACTGTAGATTCGGTTGATCTGCACAAAAGGAACAAGAGTATACAACAAAATTATTCGACAGGAGAAGAGCTATCTTCCATATCGAAACCTAGAAGTGGTTCGCATATCCTAACCGATGTACGGTGCAACCATACTCCGAAGAGGGGTGTCTCATCGTCCTCCTCCTTGGTTACTCCCCAAGCCTATGCTGATCTGGGTCGCGATATTCGGGATACCCCTTCCGAATCAGGTACTCTTTTATACACACCAAAACCTACCTTTGTTCAATCAAATGTCTATCCCACCACTCATCCTTCATCATCTCTCCACCTTACCCCAGAAAACCCTAACTACCCCAAGCTTTACCAAACTGTTCGAAATAGTCAAAACCCTAATACAGGGGTTGGCAATCTCGAGCAGATCTCTACTTCAGGTTCCCCTAACCCGTTGCAAGGTAAGGCACCAAAATCACCCACTTCAAGTCATGGACCTTTGAGCCCCACCAAATCAAGTCCAAGCCGCAAGCTCCAAGAAGTTTTTCAGGATGCTACAGATTATGTAATTAGTAAGGAACGAGTTTCATCACTGATAGAGTCTCTTGAAGTAGAAATGCAGAAAACCGGAATCTCAGTTAAATTAACTGAGTTGAAGGATCAATTACATAAAGTCCAGGAGATGCACTCTAACTCAGAAGGGCCCGTGGATTTTGAAATTAGAGGTGATTTCTTTGATCCAAGTGCTTCAAAAACCCCCCACTGATCTAAATTCCCAAAACCAGGATAATCCCAGAAACCAACCCCCAACCCATAAAACCTTTCAACCTAATACCAAAACCAGGGACTGGGCAGCTCTATTTCACACCCAGAGCCGTTCTAATATCATGAAGCTTAGCCATTATCCAGAGTTGCAGAAAGAAGAAGATGCTGTTGTTGATTTGGAAGACATTCATGTTAATGATAGGACTTGGAACAACTGCCTGTTTGGGTATTTTCTAGACGGGAAGATGGTCTTTCCTTTGCTGAGTGCTACTGCTAGGAAGATCTGGAAGGATTTCGGTAGAATCAAGATTAAACAAGTTGGGGCCTGTTTCTTCTTTGAGTTTGAAGATGAGGAGACAAAAATTAAAGTTCTGGAGGGAGGACCTTATTTCTTCTCCAGGAGGTATCTTGTTCTTAAGGACTGGCATAGAATGCTAGTTCCCTCCACTGAACATCCCTCTACTATAGCATGGGTTAAAATCCACAAGCTTTCGTTGGAATGCTGGACTAAAGAGGGACTTAGTCGCATTGCTAGCACTATAGGTAAGCCTCTACATGTGGACATTGCCACTGCCCAACGACAAAGGCTTGATTTCGTCAGAGTATGTGTAGAAATCTCAGCAGATTCAGAACTTCCCAAGGCCATACAGATAAGAAATGGGCTTGCCTCAGTCACTGTTGGCATAGAGTACCAATGGATTTCGTTAAAGTGTTCTAAGTGTAAAGTTTTTGGGCATGCCTGTAAACCTAAGACTGAAGCTCCTGTCATTGGTAATGATGAAACATGGCAGCAGATCGGTAAGGCACTTGGGGGTGGTGGGGGAACCCTGGAGGCACTCACCAGGGTCGTTCCTAATGCCACAGGAGATGCCTTTACTATGCAACCTGATAAGGAGGATGGTATTATTGATGATGCTTCAAGTATAGCATCAGATGAGTTGAACGTTCCTGATCATCCTCCCTCTGCTCCAACTTCTGAAGGCAGGTCCAGTTCTTCCTCTCCTACAACAACTAATCTGAGTTCTCATGCAAAGTTTAGTTCAAATGAGCTGTAGCCATCCATTTCTATCCCTGCTCAGGATTCTCAAGGGATCCAGGGTAGTGGCAAGGAAATTGAGAACTCTGATGGTATTAAACTCCCTGATCCACCTGATGACAAACAAGGCTGGTCTTCTAGCAAGAAGAAGAGTAAGAAGAAGAACAGACAAGGACACATTCAGGAAGGGAACAAGGCTTCCCCTTTCCATAAGAGGTAAACTATATCCCCTCTCTTTTGTTGGGCAGTACTATCAAGTTCTATATTCTGCCATCATTTTATGATTAAAACACCTCTACACTTTGGGTTCTGGAACATGAGGGGTCTTAATTTTCTCAGAATCTTGACCTATCTGTGGGGGGTTGTCCCTGGGCATCTAGTCCTTTTGTTAGTCTTATCCGTTTAGCCTCCTTGGCTTTCCCAATCCCCATGTAGCCCTTTGGCCTTCCTAATCTCTTTTCCTTTAATGTTTTCTTTTCTTTGTCCTCCCTGGGGTATGCCCCTTGTAGGCTGTATATTCGTTTAGCCTCTTTTTTTATTTCAAGCTTGTTTTACCAAAAAAAAAAATTGTTATGCTGCCCAAAATTCAGCTGTTATGCTGCCCAAATTCTTCCAGATTTGGACCTATCCTCGGGGGGTTGTCCCTTGGAGCTTTATTAAAGGACATCGTTGATTATGTTGAAGTCCTGTTGCTGCATCCATTGCATTAGTTGTTGCAGCTGCAGTATAGAGCTCTTGGAGGTTCCATCAAGTTCCAAGTGTCGTCCAAATGTCGTGCATTGTGTTGAAGCCTATTGTTGCTGCATGCTTATGTACGGCAACAGTTTGCAGTATATCCAAGTCCCATTGCGGCCTAAGTTTTATGTTATGTATTTCCTTTTTGTTATCCCTCTCCAAATGTTGCCAAAGTGGCCATCCTTTTCATTTCCTTTTTCCTCTTTTGTCCTCCCTAGGGTATGCCCCTTGTAGGCTGTATATTCTGTTGTCTTCTTTTTATTTCAAGCTTATTTACCCAAAAAAAAAATAATAATAAATTGTCAATTTTTGGTCTTGTTGAGCACAAAATAAAAGAAGTAAACTGTTCTAGGATCATTAAGTCCATGTTTCCATCATGGTCCTTTATCCACAATTATGTTAATGCTCCAAGTGGTAGAATCTGTGCATATTTTGAATCAATCAAGTCAGGCAATTCACTGTCAAGTCCAAATGTTGACTACAGACCTCAAGTTTAAAGCCACTTTTGTTTATGGCTCTAACCTCCACATGGAGAGAAGAGAGTTATGGCAAGATTTGAACAACTGGAAGTGCTCTGAACCTTGGATCATCTTGGGGGATTTCAATGCCCTCAGATTTCAGTTTGAGAAATTTGGAGGTGATCATCATTGGCCTTCTCATATGGAGGAATTCAACCAATGTATTGACTCCAATGAACTTGAAGATCTTAGGTATACTGGATGCCAGTTCACTTGGGCCAATAAACAGGCCCTTCTCCAGTATGTAACCACTAAAATTGATAGAGTTCTTGTTAATGAGCATTGGCTCAAGTCCTACACTTGTTCTAATGCTCATTTTCCCTCTCCTGGTATATCTGATCACTCTCCTGCCATAGTGTTCCTCAACCCCGATTCCAGGAAAACTCACAAACCCTTTAAGTTCTTCAACTTTCTGGCTGAACATCCTGACTTTCTATCTATTGTCCATAAAGTTTGGAGAAAGATTATAATAGGTAATCCTATGTTTGTTGTTTGTGAGAAGCTCAGACTTCTCCAGTTTGAGCTGAAGAGGCTGAACACTAAGGAGTACAGTGATATCTCCCAAAGAACGTATGTTGTGAGGCAACAACTTGACCAAATCCAGAGTGGTCTTGGACATGATCCCACAGATTCTGCTAAGCAGACTCTTGAGAGAAATCTGTGTAAGCAGTATCTTGTCCTGGCCAGAGCTGAAGAAAGTTTTGCTAAACAGAAATCTAGGATTCAATGGCTCAAGCTAGGGGATCAATGTTCATCCTATTTTTTCAAGTCCATTAACAACAACAGAAATAGGAATAAAATCACCAGTCTAGTTCTCTCAAATGGTTCTATATCCCATGATCCTGATGAGATTAAGGAATCCTTTGTTGAGTTCTACTCCTCCCTTCTGGGTACTGCCCACCCAACTGATTTCTCTGGATCCTCTAGAGTTAATCAGTTGGTTGTTGCCAAACTCTCAGACAACCAAAGGGACACCATGATCTCTGAAATCTCTAACCAGGAGATCAAAGATACATTTTTGTCCCTCAACTCCAACAAGGCCCCTGGCCCTGATGGGTACAATGCAGGGTTCTTTCAAAAATCTTGGAGTACAGGAACAAAAGATGCCACCTCTAAGCAAAAGAAATGTCTGACCTTCTCTCTCTAGGCGATTTGCCCGTTATCTGAGAAAACCCTAGAATGGCGGCCAATCTCACATCTCCGGCCAGCAATACTTCACCGGCCAAGGGTGGTCTTGGATTAAAGGCAACCGACTCTCATGAACTACGCAGAAAGCAACCGGGTTTCACTAACTCCATTTCTGATCTTCGATCTACAACAGCTGGGGATCAGACTCGAGGTTCATCCATGGCGACACAAGCTCCTCATTCTTCACCTACTGTGGGTGGTAAAGAGCATCACAGTTCTCCTACTTCAGGGTATGGAGGAGATGGTAAATCGATTCATAGCAACCTTCTGAAGCCAGGTACTACGTGTTCAACACCCACCAAATTCACCCCTTTTAGACCTCTTGATCTTTACCCATTTGGCCTCAAAACCTCTGATTTTTCAGAAAATCCTAATCCCTACACTTCAGCTGCAACATCGGGGTCTCTATCTGATGATGTTGTCCTCGCACCTAGCAAAAAACCATGGCTATCCACTACTATTTCTTCCTTGTCACCCGAGAACTCTACCACTAAGCTCCATTTAGATCAAAACTCGAGCCCTAGTGATAACCTAGGGTTCACAAATACCTCTATCAACCACCGAGAACCCACCATTCCAATATCTAGCCCTATTCGGTCCGGATCTAGTCCAGCTCGAAAGTTACAAGAGGTGTTCCAAAAGGAAGGAGAACATGTAGATCGTATTTCCTCTCTAGTTCACTCGATTGAGGAAGAAATGCATAACTCCGGAATTAATGTTAACTTCTCTCAGCTTAAAACCCATCTCCTTCAGATTCGGGATGATAGCCCTGGTATGGCCTTTCAATATGCTGATCTAATTAACAAAGGAGAGTTTGTTGAAGTTGAATGTAAGTCTCCTCGCCATGTTCGAATTCCCTCTCACCCCTCTACTGATGAATTGAAGGTGCAGAATAAAGTTCCTACTGGTCCTGATACCAACAACCCAGGTAAACCTAAAAACTGGTCCTCTCTATTCTCTGCCCAGGCACCCTCAAAAACTATGAAACTTGAGCACTTCCCTGAAATGCAAAATGGGTTAGACGCTGTTGCGGAGTTGGATGAGTCTGATATAGACACCAACACTTGGAATCACTGCTTGATTGGATACTTCCTAGATGGGAGGATGCCATACAATCTCTTGTGTGCCACAGCGAAAGCTGTCTGGAATGAGAATGCCCCTGTCTCTATCAAACAGATAGGCTCATGCTTTTTCTTTGAGTTCAAGGATGAAGCCACTAAATTGAAAATCTTAGAGGGAGGCCCGTACTTCTTCTCCAAACGTTATCTTGTGCTCACGGAATGGAGGCGTTTGTTGGTCCCTACAACTGCTCACCCCTCGTCAATCCCAGCTTGGGTCAAGCTTCACAAGCTTCCTCTAGAGTGTTGGACTGAGATTGGGTTTAGTCGTATAGCTAGCACCATCGGCAGGCCCATCCATGTTGACCAAGCTACGGCTAATAAAAAAAGGCTTGATTATGCTAGAGTCTGTGTTGAAATCAATGCAGGGGATAAGCTTCCAGACGAGGTGATTGTTAGAATTAATGGTGATGCTGTAGCCATCCGTGTGGAATATCAGTGGCTTCCTCCCAAGTGTACAGATTGTAAAGTATTTGGCCACAAGTGCAAACCTAAACCTACTCCAGCCCCAGCAGTTCCAGAGGTTCCCGTGCCCAATTTGGGAAAGCAGGATCTGGAAACAGAGTTCTCTAATCAGGATCCAGTGGTTCAATGTAGAGTAATTGAGGCCTTGAACAAAGGTGGGAGTGAGGCTCTAGATGCAGTTACTAAAGTGATACCCAGCTCTACTCATAGATCAGAGAAAGATACACTTCAAGGGTTACCTGTTGATCCAGATCCAGATCCTCCTTATGCTAGCACACCTTCCACTGACCCTTTATCTAGCAGTAGCTCTGGAGGGACAGTGGCTGGTGTTGCACAGGAAGAGGACTTTAAAATTGTTTCTCATAAGAAGAGCAAAAAGAGGAATAAGCAGGAGCACAACCGGAAGGGGAGCATGTCTCTCTCTCTCCCGAAGAGGTAAATGTATCCCCCCCTTTTTTGTTGGGCAGTATGATAATTCTTTCTACACATTGCCATCATATTTATGATTAAAACACCTCTATATTTTGGGTTTTGGAACATGCGGGGTCTTAATGACCCTATCAAGCAAAAAGAGGTTGTTTCTTTTGTTAGATATAATAAATTATCACTTTTTGGTCTTGTTGAGCATAAAATAAAGGAAGTAAATTGTTCTAGGATCATTAATTCTATGTTTCCATGTTGGTCCTTTGTTCAGAATTTTGCTAATGCTCCAAGTGGTAGAATTTGCGTAGTTTGGGATCCAACCATCCTAACCTTGAGTGTTTTGGATCAGTCTAGTCAAGCTATTCATTGTCTTATTCAGACCCCATCTCTAGATATAAAATTTTTGGCCACCTTTGTATATGGTTCTAATCTCCACTTGGAGAGAAGAGAGCTCTGGCTTGATTTGACTAAGTGGAGAGGTTCTGACCCATGGATCATCTTAGGGGACTTTAATGCAATCAGATCTCAAAATGAAAAAATTGGTGGGGACCAACATTGGCCCCCTCATATGGATGACTTTAACCAATGCATTGTTACTAATGAACTTGAGGACCTTAGGCACACTGGGTGCCAATTCACCTGGGCTAACAAACAAGCCCTTGCCCAGTATGTTGCCACCAAAATTGATAGGGTGCTTGTAAATGAGCATTGGATCAAGTCCTACACTTGCTCTAACGCTCATTTTCCTCCCCCTGGCATTTCTGACCACTCTCCTGCCATTGTGTTTCTTAGTCCTGATACTAAGAGAGCCCGTAAACCCTTCAAATTCTTCAACTTTCTGGCTGATCATCCTGATTTCCTATCCGTTGTCCAGAAAGTTTGGAGAAGGGTGATCATAGGCAACCCCATGTTTGTTGTTTGTGAGAAGCTTAGACTTCTTCAAACTGAACTTAAAGAGCTTAACACTAAGGATTTCAGTGACATCTCCAAGAGAGCTAGTGCTGCTAGGCTTCAGCTGGATCAAGTTCAGATAGATCTTGGACAAGATCCCACAAATGTTGTTAAGCAAGCTCAGGAAAGGAATCTGTGTAAGCAATATCTTGTCCTTGCCAGAGCTGAAGAAAGTTTCGCTAAACAAAAATCTAGAATTCAATGGCTTAAGTTAGGAGATCATTGCACATCCTACTTCTTTAAGTCCATTACACACAACAGGAACAGAAATAGAATCAATAGCCTAGCTCTCCCTGATGATTCCATTACTCATGATCCTGTTAAGATTAAGTCAACTTTTGTTGATTATTACACCTCTTTACTGGGTACTGCCCACCCCTTTGGCTTTTCTAGCCATTCTAGAGTTAGTCAGCTGGTTGCTACTAAACTCTCGGACTCTCAAAGAGATGCTATGATTTCAGAGACTTCCAACCTGGAAATCAAAGAAACCTTCATGTCACTCAATCCAAATAAAGCCCCGGGTCCTGATGGATACAATGCTGGGTTCTTTCAGAAATCTTGGAGTGTTGTAGGTAACGAGGTTACCTCTGCGGTGAGGAGCTTCTTCAGATCTGGAAAGCTCCTCACTAAGGCCAACTCTACAAATATTGCCCTTGTCCCTAAAGTTCCTAATCCTACCAAGGTGGGTGATTTTAGACCAATATCATGTTGCAATACTATCTACAAATGCATTGCGAAAATTCTTGCTAAAAGGATTCAAGCTGTTCTTCCTCATATCATTGATCCTGTCCAATCTGGATTTGTGAAGGGGAGAAGAATTGCTGACAATATCTTTCTAACTCAGGAGATCATGAGAGACTTTCACAGAAACTCTCCTGCTCCAAAATGCGCATTGAAAGTTGATATCATGAAAGCTTATGACAATGTTAACTGGGAGTTTTTGTGGGAAACACTTACCTCTATGAATTTTCACCCTCAAATGATTAATTGGATTAGGGCTTGTATTACCACTGCCAATTATTCTTTGAACATTAATGGCGAACCCACTGGGTATATCAAGGGTAAGAAAGGCCTTAGGCAAGGTGACCCTTTGTCCTCCTACCTTTTTGTTATTGTCATGGAAGTACTCACCCAACTCCTTAAGGAAAAAATCCCAGAGTCCCGACTTCCATTTTCATTGGAGATGTGACAAAACCAAACTAATTAACTTGTGTTTTGCAGATGATCTCATGATTTTCTGCAAAGGGGAGGTAAGCTCCATTCTTTGCATCCAGGAAGCCCTCTCTGAATTTGAAACTTTGTCTGGCCTATCACCTAGTCCAGGTAAGAGCAGCATTTTCTTCTCTGGGGTTCCCTCCACTGTCAAACAAACCATTCTTAATGCCTTGCACTTTCAGGAGGGTTCACTCCCTGTGAGATATTTGGGAGTTCCCCTCATTTCTACTAAGCTTAAGTATATGGATTGCAAGTCACTTATTGATAGGATCACTAATCGTACCAAATCTTGGGCCAATAAATACCTTTCCTATGCTGGCAGGATCCAATTGATCAAGTCAATATTATTCTCCATGCAGACTTATTGGTCCTCTATATTTATTCTTCCCAAGAGAGTGATAAAAGAAATCGAAGGTATTCTTAGATCATTCTTTTGGACTGGATCAGAGCTTAAACACACAAGTGCCAAAGTGTCCTGGGATCACCTTTGTTCCCCAAGGAAAGAAGGTGGTCTTGGCTTTAAATCTCTCCAAGTCTGGAACCGAGCAGCCATGGCCAAACATATTTGGTTCCTTGTATCTGGGGGGGATCAATCGATGTGGTGTCAATGGGTGAAATCTTATTTACTCAAAGGGAGAAGCTTTTGGAAGGTTAAAATTCCCTCTAGCCCCTCTTGGACTTGGAGGAAATTACTCCAATTGCGCCCTCTCATCCAGCCACTCATAATATACCAAATTGGAGATGGTTCCAAGGTTTCATTGTGGTACGACAATTGGCACCACTTTGGCCCTCTTGTGGAGCGATTTGGCAGACGTGTGGTCTATGATTCTGGGTTGCCAGATGATGCCACTGTCTCTGATATTTTGAATAGTGCCAATCAGTGGTCTTTTCCCATTACTCAGACTTGGGAGTTGAATGAAATTAGGGCTCATCTCCCTGATCGCAATCATTCCATGCCCTTCACTGTTGATTCCTGTAGGTGGACTCTCACTCAAGATGGTTTATTTTCCATATCCTCATTGTGGGAACATTTAAGGCTTAAATTTCCCATTGTTGACTGGAATCACATTGTGTGGTTCCCTTCACACATCCCCAGATGTAGCCTCATAACTTGGATTGCCATTCAAAATAGGCTATCCACTGAGGATAGGCTGGTGTTTTTTGGCATCAAAAACACGTCATGCTGTAGTTTCTGCCCTGATGAGGAATCCCACGATCATCTCTTTTTCAATTGCCCATTCACCAGGCAGGTGTGGGCTGATGTATGTCAAAAATCTCAACTCACATGGCAATCACAAAACCTTTCCAGCCTGGTCACCCTTGTTTCTGCTAGTAGAGGTAAAGGCCTTAAAAGTACCCTTGCTAAGTTGACCTTTACTGTTTCTCTCTATCACATTTGGAGAGAAAGAAATCTTAGGAAGTTTCAGGGAGTTCACCTCAATATCTCCTCTATTGTGATTAAGATTTGCACTGAGATTAGGTACAGGTTGATGTCATTGCACAAAATCCCACATGGTCCATTGCCATTGCTGACCTCATGGAACATTCCAGTCAATTCTAATTGAATGTATCCCATCACTTAACTGGAAATGCATCCTTTGCTACATTACAATGATTAATACTTCACATAGTGTAGCTTGCTTGCTCACTGATTAGGTACAATTTCTCATGCATGCTCATGGTTACTACTACTATTACTGCACATGTGCCCCCTTTGCTGCTGGTTCTGTTTTGCCACTGCAGGATCTGTTTTGCTGCTGCAGTGAGCAATCTTTAGCAGTCTTTTGCCACTGCTGGACCTGTTTTGCTGATGCCGGGTCATCCAAAGGGGATCACTTGCTGGAGCTGCTGCTGGCAGCAGCTGCTGGCCGTGAGGGGCTGCTGCCCATGTGGAGCTGCCTGTAGTGCATATTTTGCAAAGTCAGACAGCAGTAATGGGGCATCCCAGGCATTCATGAGACAGTGAGGGTTCGTCCATGGGAAGACGCAGCAGTAATGCTCCAATTGTTGTGCTAATTCTCCAGGTAATCATGCATTTTACTTGAATTTCATGTTAATCTATAGCAAGAGCTGTTGCTATAGATTTTTGCTTGCTTGCTTGCATTTAGATTATGCTCATTAGTGGGTTGCAAGGGCTGTTGCAACCTACATTTTTACTTGCTAGCAATTCAACTTTCATGTTAAATTATAGCAAGGGCTGTTGCTATAGTTTCTTGCTTACTTATCTGCTTGAGAAATTGCTGTGTTACTTACCTGTTGCAAAGGAGATGCTGCCCAATTTTCCAGAGATCCAGTGGACATGATTGTTAAATTGCTTAGAATTGTGTGGTTTCATTTGGACTGCTGTGTGTCTGATCAGCATCCATTAGGTTGAGATCTCTGGCCTAGCCTTGGGGGGCTGTCCCATGGCATGTATTAGTCCCTTCTGGGAGGGGGCATTTCCTCCCTATTTCTAGTCTTCTTCTAAGTCAGCATTTGTGGCTTATTTTGTTTGAAACTATGTATTTATGGGCTGCCAAACTCTGGGCAGACATCTGATTTTATGGGATTGTAAAGAGCAGCCATTATGCTGCTCAAATTCCTCCAAAACCACCTCTGTTGGTGCAGCAGCAGCTACTAACAACAGGTTGCAGCAGACTGTAGCAGATCAGTGCTGCAGTTGATGCATGCAACAGCAGCAGCAGCTGGAACCCACTGTCCTATTCCATGGGCCTATTCCAAGTTACTCCAAGTCCTACTTCAAGCTTCATGTCTCATGCTCAAGTCTCATGTCTAAGTACCTACCCCAAGGTGGATTGCACTGCTGTGCTATTCTTCACATTTTGGATGCTTAAGGCTGCTATGGAGTGATTAGTCAAGAAACACTCATGCTAGATATGAGGATCATTGGGATTGTTTCCCATTTGATTATCTCAGATAAGAGGATTCCATGTCGTATTCATTTGCTTTGTATTAGCTTTATTGCGTTTCCATTTTGTCTTGTGTTTCTTTTTCTTCTTCTTAGAAGGCTTAGAAACATAGGTTTTATTCCCCTTAGTTTGTAGCCTCTTGGCATAAGCTTTTTTTCCTTTCCTTTTCTTTTCTTTCTCTTTGTCCTCCTGGGGTATGCCCCTTGTAGGCTGTACATCCTCTTGCCTTCTTTTTATTTCAAGCTTATTTTACCCAAAAAAAAAATCTTGGAGTGTTGTGGGTAAGGAGGTGACTTCTGCTGTCAGGAGTTTTTTCAGATCCGGAAAACTCCTCACTAAGGCCAACTCAACAAGTATTGCACTTGTTCCTAAGGTTCCTAATCCCACCAAGGTGGGGGATTTTAGACCCATTTCATGTTGCAACACTATTTACAAGTGTATTGCAAAGATTCTTGCCAAAAGGGTCCAAGCTGCCCTCCCCCACCTTATTGATCCTGTCCAATCTGGATTTGTGAAAGGAAGAAGAATTGCTGATAATATTTCTCACTCAAGAGCTTATGAGAGACTATCACAAGAGTTCCCCCTCCCCCAAGTGTGCATTGAAAGTTGATATCATGAAAGCATATGATAATGTCAATTGGGATTTCCTTTGGGCCACTCTTATCTCCATGAACTTTCATCCCCGAATGATCACTTGGATCAAGGCATGCATTTCCATAGCCAATTACTCCTTAAGTATTAATGGGGAAGCCACAGGCTTTATTATGGGGAAGAAGGGATTGAGACAAGGTGATCCTCTGTCCTCTTACCTCTTTATGATTGTCATGGAAGTACTCACCCAACTGCTCAAGGAAAAATCTCAAAGTCCCAACTTTCACTTCCACTGGAGATGTGATAAAACCAAGTTAGTTAATTTGTGTTTTGCGGACGATCTCATGATCTTCTGCAAAGGGGAGTTAAGCTCCATTCTTTGCATCAAGGAGGCTCTGTCTGAATTTGAATCACTATCTGGCTTATCACCTAGTCCTGGAAAGAGCAACATTTTCTTCTCGGGGGTTCCTCCTACTGTCAAACAATCCATACTTGATGCACTACACTTCCATGAGGGTTCTCTCCCTGTAAGATATCTTGGAGTCCCTCTTATTTCTACTAAACTCAAGTATGTTGATTGTAAGGCCCTTATAGATAGAATCACAAATCGTACTAAATCATGGGCCAATAATTACCTTTCCTATGCGGGTAGGATACAGTTAATCAAGTCTGTTTTATTTTCCATGCAAACTTATTGGTCTTCCATCTTTATCCTTCCCAAAAAAGTTGTGAAGGAAATTGAGGGGATCCTTAGAGCATTTTTTTGGATCGGATCGGACCTTAAGCACGCAAGTGCCAAAGTTTCCTGGGAACATCTTTGTGCCCCAAAGAAAGAAGGTGGCTTAGGGTTTAAATCACTCCAAGTATGGAACAAAGCTGCCATGGCCAAGCACATATGGTTCCTTGTATCTGGTGGGGATCAGTCCATGTGGTGTCAATGGGTGAAGTCATATTTACTCAAAGGGAAAAGTTTTTGGAGAGCTAAAATCCCTTCTAGTCCCTCTTGGACCTAGAGGAAATTGCCCCAACTTCGCCCTCTCATACAATCATTTACCAAATACCAAATTGGGAATGGCTCCTCTATATCCCTTTGGTATGCTAACTGGCACCACTTTGGCCCTCTTGTCGAACACTTTGGTAGTCGTGTGGTTTATGACTCTGGGCTATCAGTTGATGCCCTTGTCTCTACCATTCCGAGCCCCAATAACCAGTGGTCTCTTCCTGTTACCCAAACCTGGGAGTTAAATGAGATTAGCGCTCATCTCCCTGCTCTCAATCCTCATATATCTCCTGGGATTGACTCATGCATATGGACTCTCACTAAGGATGGAAAGTTTTCTATTTTTTTTTTTGGGTAAATAAGCTTGAAATAAAAAGGGGCAAACCGAATTTACAGCCTACAAAGGGCATACCCCAGGAGGACAAAATAAAATAAAAGAAAGGAAAAGTAGAGTACAATATAAAGATAGGAGACCTACGCCAACAAGCTACACGTATCTAAGAGTAAGTAATTCGAATGTTTCCTAACCTTCTAAAAGATGATTAAGAAACATACAACAAAATGATTAAATTTGAGAATCAGCATCTGAAGCTTGTCATGTAGATGATAGCAGAAGAGTCCATGAAGCTTGTCATGTGTAGATGAAAACTTCCAAAATCAGGTTGTACAATAACACTATGAGTGCAGCACAAATGAAGGTTTGACACCATGAGATCAGCAGTAATGAGTAACTCAAACAGGTTGAATCACAGTAGAAATGGGTAACAGGCTAGAGTAGGGAGGAAAGGCCCCCTCCCAGAAGGGACTAATACATGCCATGGGACAGCCCCCCAAGGCTAGGCCAGAAAACTCAACATCGTGGATGCTGATCAGACACACAGCAGTCCAGATGATGCAAGTTCTCAACGTATACAATGATAATAACCAAGTGAGAGCTCTAACAGATAAGCAAGCAAGTATCTATAGCAACAGCCCTTGCTATAGTTTAACATGAAAGTTCAAATGCAAGCAAGTAAGAATGTAGGTTGCAACAGCCCTTGCAACCCACTTAATGAGCATAATCCAAGTGCAAGCAAGCAAGCAAGAACCTATAGCAACAGCCCTTGCTATAGTTTAACATGAAGGATCAAGTGCAAGCAGGTAAGTATGTATGAATCCATGAGGGTGCATAGAATGTACCAGCAGCAACCAGCAACCAGCAGTAAGCAAACTGCTGCAGCAGTAGCATATGTACAGCCAGCAGCAGCAAGCGTTGATGCTGCATAATGAGTAACTTGATTATCAAACCCCAAAGTGTTGATGTGGTATACCCCAGGTGTTGATGTGCAGCAACTTGAATTTCAGAGTAAGTAACACGGCTTTCATATGAGCAGCGAGTGTTGAAGCAAAATCTGCTAGAGTAACCAACAGTTACAGCTTTACATCAGCAGAAACAAGCACCCTCATGAATGTAACTTCACATCCAGAAATGCAACAGTAAACAGACAACAACACTGCATAGCTTACAGCAATCCAATCCATGAATGTGTAATAGGGAATCCTAGAGTATTTGTGGCTCGCCTACAACTCCCTTGAGGCCTCACGGCTTCGATAACCCTCACTATGGATCCAAACACCCTCAACTCACTTTTGTATCCCAATCTCAATGTGTAACTCTCACAAAGGGAGGTGGTGGATCAAACACTTAACTCTCCAGGGTTGCAAAGTATAGTAGATCACTCTCACACAAACAAGTTCTTCACAGTGATACCAAGATCTCAAACAGAACCAATGTACGGGTAAGGGAATGGGATATAAGATAGCAAACCTCTTATGTAGTAGTAATACCAATGCAATGAAGGCTGGTCTGAGTGGATGGAATGACCATAAGCAAACCCTCCTTCCATAGTTTGCTGTGACCATGTGATAAGTATGCTCTGAACCTGTATACAACTGCACACACAACTGTACACAAACTGCAGCAAAGTATGAATTCCCAAATACGACAATTGATGCTTTTCAAATAGAATGGGCAGGTAAATTCCATGATTCCATTAGTGCTAGTGGTCCATGTGGAATTTTGTGCAGTGACATTAATCTATATCTAATTTCAGTGTAGACTTTAACCACTATGGACGAAATATTCTGGTGAATCCCTTGGAATTTCCTGAGATTCCTTTCAATCCATATGTGGTAGAGAGAGGCAGTAAAGGACAACTTAGGAGGATTTATGAGGGGTTGAGAGCCTCTCTCTAGAAACTAGAGAGAGAGTGCACTCCCCTTCTTTTCCCATCAATTTTTTACAAAATCTACCAAACTTCTGTTTGGTTTTTCATGGGAGCAGATTTAGGTCACTTCTATCACACATTCAGTTCCTTATGGAGCTGGAAAATCACGTTACACATCTACCATACATCTGTTTTGGATGTTTTTTATGTTTGCCAGTGGGGTTCATCAGAAGTTCTTCTTTATTGTGAAGGATTAGGCCCCAAGCTCAGTATATTCATGGGGTTTGTTGTAAAAGTTTCCCCAAACACCAATCTCAGGTCTTTCAACGTGGTTCTGTGGAGATGGAGCTTCTTGATGGGGGTGAAGATGGAGCATCTCGTTTCAAGATCCGTTCTCGCTAAGTGAAGTTGGTGTCACGGCGGTGGGAGCAAATCCCGTTTGGGTCTTGATCTGTTGAGGCCGTTCTTTATGCTATCTTGTTGAGAGGCTGCTATCCATTTCGAGCTCACTGGTGTAGACCATAGTCCAGACGTCCTATACGGTACACTGCCCTCCATTTGAGCTCTGTCTTTGCTAGCGGCCATGGCTGCTGCCGACGAACTTAACGGGATCTGGGTACCCCTTTTCCATGTCCTATTTCTTTGTAGCAACAAAATGATTTCCCTTGTTTCTGGTTTGTTCGAGTCGAGTCTGATTTGGGGGCAGTCATGCCCCATTACGTCTGGATTTGGAGTAGAACTAGGAACAGGGTGTGAATTTTTTACCCAAGGTAGCTCTGAAAATTCAGGAGGAGAAAGAGAGAGTGAGATCCACTCTCTCCTATGCAAGTGGGCTCTGGAACTTCTTTCATTTTTATGATGAACACACCAGTACATTTTGGGTTCTGGAACTTGCGTGGTCTTAATGACCCTCTTAAACAAAAGGAAGCAAAAAAGTTCATTACCAATAATAAATTGTCTTTGATTGGGCTTCTAGAGCATAAAGTCAAGGAAGCTAATGCCAAGAGAATATTGAATTTCATTTGCCCTTTTTGGCATTATGCACACAACTATGATCTTGCTCCCTTTGGTAGGATTTTAGTGTGCTGGGACCCTCATGTTTTTGCTGTTAATGTATTGAGCAAGTCCAGTCAATACATTCACTGTGACGTCCATGCTCTTCAATCTGGGGTAAAGTTCTCCACTACTTTTGTCTATGGTGCTAATGACCATAGTGACAGACTAGACCTTTGGAGTAGCCTGCTCAACCTTAGGCCTAACTCTCCTTGGATTACTCTAGGGGATTTTAACGCAATAAGATCTCCTAGGGAGAAATCTGGTGGCTCATCTAGTTGGCCACCCCATATGGATGACCTTAATAAGATTCTCTACTCTTGTGAGCTAGATGATCTCAGGTTCTCTGGTTGCTTCTATACCTGGAGCAACAGACAAGACCCCCATTTACCCAAAAAAACAGACAAGACCCCCCCAACCATATCTCTACCAAGATTGATAGAGTCTTGGTTAATGAAAGTTGGATGAGGGTTTTCCCTTATTCTAGTGCCTCATTCCTTACCCCTGGGGTGTCTGATCACTCACCTTCTGTTGTGAGTCTCTCCCCACCCCCTAGACCCACACCTAAACCTTTTAGGTTTTTTGATTTCCTTGCTGATCACCCACTTTTTCTCCCCACAGTTCAGAGAGTCTGGAGAACCATTGTCATTGGTAATCCCATGTACTGCATTACTGAGAAATTGAGGTTCCTTCAAGTTGAACTAAAAAGACTCAATACTAAAGAATATAGTGCTGTCTCTGATAGGGTTAAAAGTGTCAAACTTCAGCTTGATGATTTGCAAAAAGAACTAGGCTCTAATCCTACTAATCCCATCACTCAAGCTGAAGAAAAAACTGTGTTTAAACAGTATCTCACTTTGTCTAGAGCGGAGGAGAGCTTGGCAAAGCAAAAGTCTAGAGTTCAGTGGCTTAAACTTGGTGATCAGTGTACCTCCTTTTTCTTTAAATCTGTTAGCAATAACAGAAATAGAAGCATGATTACCAGTCTTACCCTTGATGACTCCACTACCACACAGGATATCAAGGTGATTAAGTCTAGCTTTGATAACTACTACAAGGACCTCCTGGGAAATCCTCACAGTTCCCAATATGAAGGTTCTGATAGAGTTAATGCATTGATCCAAAGGAAGTTAACTGATGAACAAAGATTGAGTATGGTTCAATCTGTCACAGACTCTGAGATTAGAGATACCTTCTGGAGCTTGAACCCTCAAAAAGCACCTGGTCCTGATGGATTTAATGCTGGCTTCTTTCAAAAAGCATGGCCTGTTGTTGGGTATGAAATTACGGCAGCAATTAAGAACTTCTTTAGGTCTAGTAAAATGCTGAGGAAGGCAAATGCTACTGTTGTAGCTCTTGTTCCTAAGATCCCCAACCCCTCTAAGGTTGGTAATTTCAGACCCATCTCCTGCTGCAATTCCATCTATAAATGCATTGCAAAAATTCTTGCCAAGAGACTCCAAGCTGCTCTCCCTTCCCTCATTGACCCTGTTCAATCAGGATTCGTGAAAGGAAGGAGGATTGCAGATAATATCTTCCTAACCCAGGAGCTTATGCATGGCTACCATAAGTCCACTTCTACACCCAAGTGTGCTATGAAAGTGGACATTATGAAAGCATATGACAATGTTAGATGGGATTTTCTTTGGGATGTCCTTACTAGCATGAATGTTCACCCCACCATGATTAAATGGCTGCATGCATGTGTGACCTCTGCAAATTACACATTGAACATCAATGGTGAGAATACTGGACTCATTGATGGTAAGAGGGGCCTTAGACAAGGTGACCCTCTCTCATCTTATCTATTTGTGATTGTTATGGAGGTCCTTACCTGCATTTTAAGGGAGAAATCTTTGCAGCCTGATTTCCATTTTCATTGGAAGTGTAGTCAAAACAAAATCATTAATTTGTGCTTTGCAGATGATCTTATGATTTTCTGCAAAGGGGATGTCGGATCTGTCCAGCACATCCAGACTTCCCTCTCTGAATTTGAATCTTTGTCTGGTTTGAAACCTAGCCCTGCAAAGAGTCAAATTTTCTTCTCTGGTGTTGATACAACTACTAGAGGAAATATTTTGAGTGTACTTGGATTTAAAGAAGGGTTCTTGCCTGTGAAATACCTTGGTGTCCCCCTTCTCTCCACCAAATTGACCCATTTGGATTGCAAACCTATGGTTGATAAAATTATCTCCAAAACTAAGTCCTGGACTAACAGAGATCTGACCTATGCTGGGAGAGTACAGTTGATAAAAAATGTATTGTTCTCCATGCAAACATACTGGTCCTCTCTGTTCACACTGCCCAAAAAAGTCATCAAGGATGTGGAGTCTGTGCTGAGAGCCTTCCTCTGGTCTGGCCCTGACCTTAAGAAATCTGGTGCCAAAGTGTCTTGGGAGCACTTATGTGCCCCCAGAGATGAAGGAGGCCTTGGTTTCAAGGCTATGCAAGTTTGGAATAAGGCCGCTATCGCTAGACACATTTGGTTTATTATTTCAGGGGGTGAACAATCAATGTGGTGTCAATGGGTTAAGTCCTATTTAATTAAGGACAAAAACTTCTGGCAACTCAGGATTCCTGGTAGTCCCACTTGGATCTGGAGGAAAATCCTCACCCTTAGACCTTCTGTCCAACCCTTCATCAAAACTATCATTGTTAATGGTCAAAGTTCCTTCCTTTGGTATGACAATTGGCATCCATTAGGTCCTCTGGCTGATAAATATGGCGATAGGATCATTTATGACATTGGCCTTCCTAAACATACTAAGGTCTCCTCAATTATCAGAAATTCCAAGTGGGCTCTCCCTGTCACTCAAACCTGGGAAATTAATGAAGTTAGAATGAACCTCGTTAATTTCCCTGATCCTACTACTGATGTGGATGATATCCACAAATGGACTCTCACTGCAAGTGGTGATTTTACCGTGAAATCCCTTTGGAATTATCTTAGGACACCCTTCCCCAAGGTCCCATGGTACCATACTGTTTGGTTTTCTGGACACATCCCCAAATGCAGTTTTATTACTTGGATTGCCATTCAAGAAAGACTATACACTGAAGACAGGCTGGTCTTGTTTGGCACTAAGTCTCATTCTTGCTGCAGTTTCTGTCCTAGTAGTGAGAGTCATGATCACTTGTTCTTTAATTGTACTTTCACATCTCAAATTTGGAGTGAACTACTTGCTAAGCTCAATGTCCATTGGCCTCCCAGACCTTGGACTGACTGGATTGCTTTATTAGCAACAATCAAAGGCAAAAACCTTAAATCATTGCTAATCAAACTAATTTTTTCCACAGCAGTGTACCACATTTGGATTGAGAGGAATTTTCGTAAGTTCCAAAACGTTGCATGTCCAATCTCTGTAGTGGTGAATAGGATCCACTCAGTCATTAGACTCAGGTTAATGTCCTTGGGGAATGTTGCTAAAAGCCCCCAAGCTGACAGTGTTTTGGCTCAGTGGAACCTAGTTTCAAGCTGAATTATGTAGTAGGAGGATTTGATTCTTATTGATAAATACTGCTCTATTGCTATTCTCCCTGCTATGCTGTTATAGTGTGTTCCTTTAGTGTCACTTCCAGGTTTGGTTGTATAGAGAGGAACTCAGGAAGCCCTTGATTCACAGGATGGTGTTCAGAAGTCACAAAAGTCAGGCTACAATGTGCTAGTACTTCTATTTACATGGTAAGTATCTTAAAACTCTGTGTTGCTTCTTGATGGGTGCAATGACTGGCCTCCATCGTTGGATCTCATGTTAGTATGTGTGTGACCACCATAATTGTGTGTTCCAGTGAGGCGTGTGACTTAAGCCCCAGATTTTCTTCCTGAGTGGAGAGTGATACATATTTGGAGAATCGTAATCATGTGAGGTTTGATGAGGGAGTTTGGAACCTTAGAGAGAGATATAGAAGTCGTGAGGTTTCAAGGAAGTAGAAGGGTGAGATACAAATTTAGGTCTTACTGTCTTACTCTTGTAGTTCCTTAAATCTGTCCCTGGTTAACATGCTGCGTGATTGCTCAATGCAATATTACATGGGTTGTTTGATTGAATGTTGTGGACTGCCAATTGTCTGGGCAGAGCTAGTTATTGATCGTAATTCCGGGCCCAAGCTGTCCAATTCTGGACAGAATTGCACGGTTGTTTCACTGGGTGCGTGAGTAGAATCTGTTGCGGTCAGAATCTGTCCAGTTTAGGGCAGGTTCTCGTTGTTTTGTGCTACATTTATTTATTTATTTATTTTGGGTAAATTAGCTTGAAAATAAAAGAGGATAAGCGAATATACAGTCTACAAGGGGCATACCCCAGGAGGACAAAACAAAAAGAAAAGAAAAGGCAAATCAAAACAAAATAACTACCTCCCTAGCACAAACCGCCAAGGAGGGAGTGGGATGGCCAAAAGGCTACAATTGGGAACGAGTGTTTCTAAACCATCTGAAAGAGGGAGGAGAAACACTCTTAAGGGGAAAACAAGATCTTGAATCTAAGGAGAAACACTCTCCATATACTGTTGGGAAGAAAATTTTGAAAATTTCGCCATGACCCGTTCGTAATTGGAGCACCCTCAAGGTGCCAGCCACTGCGTATACAACAGCAGCAGCTGAAAAAGAGAAAAGAAAGAGGAAGAGATAGAGGCAGAAACACCTCAGATATGTTATACAGCAGCAGCACTAGTATCAGACAACAGTTGCAAATCATAGAAAGAGAAGGGAGGAAATGCCCCCTCCCAGAAGGGACTAATACACGCCATGGGACAGCCCCCCAAGGCTAGGCCAGAATTCTCAACATCGTGGATGCTGATCAGACACACAGCAATCCAGATAATAACAGATAAGTAAGCAAGAATCTATAGCAACAGCCCTTGCTATAGTTTAACATGAAGGTTCAATTGCATGCAAGTAAAATGAAGATTGCAACAGCCCTTGCAACCCACTAAATGAGCATAATCGAAATGCAAGCAAGCAAACAGTATCTATAGCAACAACCCTTGCTATAAATAGACATGAAGTTCAAGTAAAAATGTATGATAACCTGGAGAATTAGCAAGATCCTCCCAAATAAAGGCCAGCAGCTTGCTGCAGCAACCAGCAACCAGCAACCAGCAATCAGCAACCAGCAGCCAGCAAACAGCAGATGGCACAGCAGCAACATGTTCACAATAGCAGAAGTATCAGGAGACCTACAATATATAGGGCTCACTCTTCTTCTCCCTAGAGACCTCACCACTTCATATCACTCTCTAAGGTCCGAGCACCCTCATCTAAGCCTTACTTGACTCCCCCTCTACGTATTACCTCCTCTCACAAGAAATTCAGAAGCTCAATCACACATCTCACATGGGTATTCTCACATTTAAGTAGATCACTCATCTCAGTATGTCACATAGCAAAGTGATAGCAGCTCGAGGAATAGTAGAACACAAATGCTTCCTTGGGACATTTATCCTGCAACACACTACCCAAATGGGCTGTTAGAGGACTCCAGACTATCAACCTGCTGCTTGATTGGGCCTTGTACATAGAAGTATTAGCAGCAGGTATAGATGAGCCAATTAAGGCAAAGGGAAACAGGTTGCAAGACCTCCACAGATTTGCAAACAGGTTGCATGGGCTCCTGCAAGGAGAATTGAGATTAAATTTGGTCAGCAAACATAAACAGATCGCTGCATACATGTGAACAAACAAACAGGGAACCAATGAAAATTTAGGGAAGAATTTGAAAGTCACACAATTAGGTAAGATCCCATTGGTTGATGAGCCATTTAGATTGAGGTCCTTGAGATAATTTATCTATGGACAACAATCTAAATCTCATCATTGAGCAAATTTTATGAATTACAACAGCTTCAGAGCATGCAATGTTTTGGAATTTTCGATAGTTCCTTTCTATCCAAATGTGGTACACAGAAGTGGTGAAGGCCAGTCGAATCATAATGGAACGCAACGATCTACCCTTAATGGTGGAGAGGAGTTCAATCCACTCAACCCAAGTTCGAGCAAACCACTGAACTTTTAGTTTGGCTAGAACTGACCCCCAAACTTGCGCGGTAAAAGGGCAATTGAAAAAGAGATGGTCATGGCTTTCGCTGCCTGGACAAAGACTGCACAGAGATGTAGTTTTAGTCCCAAAAAAGACCAACCTATCCTCAGTGTACATTCTATTTAAAACAGCAAGCCAAGTGATAATGCTACACTTAGGTATATGGCTAGGAAACCATATCACATGGCTCCAACTAACTTTGGGAAAGTGCGTACGCAGATGTTCCCACAATGATGAAACTGTAAACTGCCCAGATGGAGTGAGAGCCCATCTAATTTGATCATCTTGATCGTGACTGGTGGAAGATAACAGAGGGAGATTGTGCCTTATCTCGTTGAGCTCCCATGTTTGCGTAATGGGAAATGCCCAGTGAGAACGATTAATAATGGCCCCCACATTAGTATCTTGAGGGAGCCCTGAATCGTACATAATTCTATGGCCAAATTTCTCCACTAGGGGGCCCAGTGGATGCCAATTATCAAACCAAATGGATGTATTACGTCCATTTCCAATGTTTGAGATGATGTGGGGACGAACTAGAGGCCTAAGGTTCAACAATTTCCTCCAGGTCCACGTTGGGTTACTAGGCATTTTCAAGTTCCAAAAGTTTCTCCCCTTGATTAAGTACGATTTAACCCATTGACACCACATGGATTGCTCCCCACCAGCAATGAGGAACCAAATGTGCTTAGCAACTGCTGATTTATTCCAGACTTGCAAAGATTTAAACCCAAGTCCTCCCTCTTGTTTGGGAGAGCACAAATGTTCCCATGAGACTTTAGCTCCTGATTTTTTTAGTTCAGGACCAGACCACAGGAAAGCTCTCAGGGTGGCCTCCACTTCCTTAATGACTCTCTTAGGCAATATAAAAAGTGAGGACCAATATGTTTGCATAGAGAACAGGACACTCTTAATCAGTTGTACCCTCCCAGCATAGGTAAGGTCCCTATTGGTCCAGGATTTTGTTCTTGCAATAATCCTATCCACCAAGATTTTACAATCAGAATGTTGTAACTTGGTGGATAGAAGAGGGACTCCAAGGTACTTCACTGGCAAAGTACCTTCATTAAAGCCCAATAGATCTAGGATGTCCCTTTTAAGATTAATGTGAATACCAGAGAAGAAAATGCTACTCTTTCCGGGACTCGGTGACAAACCAGATAAAGACTCAAATTCAGACAAAGCTGCTTGGATATGTTGAATGGACCTAAGCTCCCCTTTGCAGAATATCATAAGGTCATCTGCAAAGCAGAGATTAACTAATTTGGGCTGGTCACATTTCCAATGGAAATGGAAATCAGGAAAAGTTGCTTTTTCCTTCAAAATACAAGTCAAAATTTCCATGACAATGACAAATAGGTAGGAGGACAAAGGATCCCCCTGCCTAAGGCCTTTTTTGCCATTAATGTAACCAGTGGCTTCACCATTTATGCTGATAGAGTAATTTGCAATGGTAACACATGCTTGTAGCCACTGAATCATTTTAGAATGGAAATTCATGGTAGTCAGTACATCCCATAAGAATTCCCATCTAACATTATCATATGCTTTCATAATATCAACTTTCATTGCACACTTAGGAGAGGGAGAAGTAGACTTATGGTATCCTCTCATTAATTCTTGGGTGAGGAATATGTTGTCTGCTATTCTCCTACCTTTGACAAATCCAGATTGAATGGGATCTATAAGGTCAGGTAGGACAACTTGAAGTCTATTGGCCAAGATCTTAGCCACGCACTTGTAAACCGTATTACAGCATGATATGGGTCTAAAATCACCAACCTTAGAAGGATTGGGAATTTTAGGGACTAGTGCAAAAGTGGTGGAATTGGCTGCTCTTAGGAGTTGACCAGACCTGAAGAAATTTTTGACAGCTCCAATTACCTCATGTCCAATTATTGGCCAGGCTTTATGGAAGAACCCTGCATTGTAACCATCACGACCTGGTGCTTTTCTAGGATTAAGTGACCAAAACGTGTCCTTTATTTCAGACTCTGTAACATCTTGGACCATGTTAAGACTCTGATCTGTAGTCAATTTCCTCCTAACAAGTTCCCTTACCCTCCTAGACCCCTGATAGTGTGAGAGATGGGGAGTACCAAGAAGTTTGGAGTAGAACTCCACAAAGGTACTCTTGATCAAACTTATGTCTTGTGTTGTAGAGCCATAGTGATTTTGCTTCTATTTCTGTTATTACTAACAGATTTAAAGAAGGAGGTGCATTGATCACCAAGTTTGAGCCACTGAATGCGAGATTTTTGCCTAGCTAGGCTTTCTTCTGCTCTGACCAGTGTGAAGTACTGCTTTGACACCTCTTTCTCTTTGGCCTGAGTGACGGGATTATTGGGATTAGTTCCCAAGTCAATTTGGAGAGTTTCCAATTGTTGTTTAATGCCTCTCACTCTATCAGATATTGCACTAAATTCTTTGGTATTGAGGTCTTTAAACTCTTTTTGCATAAGATTAAGTTTCTGAGTGAGACAAAACATAGGATTGCCAATGATAACTATCCTCCACACTTTTTGTATGGCTGATGCATACCACTTTCCGTGAGTTTTCAGTTTTTTGCTGGATAAATTTACCTTATTGCTTGGAAGTGTTAATTGATGTTACTAGGCTGATGGTTATCTGGGCAGTTTCTGTTTTCTGGGCTGACTGAAATACAAACAAAATGCTGACGATTTTTTTTTTCCAGATTTTGGTGTTACTGCTGGTTATTGCTTGATATATTTAGGGTTTGTTCCCTTTCATTTTGCTTACCCTAGGGGGGCTGTCCCTAGGGATGTTTGATAATCTTATTGTGGTGTGAGCTGTGTCTCATTATTTCTTCAAGTCGGTATCGTATCTCACAGTTGAAGGGTTTGTTCCTTGGCTCTGATTGCTTAATCTAGGGCGGCTGTTCCTAGGTATTGAAAGCCTTATGGAGGGGGATGTCCTCCCATTTATGTAATCTTATGTGTGAATTGGTTGGTCAATAGAGAAGAAGTGATCTCTACAGGTGATGTACATTAAAGTGGAGTGGTGTCACCATGGTTGGACCTTGCTCGGCTTCAACAACAAGATGCTCTTGGATTAGTTTATATCATAACTTATCTCTATCGTTCATTTTGCGGAGTTTCTGATCCATCTCCTTAGATGGATTAGAAACTCTTCTAGTGTTAAGTAGTTGTTGTCATTAGCTTTGATTAGGGTAGTTTCCCTATCGTACTCTTGTAGCCATTTGGCCTTACCATTATCTCCCTAGATGTGCCGTCTGGCCTTATTTTTCTTCTTTTCTTTCTTTTCTGTTTGTCCTCCTGGGGTATGCCCCTTGTAGGCTGTATATTCTTTTGCCTCTTTTATTTTCAAGCTGTATTATCCAAAAAAAAAAAAAAAGTGGGCATTTCGGTTTAAGACCCCCCAGTTGTGGCATTTCGGTTCAACTCCAATTTCAAGTCAAACAATTGGTTTACCCAAGAGATGATAGCAGTATCCAATTTGCTCGAGAAAGACTGAAAGTTGGGCAGTGATGCCCGCAAAATCAAATGGTGAACTGGGCCTACCAAATTTTGCACATGGATGCCTGTGCAAGTTTGCAACGAAAAAGTAGGGTGAGGTCTTTTCTCTCCCCTGCTAGTGGTACTTTAGTCCAAGTGGGTGTGATAGTTGTTGCTTTGCAGGCTATTCGGCTCATCATTTCATAATGTACCCAAGGTCCTTTTTGGGGACCACAGCCCTTGTATGGGCCATTACACGCAAAGGGTCTATGTTGCTGTACCGCATAGCTTCATTGTGGGGACCACAGTCCCTCTTGTTTGATAGCTGTTCCACAAAGATTCATTTTAAGCCATCACCGAGGCAAGTTTTGGTCAATTCGAACCATCATCGGGTCCAATGGGCCCACATATATGGCACTCAAACCAAATTTCGAAAATGCTGCAAGTGGTGTTCAACATGTGGTAACTTAGCTGTGAAGACAGCTACAAAGGGTGGCAAATTGTGCCGTAAATCAACAATTGGCCTTTGTGCCCATTATATTTTGTCCATTCCTAAGCGGGTTGTGCTAGGACCCCCAAATAGCCCACCCCGGCGGGTTGTGCCGAGAAGTACGCATTTTTTTTCCTTTTTTTTTCATTTTGTCCTTCCTGGGGTATGCCCCTTGTAGGCTGTACATTCGCTTAACCCCTTTTATTTTCAAGCTGAATTACCCAAAAAAAAAAGGGACAACTTAGCAAGGGTACTTCTCAGTCCTTTACCCCTAATTGCAGATAAAAGGTTGACCAGATTGGATAGATTTTGTGATTGCCATGTTAACTGAGATTTTTGACACACAGCAGCCCACACCTGCTTGGTGAACGGGCAATTGAAAAAGAGGTGGTCATGTGACTCCTCATTAGTACAGAAGCTACAGCAGGATGTGTTTTTAATGCCAAACATCACAAGCCTATCCTCAGTAGCAAGCCTATTCTGGATGGCAATCCATGCTATAAGGCTACATTTTGGGATATGTGAAGGAAACCACACAACGTGGTTCCAACTAACAATGGGAAATTTGATCCTAAGATGCTCCCACAATGAGGATATGGAAAACAGACCATCGTGAGTGAGAGTCCATCTACAGGAATCAACATTGGAAGCAACATGAGGATTGAGAGCAGGGAGGAGAGCTCTAATCTCATTTAATTCCCAAGTCTGAGTAATGGGGAAAGACCACTGGTTGGTTCTACCAATAATAGCAGAGACAAGGGCATCATCAGATAACCCAGAGTCATAGACCACACGATTACCAAAATGCTTAACAAGAGGGCCAAAGTGGTGCCAGTTATCATACCACAACGAAGTCTTAGAACCATCACCAACATGGAACTTGATGAATGGTTGAACAAGAGGGTGAAGTTGGAGTAGTTTCCTCCAAGTCCAGGAGGGGCTAGAAAAAAAATTTAACCTTCCAGAAGCTTCTCCCCTTGAGCAAATAAGATTTCACCCATTGACACCACATGGATTGTTCCCCCCCAGAGACAAGGAACCAAATATGCTTGGCCATGGCAGCCTTGTTCCAGACTTGAAGGGACTTGAATCCAAGACCACCTTCTTTCTTTGGGGTACAGAGGTGATCCCAGGACACTTTGGCACTTGTGTGTTTAAGTTCAGACCCAGTCCAAAAGAAGGATCTGAGAATACCTTCAATTTCCTTTAACACTCTTTTAGGTAGAATAAAGATGGAAGACCAATAAGTCTGCATGGAAAAAAGGACAGACTTAACCAATTGGATCCTGCCAGCGTAGGAAAGGTATTTATTAGCCCAAGATTTGGTCCGATTAGTAATTCTATCTATGAGTGATTTACAATCCATGTACTTGAGCTTAGTAGAGATAAGGGGAACTCCAAGATATCTCACAGGGAGTGAACCCTCCTGGAAGTGTAAAGCATCAAGAATTGATTGTTTAGCAGAGGGGGGGACACCTGAGAAGAAGATGATGCTCTTGCCAGGACTAGGTGATAGGCCAGATAAAGTTTCAAACTCAGAAAGAGCCTCCTTAATGCAAAGGATGGAACTTAATTCCCCCTTGCAAAAAATCATAAGGTCATCAGCAAAACACAAGTTAATTAACTTGGTTCTATCACATCTCCAATGGAAATGGAAATTGGGACTACGAGCTTTTTCCTTGAGTAGTTGAGTGAGAATTTCCATGACAATAACACAAAGGTAAGAGGATAAAGGATCACCTTGCCTCAAACCTTTCTTACCCATGATAAACCCAGTGGGTTCACCATTAATGTTCAAGGAGTAATTGGCTGTGGAGATACAAGCCTTGATCCAAGTGATCATTTGAGGATGGAAATTCATAGAGGTAAGCGTTCCCCACAGAAAATCCCAATTAACATTGTCATAAGCCTTCATAATATCAACCTTCAGTGCACACTTAGGAGAGGGAGAGTACTTGTGATAGTCTCTCATGATCTCCTGGGTGAGGAAGATATTATCAGTAATTCTTCTACCTTTTACGAAACTAGATTGGACCGGATCGATGAGGTGAGGGAGAGCAGCTTGGATCCTCTTAGCAAGAATCTTCGCAATGCATTTGTAGATAGTATTACAGCATGATATGGGCCTAAAATCCCCCACCTTGGTGGGGTTGGGGACCTTAGGAACAAGAGCAATGCAGGTAGAATTGGCCTTAGTGAGGAGTTTTCCTGATCTAAAGAAGTTCCTCACAGCAGAAGTAACTTTGTTACCAACAATACTCCAAGATTTCTGAAAAAACCCCGCATTATACCCATCAGGACCAGGGGCTTTGGAGGGGTTAAGTGACATGAAGGTTTCTTTGATCTCTAAATTGGAAATCTCAGAGATCATTGCTTCTCTTTGGGAGTCCAGGAGTTTGACACTGACCAATTGACTAACTCTAGAGTGACTAGAGAAGTCGGAAGGGTGGGCATTACCCAGGAGAGAAGTGTAGTAATCAACAAAGGTTGCCTTTATCTCACCAGGATCATGAGTGATAGAACCATTAGATAGGGCTAGACTAGTGATTCTATTCCTGTTTCTGTTATGGGTAATAGACTTAAAGAAGTATGATGTGCATTGATCTCCCAACTTAAGCCATTGAATCCTAGATTTCTGCTTAGCAAAACTCTCCTCAGCTTTGGCAAGGACCAGATATTGCTTATACAGATTCCTTTCTTGAGCTTGCTTGCCAACATCATTGGGGTCATAGCCAAGATCAGCCTGAACCTGGTCAAGCTGAATCCTAGCAAGGCCAGCTCTCTTGGAGATGTCACTATACTCTTTAGTGTTCAGTGTCTTTAGTTCAGCTTGGAGAATTTTGAGTTTCTCACAAACAACAAACATAGGATTGCCTATAATAACCCTTCTCCAGACCTTCTGAACAATAGGTAGAAAATCTGGATGATCAGCCAAAAAGTTGAAGAATTTGATGGGCTTATAGACTCTCCTAAAATCAGGATTTAAGAACACAACAGCAGGAGAATGGTCAGAAATACCAGGGGTGGGAAAATGAGCACTAGAGCAAGTGTAGGACTTAATCCAATGCTCATTAACAAGAACCATGTCAATTTTGGTGGCTACATACTGAGGGGGTTTTTTTTTTTTTGGGTAATTTAGCTTGAAATTAAAAGGGGTTAAGCGAATGTACAGCCTACAAGGGGCATACCCGAGGGAGGACAAAACAAAATAAAGAAGAAAAAAGAAAAAATTGCATACCCCCGGCACAAACGCCGTGGGAATATGAAATCCAGCACAACCCGCTGGTATATAGGGATACATATGATTTAACACAAAATTAAGGATCCATGTTTACAGATTTTGAAACTTTCAAAATTTGAGTGCCGCAGCAACCCTTGTGCTTGTGGGCCCCAAGGGAGTCAAACTGTGGGCCGATTTCCCACATTTGCGTGTAGTGGAACCACTTTGACAAAAGATTTTTGCTTGTAAGTCCAACAGTGGTCCCCACTTTCCACCGATTACTCAGTTTGTGGGAAAACCCACTTTGCTTGTACGTGTAGTGGGTAAACCACTTTTAAAAGTTGATGTTTTGACTGAAATGACTGCTGCAGGGGAGGGAACAGCTCTGCCCCTACTTTGGACCGGATAATCCCACCAGCTTGTTGCGTGTACCCATGTTTTCTTGTGTAAAGCAACTGTTATTGACTGGAAATGTTGAACCGATCTGCTGCAAATACAGCTATGACCCAACCTTTTTGAACCGAATGACACCCACTTGCATATGAGAGAGTGAATCCCACTCTCCCCCTTTCCAGTTGATCTCCAGTGCTACTCTGGATGAAAGAAGTATGGACGCCGGGCATCCACCTTTACTCGAGGATGAAGACAGCGGGGCCCACCCATTTATCAATCCGAAATTTCTGGTTTAACAATAGACTACACCAGTTAGTTCAGAAAAGGGAGAGCAACCACCCCACAGATTCCATGAAAGACCTCAGCAAATCAAGACCCCAAACGGGAAATTGCTCCCACCATCGTGACACCATCTTCACTTAGCGAGAATGGAACTTGAAAAGTGATATCGAAAAGAATCATGTGATAGTAGAGCACTTCAATTTCAAACATAGGATGAAGCCATTGACAGGATGAAGATGAGGTATGAAAACCAAACAGAATGTTTGGTGGGTTTGTAAAAATCATAACCGGAGATAAGGGGAAAAGAGACCAAACATACTCCCCTGTGGATGTTAAACTCCATGACGATTGTTGGTTGGAGATAAAAGCTCCACCTGTTGGAAATGCTCCAGGGTGTTAAAACCCCCCTGTTGGAAATCTGTGAACCAGATTGTTGAATGGAGATAAATCCCCTTTGAGATGCTGCTGCTGTACGTGATTGACTCACGGATTAGAGTTTGTAGAGCCTATGGACTGCTATCCCATGAAGAACTTGGGAGTACGGCCACAGGGTCAGCTGGTTGAAGGAGGAAAACCGAGCCTCATTGGAGGACGAACACCAACTGGTGTTGGGGAGAACCCATCTGGTGAATACGAGCCTCCTTGAGAACTGAGTTCCCCTAGATGAGGAAATATTCATCCTCGATTGATTGACTGATTTGGGTTTCTGAAATTTCTCCGATCCCCTTTTGAGTTTGTATTTGGTGCCATGAATTGAGCAACTCACGAAATAGAGACTGAGCCCTATAACGTGAGCAAGGTGGGGAGGATAGATTAACAATCTGGAGAGATTGTTGAGAAATCCAAAAAATGCCGTGAGTTTTTGGGGGAGTGCATTCTCTCTCTATTTCTAGAGAGAGAAGCTCTCAACCCCTCTTGCTGGATACTTTGTATGACACCCAGTGTACCTAAGATCCTCAAGATCATTAGTGATAATGCATTGGTTAAATTCATCCATGTGAGGAGGCCAATGTTGGTCTCCACCATACTTCTCGTTCTGAAACCTAAGGGCATTGAAGTCCCCTAAGATGATCCAGGGGTCGGGGCAATTCCAATTGGTCAAGTCTCGCCAAAGCTCTCTTCGCTCTATATGGGAATTAGAGCCATAGACAAAGGTAGCCATAAATTTTATATCCTTAGCTAAGGTTTGAATCAGGCAATGGATGGCTTGATTTGACTGATTAAGAACACTCAGGGTAAGGATAAAAGGATCCCAAACTACACAAATTCTTCCACTTGGAGCATTAGCAAAATTTTGGACAAAGGACCAACCTGGAAACAAGGAATTAATGATCCTGGAACAATTAGTTTCTTTTATTTTATGCTCAACAATACCAAAAAGTGAAAGTTTATTTGTTCTAACAAAAGAAACGACCTCTTTTTGTTTGATAGGATCATTAAGACCCCTCATGTTCCAAGACCCAAAATGTAGAGGTGTTTTCAACATAAATATGATGGCATAACTTAGGAAGTATTATCATGTTGCCCAACAAAAAATGGAGAGATAGAGCTACCTCTTAGGGAGAGGGGAGGGCCTACTCCCTTGCTGATGCTGCTCCTGTTTGTTCTTCTTTTTGTTATGTTTCTTATGAGATACAACCTTGAACTCCCCTTCGTGAGTAGCATCAGCCACTGCCCTTCTAGTGCTACTGCTAGGAGGTTCAGAGGAAGGGAGAAAGGTATGAGAAGGTCCTGGATCTGGAACAAATACAGTCCCTTGAAGTGTAGCCTTCTCGGGAGGGTGAGGACCTAGAGTAGTACTAAGAATTACAGTGGTAACTGCATCTAGGGCCTCACTTCCCCCTTTGTTCAGAGCCTCAAGTACTCTACATTGGACCACTGGATCTTTGTCAGAAATCTCTGCTTCCAGCACCTGTTTACCCAAAATATCATCAGGGACAACTGTGGCTGGGGAAGGCTTGGGTTTGCACTTATGGCCAAACACATGGCATTCAGAACATTTAGGAGGGAGCCACTGATATTCAACACGGATGGTCACTGCATCCCCATTAAATCTAATAACTACTTCATCCGGGAGTTCATCCCCAGCATTGATCTCAATACATACTCTCGCGTAGTCCAGTCTTTTCTTATTTGCCGTAGCTTGATCTACATGAATGGGCCTGCCAATGGTGCTGGCTATGCGACTGAACCCTAACTCCGTCCAACACTCCAAAGGGAGCTTGTGGAGTTTAACCCAAGCTGGGATTGAAGGAGGGTGTGCAGTTGTAGGAACCAACATTTGCCTCCATTCAGTGAGCAGCAAATAACGCTTGGAGAAAAAGTAGGGACCTCCTTCCAAAGTTTTCAATTTAGTAGCTTCATCTTTAAACTCAAAGAAGAAGCAAGAACCAATCTGTTTGATGGAAACAGGGGCATTCTCCTTCCAGACTGCTCTCGCAGTGGCACACAAAAGGTTGTAAGGCATCTTTCCATCTAGAAAGTACCCAACCAGACAGTGATTCCAAGGGTTTGTATCTACATCTGACTCATACAACTCAGCTACAGCTTCTAACCCTTTCTGCAATTCAGGGAAGTGCTCGAGCTTCAAAGTTTTTGAGGGGGCCTGAGCAGAGAATAAAGAGGACCAATTTTTAAGGTTTCTCTGAATTATGAGCAGCATCAGGGTCTTGTGGTTGTTTGGTCTGTTCCTTAGCAACAGAACTAGAGGGTTCAGTGGGACTACGAGCATGCCGAGGGGAGTTACACCCCACCTCCACAAACTCCCCACCGTTGATTATGGAGGAGATCATACCAGGGGTAGAGTTTCCTTTCCGCAAACTAAGAAGGTGGGTTTTTAGCTGAGAGAAACTTACATTAACCCCAGAGTTGTGCAGTTCTTCCTCAATCGACTGGACAAGAGAACAAAGACGATCCTCTTGATCCTTTTCCTTTTGAGAAACCTCATGTAACTTACGTGCTGAACTGGGTCCCGTCCGACTAGGACTACATGAGCTAGTGATTGGTTCTTGCTGGGTGGATGGGGAGTGGTTATCGGTAGAGGTAGGTGGCTCCGTCCGAGAAGAGGGAGTGGTAGAATTAGGGTTTTCTGAGAAATCAGAAGTTTTGAGTCCAAAAGGGTAAAGATCAAGTGGTTTGAAAGGCCTGAATTTGGTGGGCACAGAGTATGTAGTACCAGGTTTCAGCAACTTACTCTGGATCGGTGTACCCTCAACTTCTGTGTTTGAGGTGCGTAGATGGTGAGCATCAACGATGATGTTGTTGGATGTAGATTGAGTGATGCCCAGCGTTCTCTTTCTAACGACATTAGAATCAACTGCCTTAGAAGCCAAATCTGACATGGGAGAAGGAGTATTGATCGACATAACTAGGGTTTCCTTAGGAATCGCCTAAAGAGAGAGAAGCTAACCCATTTTTCTTTTCTTTTTTCCTTTCGTCCCCGTGTTTTCTATTTCCTCACTATGGGAGCAACTTAGGACCAAATTTCCCATTATCGATTGGAGCCACATTGTGTGGTTTCCATCTCATATTCCCAAGTGTAGCCTGATAGCCTGGATGGCTATTCAAAACAGGTTATCCACTGAAGATAGACTTGTGCTATTTGGTATCAAAAATTCATCCTGCTGTAGCTTTTGCACTCCAGAAGAAACACATGATCACCTCTTCTTTAACTGCCCCTTCACCAAGCAGGTATGGGATACTGTGAGCCATAAATCTCAGCTCTCTTGGCAGCCTCAGAGCCTATCCACATTGGTCACTTTTGTCTCTACTATGAGAGGAAGAGGTCTGGAAAGCACACTGGTGAAGTTGTCCTTTACTGTCTCTATCTATCATATTTGGATAGAGAGGAACTTCAGGAAATTTCAGGGTTTACATCATGATTTACCCTCCATTGTGGTTAAAATATGCATCGATATTAGGTACAGAATGATGTCCCTACACAAATTACCACATGGATCATTAACCTTATTGGAAGCTTGGAACATACCACACCACTGAATCATAATCCACTGATCATTTTGAATTGTCTGCCATGATGCTCTGATTTTATCACTAATAACTTGGATACATAGACAGGTTCTCCAGCAGGTGCAGAGTCGTGGTTTGGTACTCTAATGTCCCATTTGGGAAGTATGTAAATGCAGGATGTAATTTATCAAGGTGCAGAGAGTGTGAATGAGTTAAAGCTAGCTGCTAATACTGCTATTATAAAGTTGTTCAATGCCTCTGGGGTAGCCACTTTTCAAATGGGATGCTGCCCAAATTTTCAGAAATCCACCAAGATATTTACCTTTTGCCTAGCCTAGGGGGGCTGTCCCTTGGCAAGTTTGATCCCCTTGGGGAGGGGGCGTCCTCCCATGGAATACTATTATACTGCTGCTACCGCTAATAATATCATCTCCCAAGTGCTGTGGTCCCATGGAAGGCCGTAGCTGAATATGTTTGAAGTCCATACTTGCTGCAGTAGCAGTAACTGCACTTCCAAGTCCAGCAGCAACAACCTGCATTTGCAGCGCCCATATCCAAGCTCCAAAGGAGCAGTTCTGGATTTGCTGCAGCTTCTAGAAGAGCAATGTGTTGTAATCCTTGATGGTTCAAAGTTCCTATGTTCAAATTCCAAAGGTGGTATGTTTGATGGTCCAAAGGTCATATATATGCTGTAGATCCAGTTCTGCTGTCAAGGTGTTCAAGTGTACTGTATTCAGTTAGTATTTATATTAATTCTGCCAAGTGTTTCTTGTCCATCTTTCATAGAAGGTTAAGAAACATTTGTTAATTTTCACATAGTTCTTTGTAGCCATTTGGCGTAAGTTTTCCCAGCTTATTTTGTTTTCCTTTCTTTTCTTTTCTTTTCTTTTCCTCCTGGGGTATGCCCTTGTAGGCTGTAAATTCGGTTAGCCTTTTTTTTTTTTTTTTCAAGCTTATTTACCCAAAAAAAAAAAAAAACATGGAAGTACCACCTGATACTCCCCCAAAAACCATGGTGGCACTGCTCACTCCATCTCGTGCAAAGCACGTTGTTGTCTTTACTGAAAAGGATTTACCCCCAGAGGGAGCTGGTCACAACAAACCTTTGCACATCACTCTCAAATGCATGGGAAAATGGGTCCCTGTCGTTCTGCTTGACAACGGATCCGCTCTAAATGTGTGCCCTCTGCGGACAGCTTACTGCTTGGGTTTCAAGAACAAAGACTTTCAGCCTTCTAGCCTAGGAGTGCACGCGTATGACAACACTCGCAGGGATGTAGTGGGGATAATCCAAATGGAAGTGGTAATTGAAGACTTCAGAACAGATATTGAAAAATGAAAAAAATGTGGTAGAGAGGGTTGAGAGCTTCTAGAGAGAGAATGCACTCCCCTCCTATCCCACCTTAATTTTTCACAAATATACCAAACAATTTGTTCAGTTTTCTAGTTCAACTTGTGGATTCGATCCACTCCTATCAAATAGATTCATCTGTCCAAGGTGGGTTCATCTTCCCAATCTCCAAGCTGTGGAGTTCATACATCAGAAGACAATCTGTTTAGTTATCACCAGTTGGGGCTCGTCTCCCCACTTTCAAATGGAGTTCGTCCTCCTGTCTCTCAAGAACACAAATCCACCAAACTAATGGTGTTTTCAAAGGCTACATTGTTGATTCTACAAAGGGATCTAAAAATGGAGCTCAAACCATGGAGTTCTTACGTCAAATAGGGACTCCCTTTTCCGGTTTCTATGGATTTTCTGGCTTCCTGGAAGATTATGGAACTGGTAATATCTTTTCATCTTCGATTCATCTACCAGAAAAGCTTCCCACGGAGGCATTTCGAGATTCCCGGGGACCATCTTCCGTTTGCTATACCTTGTGGCCTAGTTCCTCCCGTTAAGTGTCGTTGATGGCACGACGGTAGGGTAATACCGGTTCTAGCTGCTATGGTGTACTCTGTGGAGTTGGTTCCCATATCTCTCACTTATGCATCCTCTGGAGTAGATCTGTTAGTTGTTTTCTGAGTTTTACATGGGTATCATCTGGAGAAGATGAAGATAATTGGTGTTCTGGGGAAGAAGAATCAAGTGGGTCCCACAGTTTGCATATGTCCCACGCGCTGGCTATGCGTTTGTGAATAATAACCGAAAAGTGCAACTGAGGTTGCACGTATTTTTTCAGGTTTTTGGCAAAATGTATTGAGTTTTGTGTGTGGTCCAATCAAAGCATGGGTTACTTTGTTTTTTTTTTTTTTTTGGGTAAATAAGCTTGAAATAAAAAGGGGCTAACCGAATTTACAGCCTACAAGGGGCATACCCCAGGAGGACAAAATAAAAATAAAAGAAAATAAAAGTAAAGAACAATATAAAGATAGGAGACCTACGCCAACTGGCTACAAGTATCTAAGAGTAAGTAATCTAAATGTTTCCTAACCTTCTAAATAGATGATTAAGAAACATACAACAAAATGATTAAATTTGGGCAGCATTTCGGCTGTTTTTTGACACAACTAGAGAATCAGCATCTGAAGCTTGTCATGTGTAGATGATAGCAGAAGAGTCCATGAAGCTTGTCATGTGCAGCACAGATGAACACCACAGTTGATGCAGATTTGACACCATGAGCATATAAGAGTAACTTGAACAGTAATGAGTAACACAATCAGGTTGTATCACAGCAGAAGTGAGTAATACAACAGTAGTATTCACAAGTTGCAGCAGCAGCTGTTATGTGTATCACAACAGAATTGAATAACACAGCAGCAGTAACAGAATGTATCACAGCAGACAGGGACCAGTGGCCGGAACATGTCATAGAGACATTCAGAATTTGGGCAAACAGTAGGTGTAACAGGCTAGAGTAGGGAGGAAAGGCCCCCTCCCAGAAGGGACTAATACATGCCATGGGACAGCCCCCCAAGGCTAGGCTAGAGATCTTAACATCGTGGATGCTGATCAGACACACAGCAGTCCAGATGATGCCAAACAACTCTAAGCAGTTAGCTCGCACATGAAGAATGTGTAGATTTGAAACCATGAGTAGTAACAAGAATAGCACTACCCGGATTAACAAGTAACATTAGCAAAATCAATAGCAAGAGCAGCAACATTGCTGCAGCAAGTCCACTGGATTTCTGGAAAATTGGGCAGCGTCTCCTTTGAAAATTGGTATCCCTCGAAGTGCAAAAGACTCACCAGTAACACAACATAGGAACATGCAAGTTCTCTAACTACAGATAAGCAAGCAAGTATCTATAGCAACAACCCTTGCTATAGTTTAACATGAAGGTTCAAGTGCAAGCAAGTAAGTATGTAGGTTGCAACAGCCCTTGCAACCCTCTTAATGAGCATAATCCAAGTATCTATAGCAACAACCCTTGCTATAGACTAACATGAAGGTTCAAGTGCAAGCAAGTAAGTATGTATGTATGAATCCATGATAAATGAGCATAATCTTGAACAAAACAACATAATACCCATATGGAGCTCAGCATCCAAGGTGTCACATGCAGGTGAATTGAGGTCACCACAGCAAATGCATTTAGGTGTGACATCCTACGACAGTGATACTAATTTGCTGCCAGTAAACAGCAGTAACATTAGGATGCAGCAGTGAGAACAACCAACGGGCAGCAGAACAACAGCATCAACAGCAACACTGCTGCAGCAAGCCCACTGGATATCTGATTCCTTTAATTTGGCCAGACTGATCACATCTGATCTGTAGAACCAACAATATGGCTCCATAACCTGCAACCACACAACCTGCAGGCACAACTACCCAACTGGGCCTTAGCATAGAAAGAATGGCCACTACTCCTGGCTGTCCCAAGTTGATGCATCTTGTCACTCAAATTCAGTTAGCAAATTGAGAATAGCAATGAAAGCAAAGAGGATGCACTTTGATTACATGCCACTAAATTACACATTAGCTATTCAAGATCAGTGGCTATGTTCCAAGCTTCACACAATAGAAGAGGACCCGCAGGGATTTTGCTTAAAGACAATAATCTACACCTAATGTCAGCACAAATCTTACTAACAACAGTTGAAATAGTGTGATGCAGATTTTGAAATTTCCTAAGATTCCTTTCAATCCAGATATGATAGAGTGTGACAGTGAAAGACAATTTGATGATTGTACTCTTAAGTCCTCTCCCTTTATAATTGGATAATAGGGAGACCAAGGATTGGAGTGGTTGAGGTTGCCAAATGAGATGGGACTTAAATGAGACTTCATCCCATACCTTTTGGGTAAAAGGGCAATTGAAGAAGAGATGATTATGTGTCTCTTCCCCAGAGCAAAAACTACAACAAGAAGTATCCTTGATTCCAAAAAGGACCAATTTGTCCTCAGTAGACAATCTGTTGTGGATGGCAAGCCAACTTATCAAGCTGCACTTGGGTATATGGGAAGGGAACCAGATTGTGTGGCTCCAACCAACAGTAGGGAAGTGAGTCCTGATTTGCTCCCAAAATGAGGATACAGTAAATAGACCATTATTACAAAGGGTCCATCTACAAGTATCAAACAAAGGGGAGGGGTTGGTGATAGCTGGAAAAGCATCATCTCTTATTGCATTTAGCTCCCAGGTTTGGGTGATTGGAAACTTCCATTGGTTGGAGCTGGAAAGGATTGTAGAAACCTTGGCATCATCTGATAAACCAGAATCATAAATAATACGATTACCAAATCTCTTAGCCAAAGGTCCTAAGGGATGCCAATTGTCATACCACAAAGAGGTGGAGCTCCCATTCCCAATCTGATACTAGATGAAAGATTGAACAAGAGGACGCAGTTGAAGCAATTTCCTCCAGGTCCAAGAGGGGCTACTTGGCATTTTGATTTTCCAGAAACTCCACTCTTTGAGTAAATATGACTTTATCCACTGACACCACATTGATTGCTCACCTCCAGAAACAAGATACCAGATGTGCTTTGCCATTAGGGATGGCAATGGGGAGGGTAGGGGGTGGATACCACTACCTCCATCCCCGATCCCCGAACCTATATCAATCTCTATCCCCTCCCCGATCCCCACCGGGGATTTTATTTTAACTTCCATCCCCGCCTCGATGCGGGGAACGGGGATCCCCACGGGGAATCGGAGATCCAAAAATGGTTGCTCTTTAATGTGTAGGTTTTTTTTTTAATAGTCTTACACTTTAAAGTGAATCAGCTTGCTACTGTCCCAAAAGCTCGAGTCGTTTGGAACTTTGCCCAATAATGTACATCTAGCACTTCCATCACGTGCTACCTAAGAGTTAACACTTCCATCACATCACATGCAATCCACTAGAAGAGTTTACCATGTGAGATCACAAATTAATATGAACAAATGGAGTGCACAATCAAATATCAAAACAAATTTTGCTGTAAATCCGGAACAGATAAGTTTTGATATATATATAAAATATAATAAATATTATATATATATGTGAACGGGGATGCGGGGAGGGGCGGGGATCGGGGAGGGGATCGGGTAGGGTACTGACAATACCATCCCCTACCCGATCCCCGAAATTTTTAAAAAATAATCCCCATCCCCTACCCGATCCCCGAAAAAATCCCCGAATGGGGTAGGGGACGGGTTGGATAGGGGCAGGTCGGCCGAGATTGCCATCCCTATTTGCCATAGCAGCCTTGTTCCATACTTGGAGGGATTTAAAGCCAAGCCCCCCTTCCTTTCTGGGGGAGCAAAAATGCTCCCAAGAAACCTTAGCACCAGTGTGCTTCAGATCAGGACCAGTCCAGAAAAAAGCTCTGAGGATTGATTCAACTTTTTTAAGCACTTTCTTGGGTAGAATGAAGATAGAGAACCAATAAGTTTGCATTGAGAAAAATGGGCTCTTAAATCACCTCCTTATGGGTTGAGAGCTTCTCTCTCTAGAACATAGAGAGAGAATGCACTCCCCTCCTATCCCATCATAATTTTTAACAAAATACACCAAGCATTCTGTTTTGATGGTGAATTTATTGCTGAGGATAATTCACACCAGAAAGAGCATAATACTGATCCCAAGGTCACCACCAAACCGGCACAAAAATGGTCAGCACTGTTCAAAGCACAGGCGCCCTCAAAAGTCATGAAACTAGAGCACTTTCCTGATATGCAGCAAGGAAAAGAGCCTGTAATTGATCTAGAGGACACTGATGTTGACACAAGTTCTTGGGATCATTGCCTAATTGGTTACTTCCTTGATGGGAAAATGCCCTACAACCTGTTGTGTGCCACAGCACGTGCAATCTGGAAGGAAAATGCTCCCAAATCTATCAAGCAAGTAGGGGCATGTTTCTACTTCGAATTTAGGGATGAGGCCACTAAGCTGCAGGTTTTAGAAGGTGGGCCCTATTTCTTCTCTACACGTTACCTCGTACTCAGTGATTGGAAGAGGATGTTAGTCCCTACTACTAAACATCCTTCTTCTATTCCTGTATGGGTGAAGCTACACAGACTCCCACTTGAATGTTGGACAGAGTCAGCTTTCAGCCGTATTGCTAGTTCTATTGGTAGGCCCATTCATGTTGATGAGGCTACAGCGGGTAAGAGGAGATTGGATTTTGCCAGAATATGTGTTGAAATATCTGCTGGGGATGAGCTGCCAAGTGAGGTGATAGTGAGAGCCAATGGTGAATCAGTTATTATCAGGGTGGAGTACCAATGGCTCCCGCCCCAGTGTTCTGGGTGTAAAGTTTTTGGGCACAAATGTGTTCCAAAGACAGCCCCAACTCCAACTCCAGCCGTTTCAGAAAATATTTGGAGGATTGTTGGAAAGCAGCCGCATATCTCCAATAAAGATCCAATCATCCAACATCAGGTACAATTGGCATTGGAGAAGGGAGGGAGTTTTGCTCTAGATGCTGTCACCTCTGGAGTAGATGCCTCCACATCAACACTCCCAACTGGTATAGCATCAACTCCCATTCTATTGGGAGTAGCTGAGACTGAAGAAGCAGATGACTCCTCTGAGGAGATGGAAGAAATTTCTGCCGATATCTGCCCTCCTAAAGAAGGCACCAGCACAAAGGCTCTTGAAGGGCAGACTAGTGCTGCCAATAAGTTGGGCAGTCCTACAGTTTCACACACAGTTGCAGCTATCTCCTCTCCACCCTCTTGCCCTCAATCTTCAGGCAGCAACACTAGAAAGAACAAAAACAAGAAGAAGGGGAGCAGATATGGATCTGCTAAATGATTGTACCACAGTATCCTTTTGGGCACATTTACTTCTTCCTATATATTGCCATGCTTTCAATAATTTCCCATGCTTAGTACACAACCACAATTGCATTTTGGGTTTTGGAACTTGAGGGGGCTGAATGACCCTCTCAAGCAAAAGGCAGCCAAATTATTTTTGAAAAACAATGAATTATCTCTGATGGGTTTGATTGAACATAAAGTCAAAGAACCTAACATTATTCTCTTGCCTTCTTTTTATTTCAAGCTTGTTTTACCGAAAAAAAAAAAGAACCTAACATTAAGAAGATTGTGAGAACCATTTGCCCCCACTGGCAACATACACTTCTACCCACGCCCCTATTGGGAGAATTCTGGTATGCTGGAACCCCCTCATACTAAATGTGCAGGTTCTGCACATGACCAGTCAACTTATCCACTGTGAAGTGCTGTCCATTCCTGATGGGATTGGTTTTTTGATTACCTTTGTCTATGGTGCCAATGACCATGCTGACAGAGTGGATTTGTGGAATGACTTATGCAAATTGAAGAATAGTGAGTCTTGGGTGATTATGGGAGACTTTAATGCCATTAGGAACCCCAAAGAGAAATCTGGTGGGACCATGCTTTGGCCCCCTCACATGGATGACCTTAATCATTGCCTCTATTCCTGTGAGGTTGATGATCTTAGGTACTCTGGTTGCCTCTTTACTTGGTCCAATCGGCAAGACCCACCCAACCACATCTCTACCAAGCTTGATAGAGTTTTGGTCAATGACTGTTGGCTGAGAACACACACTTCCTCCTCTGCCTATTTCCCAACTCCTGGGATCTCTGACCACTCACCTGCTGTTGTGCATGTTACACCTCCACCTAATCCTATTAGAAGACCTTTTAGGTTTTTTGACTTTCTGGCTGATCATCCTTCCTTCTTATCCACAGTCCAAAAGGTTTGGAGACAAATAATTCTGGGTAACCCAATGTTTTGTCTTACTGAAAAACTTAGAAGGTTGCAATGTGAGCTTAAAAAGCTGAATCAAAAAGAGTACAGTGCAATATCTGATAGGGTGGCTAATACTAAAAACCAACTGGAATTCCTACAGACTACCCTTGGTATGGATCCTACTAACCCTGCTATTCAGTTGGAGGAGAAAAATGTCTACAAACAATTTCTTACTCTTTCTAGAGCTGAGGAAAGCCTTGCTAGACAAAAATCTAGGATTCAGTGGTTGAAGCTTGGCGACCAGTGCACTTCCTTCTTTTTCAAATCAATCAATAACAATAGGAATAGAAGTAAGATTACTAGTCTTGTCTTGAGTGATTCCACCATTACCCATGACATGACTGTAATTAAAGACACCTTTGTTAACTTCTATTCTAATCTGCTTGGTAAATCACACTCCACATCTTATGCAGGTTATAATAGGATTAACCAACTCATTAATCAGAGACTCACCAATGACCAGAGTCTAAGTATGGTACTGGATGTTACCAACTCTGAGATCAAGGAAATTGTCATGAGTCTTAACCCCCAAAAGGCCCCTGGCCCGGACGGGTATAATGCTAGGTTTTTTCAGAAAGCCTGGAGCATAGTTGGGCATGAGGTCACTGCTGCAATTAGGAATTTTTTCAAATCTGGGAAACTGTTGAGTAGAGCTAATGCCACCATTGTCGCTCTTGTTCCCAAAGTACCTAATCCTACCAAAGTCGGTGACTTTAGACCAATCTCTTGTTGCAACACTGTTTACAAGTGCATTGCCAAGATCTTGGCCAAGAGACTTCAAAGTGTTCTCCCTACTCTTATTGATCCAGTGCAATCTGGGTTTGTTAAGGGTAGAAGAATTGCAGATAACATATTCATCACACAGGAAATTATGCATGGATATCACAAATCCACTTCCTCTCTCAAATGTGCCATGAAAGTGGACATTATGAAAGCCTATGACAATGTCAGATGGGACTTTCTTTGGGATACACTTGCCTGCATGAATTTTCACCCAAAAATGATTATATGGTTAAAAGCTTGTGTCACCACAGCAAATTATACCTTGAATGTCAATGGTGAGCCCACTGGCAACATTAAGGGTGAAAGAGGTCTCAGACAAGGGGATCCTTTATCCTCTTACCTATTTGTAATTGTTATGGAGGTGCTCACTTGTATTCTAAAAGAGAGGTCTGGTAGACCCGACTTTAAGTTCCATTGGAGATGCAGTAAACCCAAAATCATTAACTTGTGTTTTGCTGATGACCTTATGCTTTTTTGCAAAGGTGAAGTAAGCTCAGTGAAACATATTCAGGATGCCTTGTACGAATTTGAATCTCTATCTGGCTTATCCCCAAGTCCTGCGAAAAGCAATGTCTTCTTCTCTGGAGTCCAACACTCTGTCAGAGAAGAAATTCTCCAGTTGTTGGGTTTCCGTGAAGGTAATTTGCCTGTTAGATATCTTGGTGTACCTTTATTGTCCACCAAGTTAAAGCACATTGATTGCAAATCCATGATTGATAGAATCATCTCAAGAACCAAAACTTGGACCAACAGGGATCTTACTTATGCAGGTAGGGTCCAACTGATTAAGAATGTACTTTTTTCAATGCAAACTTATTGGTCTTCCCTCTTTATACTTCCCAAGAAAGTTATAAAGGAGGTTGAGACCATCCTGAGATCCTTCCTATGGTATGGTCCTGATCTAAAAAAATCTGGGGCCAAAGTATCTTGGGAACATCTATGTTGCCCCAAACAAGAAGGTGGTTTGGGTTTCAAGTCTATAATAATATGGAACAAAGCTGCTATTGCTAAACACATTTGGTTCCTCATCTCTGGTGGGGAACAATCAATGTGGTGTCAGTGGGTTAAGTCATACTTACTCAAGGGGAAGAGTTTCTGGGAAGTTAGGATGCCCAGCTCACCATCTTGGGTGTGGAGAAAGCTTCTCAACCTTAGGCCCATTGTACAATCACACATCAAGGTTATTATTGGTAATGGCAATCACACTTCATTGTGGCATGACAATTGGCACCCCCTTGGCCCTATTGCTAAAACTTTTGGTCCTAGAGTTATTTATGACTCTGGGCTTACTAAAGATGCCACTGTGGCTGCCATTATAAGAGGCACTATGTGGTGCCTCCCCATTACTCAAACCCTTGAGCTCAACGAAATTAGAGATACCTTGAACTCTCTACCTAATCCAAATCAAGGGATGGAGGACCAACATAGATGGACTCTTAGTTCTAATGGTGAATTCACCATCTCTTCCCTTTGGGAGGAACTCAGAACACAATACCCAAAGGTTCCCTGGCATAAAAGCATTTGGTTCCCTGGCCATATCCCTAGGTGTAGTCTGATTACTTGGCTTGCCATCCGCAACAGACTATATACTGGAGATAGGTTAGTCTTATTTGGCACCATCCCTGTCTCTTGTTGTAGTTTTTGCTCTGGAGTGGAGACTCATGACCATCTATTCTTCAACTGCACATTCACTTCACAAGTCTGGTCTCAAATGCTCGCTCTCATTAATGTTTACTGGCCCTCAAGGTCCTGGGTTGACTGGATCAATCAAATTTCAAATCTCAGAGGCAAAAATCTTAAAAATTTGATCACCAAACTGATATTCACCGCCACAGTTTACCTAATTTGGCTGGCAAGAAAATGTCTGTAAATTTCAAAATGCAAGTTGCTCTATACCTTCTCTAGTGAGTAAAATCCACTCACTTGTGAGGTACAGGTTGTTGTCCTTGGATCTGCCTCAGGGACCACAATCTCAGGAGTTGTTGGATAAGTGGGGAATTCTTTGAACTAACTTCATCACTCATCACTCATCACTTATTGTACTGTATTGCTGTATTGCTGCCTAGTGCCTTGTACTTTGATATATTGTTCACTGGATCACTAATCATTTGGTGTGTTTAGACAGGCCCCAATCAAGCAGTAGGTTGATAGTCTGGAGTCCTCTAACAGCCCATTTGGGTAGTGTGTTGCAGGATAAATGTCCCAAGGAAGCATTTGTGTTCTACTATTCCTCGAGCTGCTATCACTTTGCTATGTGACATACTGAGATGAGTGATCTACTTAAATGTGAGAATACCCATGTGAGATGTGTGATTGAGCTTCTGCATTTCTTGTGAGAGGAGGTAATACGTAGAGGGGGAGTCAAGTAAGGCTTAGATGAGGGTGCTCGGACTTTAGAGAGTGATATGAAGTGGTGAGGACTCTAGGGAGAAGAAGAGTGAGCCCTATATATTGTAGGTCTCCTGATACTTCTGCTATTGTGAACATGTTGCTGCTGTGCCATCTGCTATTTGCTGGCTGCTGGTTGCTGATTGCTGGTTGCTGCAGCAGAATGCAGCGGATGCAGCAGTAGTATCTCAACCATTGCTGCTGCGGCAGAATGCAGCGGATGCAGCAGTAGTATCTCAACCATTGCTGCTGCAGCAGTTTGTCATACTACAGAGCTGCTGGCCTTTATTTGGGAGGATCTTGCTAATTCTCCAGGTTATCATACATTTTTACTTGAACTTCATGTTTATCTATAGCAAGGGTTGTTGCTATAGATACTGTTTGCTTGCTTGCATTTGGATTATGCTCATTTAGTGGGTTGCAAGGGCTGTTGCAATCTTCATTTTACTTGCATGCAATTGAACCTTCATGTTAAACTATAGCAAGGGCTGTTGCTATAGATTCTTGCTTACTTATCTGTTATTAGAGCTTTCATTTGTTCATTGTATTCGTTGGGAACTTGCTATGTTACCTGTTTCAAAGGAGACGCTGCCCAGTTTTCCAGAAATACAGTGGACATGATTGTTAATTGCTTAGAATTGTTTGGTATCATCTGGACTGCTGTGTGTCTGATCAGCATCCACGATGTTGAGAATTCTGGCCTAGCCTTGGGGGGCTGTCCCATGGCGTGTATTAGTCCCTTCTGGGAGGGGGCATTTCCTCCCTTCACTAGCCTGTTACACCTACTATTAGGCCAACCTTCTCTAGCAGTAGTTGGAAGATCAAGAGTTTTGAAAGAGTTTCTAGTCTTCTTCTAAGTCATCATTTTGTGGTTTGTTTTGTATGAAACTCTGTATTTATGGGCTGCCAATCTCTGGGCAGACATCTCATTTTCTGGAATAGTAAATAGCAGCCATTATGCTGCTCAAATTCCTCCAAAACCACCTCTGTTGCTGCAGCAGCAGCTACTGACAATAGTTTGCAGCAGCATGCAGCAGATCAGTGCTGCAGTTGATGCATGCAAGTCCCATCCCAAGCATCAAGTACCATAAGCAAACTTCAAGCATCAAGTTTCATGTCCAAGTTGTATGTTCTAGGTCCTATTCCAAGCCCCAAGTCACATATGCAGTTCCAAATCTCATGTTCAAGCTTCAAGCTTCAAGCATCAAGCATCAAGTTTTAATTTCAAACAGTCCAAGTTGTTGCATCTATGTGCTATTTGTTTGTTTCTTAATCTTCTTCTTGAAGGTTAGGAAACATTCTAATTTATCACTCTAGATACCTGTAGCCAATTGGCGTAGGTTCTTCCTTCTTTATATTGTTCTTTGTTTTATTTTGTCCTCCTGGGGTATGCCCCTTGTAGGCTGTATATTCGGTTAGCCCTTTTTCTTTTTCTTTTTATTTCAAGCTCATTTACCCAAAAAAAAAAAAAATTTCTGTTTGGTTCTCTAGTTCAACTATGGATTCGATCCACTCCTCTCAAATGGATTCATCTGCTCATGGTGGGTTCAACTTCCCAATCTCCCAGTTCCTTCATGGGGCTGGACCAACACTGGGCTATAGCAGATTCTGCAAGTCCAGCAAAGGGGGATTCGAAATTTATTTTGGGTCCTTCAAAATCATTCAACCGGAGCTGTTCTCATCTCCCCACAACAACTGGTTATTTTGAAGTCCTTATTGCAGCTTTACAAGTCCAGCAGGGGTTCACGTCAGATGGGATTCATCTCATCTTGCAAATGATTGCCTTCTGTTACGGAGGTTTTCTACCCGCATAAGAGTATTTCCAATCCGGCCATTCTCGCTAAGCGATGCAAGTGTCCCTTGTTAGCTTCTCACAATTCAAGGTGATCTGCCAGAGAACACCACTCGGTTGCTACACAGTTTCAGGTTCGACTCCCTTTAGCTTGTACATCTTCCTCGTATCAGTTCACGTCCGTTAGGTGACAAGTTGTCACGACGGAGTGGTAATTCCTTATGGTTTCTGGCATTGTGAAGTTCAAGCTGTTTTGGAGTTGGACCTTCTACTATTATGCGGCAGTGTTGGAGGTTTTTTTTTTTTTTTTTTGGCAAAATTAGTACGAATTAATACATCTAGGGATGGCAATGGATCGGTTTGGTCCGGGTTTTGTGATTACCATACCCAAACCCAAAGTATTTATCTATACCCAAATCCAAACCGATATCCAATGGGTATGAATTTTAGTGCACCATAACCAAACCATATGAATTTGGATTTTATCCAAACCGCACCAAACCCGCATTAATATTCATTCCATTAATGAACATATGAAGGAAAAATATTATAAATTAAAATAAAAAAGTAATATACCATATGATTTTTCCATTAAACATCTAAATTCCAACATAATCAAAGAAAATAATTAAATAATAAACTTTTCTTAAGAGATTCCTACAGATACTCTTGAGATTGTTAAGGGATTTGAAAGGAATAAGGAGGGAGATAAAATAAAAAGTCACTGAAAGTTATGAATTGAAAAATAAAAATTACATGTACATAAAAAAATAATATGTATTACTTATTATTATTATTATTATTATTATATCCTATAAATAATATTATATGGATCGGTTTGGGTTTGGGTTTGGCCGAATACTTCCTAAGACCAAACCCAAATCCAAACCTGCTGGGCATCATGTTTTGAAAACCAAACCCACCCCATGGGTAGGAAAAAACATAAAAAACCGCACCAATTGGGTCGGTTTGGTTTGGGTATCCATCGGTTTTGGGTGAAATTGCCATCCCTAAATACATCCATGGCTGGAAATCGAGTTGAGAAGAAAGAGAGTGAGTTTCACTCTCTCAACCGCAAGTGGGCACGGGAAATTACACGCGAAAGTGGGTTTTCCACCAACTGCTATGCATTAACGTAAAGTGGCTGCTATTGTAGTGGGGCCAGTGTCCTTTCTCTACAAGTATTACACGTTATGGAAGTTTTCAAATCACTCTTGGTCCATGCGCTGACCAGCTGTAGGAGATTCCAAAAAAAAGGGCCCACTTCTGGCTCTTTATTTCGGTGGAAGTTTCAATCCAACTTGGTCCATCCAAGTAGTAACCCAACTGATGGCGTGAAAAGTTTGGAAAGGTGGGGACCACGGTTGCTCATCTACACGATGCAGTTTGACTGCAAGCATATGGGTTGCTCATTTACACGGTCTACAAGATGCATGTGGGGCCCACAAGCACATGGGTTGCTGTTGCACTTAAACTCAAATTTAGAAAGTTTCAAAATCTATAAAGATGGATCCCTAATTTTGTTTTAAATCATATGTATCCTTGTACCAGCGGGTTGTGCTGGATTTCATCCCCGGCGGTTGTGCCGGGGTACGCAATTTTTTCTTTTCTTTTCTTTATTTTGTTTTGTCCTCCCTGGGGTATGACCCTTGTAGGTTGTACATTCGCTTAACCCCTTTTTAATTTCAAGCTAAGTTACCCAAAAAAAAGTTTGCATTGAGAACAGGACAGACTTAACTAATTGGACTCTACCAAGACTTAGTACGACTTGTAATTCTATCAATGAGAACTTTGCAGTCAGTGTATTTTAACTTGGTGGAGATGAGAGGAACACCTAAGTACTTGACTGGAAGTGTCCCTTCATTGAAGCCAAGTGTTTGCAGAATAGAGTTCTTGATTGAGACAGGTACACCAGAGAAAAAGGCATTGCTCTTTTTTTTCTTTTTTTTTTGGGTAAATAAGCTTGAAATTAAAAGGGGTTAAGCGAATATACAGCCTACAAGGGGCATACCCCAGGGAGGACAAAATGAAAAAGAAAGAAAAGAAAAGACATAAAAGGAAAGTGCGTGGTCCTCGGCACAACCCGCCGGGGTGGGAATATAAGAATTACTGGCACATCCCGCCAACATAGGTGTAAATAAGCAAAAGCAATAAGTGAAGCAGATAATTGTTTAATGCCATGCACAACCCGCAAGGCTAGGATAATAGCAAAACATGCACATAATTGGGTAACACATAGTGGGTCCAAGAATGCCCCAATGCCTCATCGAAGTAAGGAAAATACGTAGTGAGATAATATACTGCTACACATAAACTCCGTCTCGGTTGAGCCAAGATGGAAGGAACCCTAGCTCCGTGAATAGTCGGAAGGAGGCAAGACAACCCCAGAGAAAACTCCGGCTCGAAGTAAGTCTAGGCCAACACGTGTAAACACACCTCCAGATAAATCCGCCATCGGTCTCGCCACATCCAACTAAAACTGTTGAAACAACAGACAGCCCCTGGAGTAAGGAATCACATGTACAGCAGAACATATCAACTCATTTGCTGAAGTAAAAGAATAGCCCGTGGTGTATCAAACTATCAAGGATAGGGCTAGGGATAGGTGAGCTCCCCAACCAAGCTGAAGATCATGATTGACAGAGCCAGCCCCAAGGAAAACCCCGGATCAAAGAAAACCAGGTCACCTCAATGTATAGCATATCTAATGGTAATCTCTGTCATCAGGCCCTGTACACACACAATCAACCAAACGGTGCAGCTATCCAATCCATAAATCCCACACCCGGTAAACGTAACAGTGCCCCCTGTAATGAAAGCAGTACATGCAAAAGGAACTCGGGGTCAGAGGTGGATGAGACCTCCGAACTGTGCTATGGTAGAATAATGACTATGGTCAGCCCTAGAGTAGACTCCGTGCCCATCGGAGAACCCCAGCCCGCAGAAACTTGGCCCATCAACCAAGTAACCACGCCTCCGGACCTAAGTCAAATTCCACCAAACGCCGAAAACGGCCACAACCAAACTCCAATAGCACAACCACTACCAAGCAGGAGAAAATAGAACAAGTAAACCTCCACAAACTCTTCAAGCTAAACTTGGTCTCAATCCTGCAGTTTCTACCACTCAAATGGAAGAAAAAATTGTCTACAAACAATTCCTCACTCTCTCTAGAGCTGAGGAAAGTTTAGCAAGACAAAAATCTAGGATAAACTGGTTAAAGTTAGGAGACCAGTGTACTTCCTATTTCTTCAAGTCTGTCAATAATAACAGGAATAAGGCCAAGATTACTAGCCTTGTTCTTGAAGACTCATCCATTACTCATGATATACCAGTCATCAAGGAAGCATTTGTTAATTATTACACTAACCTTTTGGGCAGACCCCACAGTACTCAGTACTCTGGATATGATAGGGTCAACAATCTAATAAACAAGAGGCTGACCACTTCTCAAAGACTGAATATGATCCAGGAGGTTTCCAATGTAGAAGTTAAGGACACCATATGGGAGCTTAATCCACATAAGGCTCCTGGTCCTGATGGGTATAATGCGAATTTTTTTCAAAAAGCTTGGCCTGTAGTCGGTCATGAGATTACCTCAGCTGTAAAGAATTTCTTTAGATCTGGCCAGCTCCTTGGCAAGGCTAATGCAACAGTTGTAGCTTTGGTTCCTAAGATTCCCAACCCATCAAAGGTTGGTGATTATAGGCCAATCTCATGCTGTAATGTCATCTACAAGTGCATAGCTAGGATTTTAGCCAAGAGACTTCAAAATGCTCTTCCCAACCTTATTGATCCTGTCCAATCTGGATTTGTTAAGGGTAAGAGAATTGTTGATAATATCTTTCTTACTCAGGAGTTAATGAGAGGGTACCATAAAACCTCCCCTTCTACTAGATGTGCTTTGAAAGTTGATATTATGAAGGCTTATGACAATGTTAGGTGGGATCTATTATGGGATACTTTAAAATGCATGAATTTTCACCCCAAAATGATCAAATGGATTCAAACTTGTGTGAATACGCTAGTTGTGAGGATGGGTTGAGAGCTCCTCTCTCTAGACTAGAGAGAGGATGCACTCCCCTTAATTTTCGTCCAAATTTTTACCAAATCAACTGAACACTGTTCGGTTTCTCTACAAAATGGGTCTGATTCAGATCTCTAATTGATCCAATACCCATCACCTACCACGTTTATTACCATTCTGGTTCAGCAATTCGATGGAGAAGCACTCGGTGGGGAAGAAGATGGAGACGTCGACCATTATCTGGGTTTGAAGTCTCTATTTACAGAGCTACGGGGTCCATCTATTGGGTTTTCATCCAGCAACCTACGGTCTTCAAGTCCTGCACACAACCAAGCTTCATAAATCGTCGAGCTACAGCAAAAAGGGGATCTGAAAATCTTCCCAATAATCTGATCCAGAGAGAGAGAGGGGATCTGAAGAATCACCCCGAACTACTCAACATAGGTTTGTTCGACTGGGTCTTGGAGCTTCCATGGCTCAATCGATTGAGAGAGCCAATCTTGGGGATCTGGACCGAGAGAGAAACAACAACAAAAGGGGATCTGGTTCGAGTCTCTCCTACCTATCTCAGCAATTCAGGCCGTGGTGTGGATCGGCTGTGGCAGTCGGTTTCACAGGGAGCTACGTTCACAGAGCTGGGTTTTCAGGGAGCTATGTTCAGCTCACCCACGGTGACATTGCACCATATGTGGGCTCTACATCTGGGTTCATGGAGTGCGCAAGGCTAGACCATCAAAAGGGGATTATTCCGTTCATCCACAGTCAACGAGCAAGCTATTCAGGTATCTTGATTCCGAGGGAGTTCATGCCATAATTTTCAGTTGATTCTGGAATAATTCTTAGATCTGAGTCCGGATTGTGGTTTTCACTGTTGATATTGATTGTTTATTCTGGTTTCATAGTTCAAAATCTGGGTTGTTATTAGCAGTTCTGCTGGTTTCCCTGTAATGGTATGTTGCTTCCCACCTGGGGGAGACGATGTGGGGCCCACGCTGCCCAAATGGTTAGGGTTTGTGGAATCTGGAACCCCTGTAAAGGGCTTGTTGGTTCCCACCTGGAGAAGATGATGTGGGACCCACAATTACCCATTTATGGCTGCCAAATTGGCTGTCCTCGGCTTGACCACACTGAACTTCAGGAAATTATTAAAGTCAAAACAGAAAGCACCACAGTGGATTCATGTTTTGGACTCTGATTCAAACAAATTTAATATCCTTATAGTAACATTTTGGGTTCTTCGATATAGCCTCCGTTTGTACGTCTGCGTTCTAGTTCTCTTTGTTAGGTGTCTTTGTTGTCACGGCATAAGGGGTAATTCCGTATTGGATCTGGTCCTGCTAGTGTACCATTGTTGGGGCTATTCGAAGTCCTATTATGATTCTGTTTGGAACAGCTGTTGTTACTAACGACCATTGGGGCATTGGCCTATAATTTTAGGAGTCCCATTTAATGGGCTCACACATCACATGTTCTATTTTCTCCTGTTTGGAAGTAGTTGTGCTTTTGGAGTTTGGTTGTGGCTGTCTTCGGCGTTTGGTGGAGTTTGACTTAGGTCCGAAGGCGTGGTTACTTTGGTTTGATGGACCGAGTTTCTACGGTCTGGAGTTCTCCGAAGGGCACGGAGTATACCCTGGGGCTGACTCTAGTCATGACTCTGCCATAGCACGGTTCGGAGGTCTCATCCACTTCTGACCCTGAGTTCCTTTTGCGAGTACTGCTGTCTTTACAGGGGGCACTTTGTTCTATTTTCTCTTGCTTGGTTTGGTTGTGGCTGGTTTTTGGCGTTTGGTGGAGATTGACTTAGGTCCGAAGGCGTGGTTACTTAGGTTTGATGGGCCTAGTTTCTGCGGGCTGGGGTTCTCTGATGGGCACGGAGTTTACTCTAGGGCTGACTCTAGTCATGGTTCTACCATAGCACGGTTGGGAGGTCTCATCCACCTCTGACCCCGGTTTCCTTTTGCGTGTACCATTACCATTACAGGAGGCACTCTTACGTTTACCGTGTGGGGATTTATGGATTAGGATAGCTGCACCGTTTGGGTGATTGTGTGTGTACAGAGCCCGACGGCAGAGATTGCCATTAGATGTGTTCTACATTGTGGTGACCTGGTTTTCTCTGATCCAGGAATTATTCCTTGGGGCTGGCTTTGTCTTTCATGATCTTTAGCTTGGTTGGGGAGCTCACCTACCCCTAGCCTATCCTTGTATTTGATAACACCGCGGGTGATTCTCTTACTTTCATGATCTTGCTCTAGCTCTTATGGGTTATTATGACGACTGTGGAGCTTGGATGAGGGTGTTTACAGTTTCGCGTGGACTAGGCTTGTGGCCTATGTAGGGTTCTATGGGGGGTTCCCTTGGGCTTTTGCCGGTGTTCCACTAGAGACTCATACCCTTGGCGCCGTGTTCTCTGTTGTTGTTACTACCGTAGTGGAGGTTGGCGGATCTTAAGCATATGAGTTGATGTGTTCATCGCTCTTCGTATCTTCCTTACTTTGGGGAGGCATTTGACATTCTCACCACTTATATATGGTTCCTCCGCATTGCCCTTACTTATGTCCTTGTTGCCTCTCTTTCCTTTGGGATAGCTAGGTTAATGGGACGCGAGCACGGGCGTAATCACATTTCATACATTGGGGCCTTCTTGGACCCACTACATGTTACCCAATTATGTGCATGTTTTGCTATTATCCTAGCCTTGCGGGTTGTGCATGGCATTAAACAGTTATCTGCTTCACTTATTGCTTTTTGCTTATTTACACCTATGCTGGCGGGAGGTGCCAGTAATTCTTATTTTCCCACCCCGGAGGGTTGTGCCGGGGACCACGCACTTTTCTTTTCTTTCTTTTCCTTTCTTTCTTTTCATTTTGTCCTTCCTGGGGTATGCCCCTTGTAGGCTGTACATTCGGTTAACCCCTTTTAATTTCAAGCTTATTTACCCAAAAAAAAAAAAAAACTTGTGTGAATACAGCAAATTATACTTTAAGCATCAATGGTGAATCCACTGGATATATTAAGGGTAATAGGGGTCTTAGACAAGGGGATCCATTGTCTTCTTACCTCTTTGTTATTGTTATGGAAGTGCTAACATGCATATTGAAGGAGAAAGCCAATCTCCCTGACTTCCAATTTCATTGGAGGTGTAACAAAAACAAGATTATCAATCTTTGCTTTGCTGATGATCTTATGATCTTTTGCAAAGGTGATATAGGATCTATCAAACACATACATGCATCCCTTTTGGAATTTGAAGCTTTGTCTGGGCTCTCCCCTAGTCCTGGTAAGAGTAGTGCCTTCTTCTCTGGGGTTGACTTCCCCACCAGAAAAGGCATACTCAGTTTGCTTGGCTTCAAAGAGGGTTTCCTACTGGTGTACCATTGCTCTCCACCAAGCTTAAGCATGAGGATTGCAAAATTATGATAGCAAGAATAACAGCTAGGACTAAAACTTGGACCAATAGAGACCTAACATATGCTGGTAGAGTGCAGTTGATTAAAAATGTTTTGTTCTCTATGCAAACATATTGGTCTTCTCTCTTTATTTTGCCTAAGAAGGTCATAAATAACAGTACCTAACCTAAAAAAGGGGGTTGAGAGCCTCTCTCTCTAGAAACTAGAGAGAGAGTGCACTCCCCTTCTTCCCCCATCAATTTTTTCCAAAAATCTACCAAACTTCTGTTTGGTTTTATCATGGGAGCAGATTTCGGTCACTCCTATCACACATTTAGTTCCTTGTGGGGCTCGAAAATCATGTTTCTTATTGGGTTTCCCTTTCAAAAGGGGGTCTAGTGGGTTCCTCCCAAAATTTCAGATGGAGGTCGTCCTATAGGGGTTCAGTTTCCCCAATTATTCAGCAGCCCGTGAGGTGGATAATCCCAGTTTCGGCATGGCTCAACAAGTAGAGGTCTGTCTTGAAATTCGTGGTAGTACCTATATGGGGCCAGACCAAAATCATCTTCTTCACACCTGTGTGAAGCCCAACAACCAGCAGCTTCTTGGTTCCACCACAACTCCCAGCACTAACGGGTGAGCATAGAGTTGAGTTGGTTCTTTCCATTGTATTTTGGCTTGAAATTCCTGTGTCATCTAGTTCCCCTCTTGCTAAGTGTCATTGATGTCACGGCAAAGGAGGTAATACCACCAACGGTTCTAGTTGTGCGTAGGAAATTCAATGCCCAAACTCGTGGGAGTGATCTTCTCCTCTGTATTTTTTCTCTGGTTTTAGCAGAGAGAGTGATGCTCACGTTGCTGTGCTGAGTTTGTGGTAGTACCGAGTGAGGCTCATGGCCAACACGATATTGAGTTGCTCTGTGGAGTTTTCTCCTTGAGTTTTACCTGGAAAATCAAATGTGGAAGATGAGAGTGAGATCCACTCTCCTTGCGCAAGTGGGCATTGCTTTTGGTCCAAAAAGTAAAGGCAGCAGTAGACAAACAGCCTTTTCGGCAGTATATCTCAAATCAACTTTTTTTTATTCATTTACCCAAAATATTTGGTTCAATCAGTGCTACTGCTACGCATATTTCAATGGAAAAAGAGGGCTTCCTGGTCCATCACTAGAAAAAGAGGGCTTCTTGGTGGGCCCTTTTATCATCACCCCATGTGGGACCTTTTTGGTCCAATCCCCAAGTCCAACTTGGACAACTATTTTGCACGGAAAAGCATCTGCAAATGTTGAAAAACTGGTGCAAAGTTGGAGCATTACATACATAGTGGGTTTTTCCCACAAAATCGAAAATATTTTGTAAAGAGGGGACCACGGTCCTTTTGTTGGACATTACACGCCAGGTTTTGCAGCAGGCTACCAATTGCACCTTTTGATCAAATCGAGAATCGCTTTTGGTTCATTTGGAACAAATGTGCACCAGGAATGGGATAATCTGTTACACCATGTGGGTCTCAATTTTGGTTATGGGCTGATATGTTTAGAGCCTCAGAGTAATAGATTTAATTTACTGCTTTATGCTCATTATACCCACCCTGGCGGGTTGTGTCGGGGAATACGCAATTTTCTTTTCTTTTCTTTATTTTTATTTTGTCCTCCCTGGGGTATGCCCCTTGTAGGCTGTACATTCGCTTAATCCCTTTTATTTTCAAGCTAAATTACCCCAAAAAAAAAAAAGAAGGTCATAAAGGAGGTGGAAGCTACCCTTAGGTCCTTTCTTTGGTCTGGCCCTGATCTAAAAAAATCTGGTGCCAAGGTATCTTGGGAGCATTTATGCTCCCCCAAACAAGAAGGGGGTCTTGGTTTCAAAGCAATTCAAATTTGGAATAAGGCTGCAATAGCTAAGCACATTTGGTTCCTCATCTCTGGTGGTGAGCAATCTATGTGGTGTCAATGGGTTAAGTCTTATTTGCTTAAGGGAAAAAGTTTTTGGGAGATCAAAGTACCAAGTCATTCCTCCTGGGTTTGGAGGAAAATTCTTAACCTCAGGGACATTGTGCTTCCCCACATCAAGGTCACCATTGGTAATGGTAAAATTACATCCCTTTGGTATGACAATTGGACCTCCCTTGGCCCTCTTGCAACCAAGTATGGTCCAAGGATAATTTATGACTCGGGTCTTGCAAAAGACTCTACTGTTTCTATCATCATCAGAGGCACAAATTGGGCTTTCCCCATTACTCAGACCATTGAGCTTAATGAGGTTAGAGCTAGTCTCTCATCCATCCCTCAACACCAGTGGCAAGTTCACTATTTCCTCATTGTGGAATCATCTCAGAATCCCATTTCCTAAGGTTCCATGGTGTAAGTGCATTTGGTTTCCTGGACACATCCCAAAATGCAGTTTCATCTCTTGGATAGCTATTCAACATAGGCTTTACACTGGGGATAGGTTGGTGTTATTTGGCACCACAACTGTTTCCAAATGCTCATTCTGCCATGGTAGTGAGGATCATAACCACCTTTTCTTCAATTGCCCTTATACCACTCAGGTGTGGGATCAAGTCCTCTCTTTCATTGACATTAACTGGGCTCCTAGGACCTGGGATAATTGGGTCAATCAAATAACAACAATCAAAGGCAAAACATTGAGAACCCTTTTAATCAAACTGGCTTTCACTACTACAATTTATCTTGTTTGGATTGAGAGGAATGTACGCAAGTTCCAAAACAAAGCTTGTCCTATATCTGTAGTAGTGAGCAAGATATATACATTGGTGAGATACAGGCTCTTGTCTATTGAGAATCTTCCTCAAGGGCCCCAGTCTCACAAGTTATTAACCAACTGGGGGATCAAATGATGCTTGTTTGAACTTCTTATGCAGGATCCTTCGTATGTATGACACTCATCTACACATCTCAAGAGCATTCCAAGCATAGCCTCTCAGGATCTTTTTTTGGAGAGAAGGATAACTATCCCAAGGAAGCATTTGTGGTTCAACAAGGCAATGGTGATTAGTTTGGGCATCTTAAAGAAATAAGCTTGCAGCAATGGGGAGGACACAAGAATAATCAGGTTGTGGAGAGCATACAAGGGGTCTCTGCATCCTTGGAATACTAGAAAGGGAGGTAACTCTTACTCACTAATTTCTGGAAATGTGTGGATGCATCTTTTGTAGTTATGTGGGTTGCAAGGGCTATTGCAATCTACTTCTGCTATTATGCTTAGATCATTTAACATTGAACATATGCTTTTGCATAAAGGCTGCATTTATTGATGGTATGTGGGTTGCAAGGGCTGTTGCAATCTGCTGCTTCTATTACAATATGTTATTACTCTCGTTGATTACTGCTGCATTATGTGGGTTGCAAGGGCTGTTGCAATCTGCTGCTACTATTACAATCTGTTACTACACTGCTACTGCACTACCACTGCATTACATTGCTATTTGCTGGATATACCTAGCCTAGGGGGGTTGTCCCTTGGCATGTCTGTTCCCCTTCTGGGAGGGGGCTTCCTCCCGTTCTGCACTAGATACTTCCTGCTACTAGCTGCCTTGATTAACTCCCAAGTGCTACATTTTCAGACAAGGACCCATATTAATGGGCTCCATATGTTGATTTTGGCCTAGCCTAGGGGGGCTGTCCCTTGGCAAGTTTGATCCCCTTGGGGAGGGGGCGTCTTCCCAAAAAATCTAAGTTGTTAATTGCTGTCTCTGATGATGAAGCTACTGCTGCTGCTCCTGGCTATCAGTAGTATTAGTCTGAAGTTGAAGCCAAGCCCAGGTTGCTGCAGTTGTCATGGCAGCAGCCGTAATGTGCATAAACAAATCCCAAGCTTATTTTCCTGGTGGTGCAGCAGTATGCAGCAGGGAAAGCCTATACCAAGTTCAAGTTCAAATGCATGTCCAAGCTCCAAATGCAGCAGTATGCATGTTCAAGTTCAAATGCAGCAGCAGTCGTATGCAGTCCATTGTTACTGAAGAATGCAGCAGCAACCTATTGCAATAGCAGGAGGATCTACTCAATCTTTTCAATCTCCATGCTCAAGTACCAAAGGGTCTACCATTAGTGGCTATATGCAGCAACAATTTCAACCATTTCAACCTCCATGTGTTTCTTGTCCTTCTACTTTAGAAGGCTAGGAAACACATGTTAGAACTCATCATAGGTTTTGTAGCCTTTTGGCTTAATTTTCCATTTCTTTTCTTTTCTTCTCTTTTGTTTTGTTTTGTCCTGCTGGGGTATGCCCCTTGTAGGCTGTATATCCTTTTTCCTCTTTTATTTTCAAGCTAATTTACCCAAAAAAAAAAAAAAAAACCTCCACAAAAGAATACAGAACACGCACAAGGAACTCGGGGCCAAAGGTGGATGAGACCTCCGGACCATGCTATGGTAGATCAATGTCTAGGGTCAGCACCAAAGTAAACTTCGTCCCCTTCGAAGAACCTCGGATCATAGAACTCAAACCATCAAACCCAAGTAACTACGCCATCGGACCCCAAGTCAATCACTACCAAACGCCGAAAATCAGCCATAACCAAATACCTAATGCGCGACCATACCCAAGTAGGAGGAAAATAGAACCATTAATTCGGCCCACAAAGTGAACCAATTGTGATTATACAAGATGCACCTTTGCATACCAGATTCACGGCTAAAACAAAGCCTAACCTTTTGTCTGTCAAACCCCACAACCGAGAGTCAAGTTAAGTGTGGACCCACTACTTTTTCGATAAAAATGCTGCCTCACATCACGCAGCAGAACATGGGACCCACTCTAGATTGAACCAATACACGCCAGACTTTGATTTAAAATGAGTTTAATGCGTTACAGCTGTGGCCCATCAATCGAATAACTTTCGGATCCCATTGATTTTTATACACGTGAAGTACTACCCCAGCAGATGTGAAGTACAAACGCTGGCCCACAGCAAACCAAGTGCATGCGTTTACTCCCAGCCACAAATGGTAGCGTACAAAATGGACAACTGTAGCCCACTTATTTTACCAAAGCTATTTGACTTTTTTTTTGTGGTAAAAATAGCTTGAAATAGAAAAAAGGCTAAGCCGATATACAGCCTACAAGGGGCATACCCCAGGAGGACAAAACAAAACAAAGAAAAGAAAGGAAACAATAATGAAACAAAAGGATGGCCAACAAGGCTACAATGGGGAAGGGCAATTAGCATAAGCTACAAACCTAGCTATATAAAATGATAACTAAATGTTTCTAGCCCATCAAAGGAGATGGAGGAGAAACAATCAAAAGAGACTTGAACAAAGGACAGTATACATTTGACAAAAGGCACTAACTATTACAAAGTTAATACAGGAACAAAAGAGTTCCAGTTTGATACTTGATTCCATCTGAGCAATAGCTCGGGCTCTAGCAGTCACAACAACATACATGAATACCACAACAGTGGCATGACGCTATCCAGTAGTATTATCCAATAGCAGCAAGGACACAGCAGAAGAGATTCCCAGCGACAAGGTTAGATGCCCAACAGAGCAATCATGCCAGGGGACAACCCCCCCAGGCTAGGCACGGGAGGAAGCCCCCTCCCAAAAGGGATCAGACATGCCAAGGGACAGCCCCCCTAGGCTAGGCCCATTTCACCACTGAATAGATCACCTCGTTCTAACAAAATTTGGACAGCATCTTGTTTGAAAATGTGGTATCCCAGGTGAAAATGACCCTATCCAGTACATTCCACAACAGAAAATGAACTAAAGTATCAGAATACTAGTGAGGTCAGTGTACAGAATCCAGCAAGACCATACAAGGGCAGCAGTTCATAGCCTAATGGGCAAAATCCAGCAAGATCATTTCTGGGCAGCAGCTGCACCTCACAGCAGCAGCTACTCAGGGCATTGAGTAACTCAAGGTAGTGGAAATCTGTGATACAATGGCATCACAGCTGGACACTATGATTTGGGTTCCCAAATGGGGTTCTAATGCAGCAGAATGGCACTCAAAACTATGGGAAATAACACCAGATACATCAACCCAAATACAGCACAACAGGTTGCAATAATAGTGGATTGCAACAGCCCTTGCAACCCATATAACATCAATAAAGCACAATGCAATCTAGGCATAAAGCAATAACACTAAGAGTAACAACAGGTTGTATTAGTAGTGGATTGCAACAGCCCTTGCAATCCAAATATCATCAATAAAGCACAATGCAATCTAGGCATAAAGCAATATCACTAGCATCAACAATAGTAACAACATATTGCAATAATAGTGAATTGCAACAGCCCTTGCAACCCATATGACATCAATAAAGCACGATGCAAGAGCTCCTAGATGTTCATACCTCACTTGAAGAGCCTAACATAATTACCATACTCACAATAGTGCAATTGATGTGCTCCTTCTTGAATCCACTGTCACATCCCTTGCTAAACCATTGCTGCAGGCTGATTTCTTTAAGATGCCCAAACTGATCACCAATGCCTTGTTGAACCATATTCATTGGAGATAAATAGCATCCATTGCTCAATTGGAGGCTTAACAAATCTTGGATCAAGAGCAAGCCCCTGGACCTGGGCTTGCAAATTGCCACAATAACAGTAACAGTAACAAGATCTTGTTCCATAGAACAAAGCCAGGTATGCAATAAATCAATCAATATATCAATATCAAATGTAATACTCTCTATGCACTAGATGTATCAAATACAGATATGCCCCATTTAGCAAGTAGTGATGAAGACTGAGGACCATGAGGAAGACTATTCAGGGACATCAGTCTATATCTAACCATTGAGTATATTTTACTTACTATAATGGGGTTTGGACATGCTTTGCTTTGGAATTTGTGAAAATTTCTCTCTATCCAAACTTGATAGATTGTGGTGGTAAAGCTATTTGACTTTTCCCAGTCTCAAGAGGGTACGTGAGCCCCACTCTCTCTCATCTTCCCCAAATGGGATACGTAAAACCAGTGTATCTTCATACTACTATGATTTTAATGTTAACCAGAGAACTACTTTGAGATATATCTAGAGTTGGGATTGAGAATAATAAAATACCTCCAACCCGAGATTGGAATCACAATGATGAAGGGAGCCTGCAACCCATTACTCCGTTGATAAGAGCACCTGGTTGTAGCTGATTGGGGCTCTTATCCCCTTTGTATAGTCTGATGTAGGGTAGTGAGTCCACTGGAACTTGTTGCAATACCACCCATTCGTAGAATAATAAAGATCTCAGATCTAGTTATCTCGGATTGATCTTTTCACACAAAGTGTGAAGAACATGGGTTTTGTCCAGCCCATGAAATGAACTGGATGTTGAGAGGAGAAGAACAAACGAACTAAATGGACGCCTGGATCTGCTCCCATGATAGCCAAACAGATTGTGTTTGGTGGATGTGTAAAAAATTTGATAGGAGTTATGGGGAGTGCAAAAGCTCTCAACCCCATCTCCAAAACCACCTCTGTTGCTGCAGCAGCAGCTACTAACAACAAGTTGCAGCAGCAGCTACTAACAACAGGTTGCAGCAGACTGTAGCAGATCAGTGCTGCAGTTGATGCATGCAACAACAACAGCAGTCTGTGTACTTGGTGTTACAGCAGCAGTTTGCAGTTGCAAAGGCCCATCCCAAGTCCCATCCCAAGCATCAAGTACCATAAGCAAGCTTCAAGCATCAAGTTCATGTTCAAGTTGTATGTTCTAGGTCCTATTCCATGGGCCTATTCCAAGTTACTCCAAGTCCTACTTCAAGCTTCATGTCTCATGCTCAAGTCTCATGTTTAAGGACCTACCCCAAGGTCCTATTCCAAGGTCCTTTATTGTGGTGTTTCTCTCTCCTCTGCTAGATGGGTTTGAAACATCATTAGAATACTTTGCTTCTTGTACAATTTGCTATGGCATTCCTCTCCAACGGGATGTGTTCTTTTTCATTTCCTTTTTCTCTTTGTCCTCCCTGGGGTATGCCCCTTGTAGGCTGTACATCCGGTTAGCCCTTTTTTATTTCAAGCTTATTTACCCAAAAAAAAAAAAAAAACCCCACCCCAGAAATTGCTTGCTTTAGTACTCCAGTTGGGATAAAGGCATTGCTCTTACAAGGGCTAGGAGACAGCCCGGAGAGAGAAGCAAATTCAGTAAGAGCATTTTGGACACATTGAATGGAGCTCAACTCTCCTTTGCAAAAGATCATGAGATCATCAGCAAAACAGAGATTGATGATTCTGGTTTTGTCACATTTCCAATGGTAATGAAAGTTAGAGGTGAGAGATTGTTCTCTAAGTAGTTGGGTAAGAATTTCCATAACAATGACAAAAAGATAAGAGGATAGGGGATCACCCTGTCTCAAACCTTTTTGACCCCTGATCTTACCAACAGATTCACCATTGATACTCAAAGAGTAGTTAGCAGTGGATACAAGCCTTGATCCAAGTGATCATTTGGGGATGGAAATTCATGGAATGAAGTACATCCCACAAAAAGTCCCATCTAACGTTATGTGTTGGGTCAGAGGGATCAAGACCAAGCTTAGTCTGAAGAGTTTCCAGGATACATTGGGATTGTACCACTCTTTCAGAAATAGCACTGAATTCCTGTCTATTGAGTTTTCTGAACTCAACTTGGAGTAGCTTAAGTTTCTCATAGACACAAAACATGGGATTTCCAATAATAATCCTCCTCCAAACACCTTGGACAATGGGAAGAAACTTGGGGTGGTCAGCTAGGAAATCAAAAAACTTAAATGGTTTATGAGATGGTTTGGGAAGAAGAATTGCTGATACCAATGGAAAATTTTCCATATCTTCAATGTGGAATCATCTTAGAACACCCTTCCCTAAGGTAAGATGGGTTAAAAGCATCTGGTTCCCTGGCCACATCCCCAAATGCAGCTTCATTGCTTGGATTGCCATTCAGCAAAGACTCTACACGGAGGACAGGTTAGTGTTATTTGGCACTAAAGCTGTGTCATGCTGCTCCTTCTGCCCCGGAGCTGAGAGTCATGACCACCTTTTCTTTAATTGCTCTTTTACATCACAAGTGTGGTGTAAAGTACTCTCTCTATTGAACATTAATTGGCCCCCTAGGTCTTGGGAAAATTGGGTCACTCAGATAACAACAATCAAAGGCAAATCTCTTAAGTCTCTTATTCTCAAATTGGCTTTTACCTCCACAATCTATCAAGTTTGGATAGAGAGAAATTTTCGCAAATTCCAAAACAAAGCATGTCCAATTCCCATTATAGTGAGCAAAGTTTACTCAATGGTTAGATGTAGACTGATGTCCCTGAATAGTCTTCCTCAGGGGCCTCAGTCTACAACACTGCTTGCTAAATGGGGCATATTCTGAAAAATCTGAATTTAGTTCATCAAGTGCATAGAGAGAATGACATTGATATTGATATTTTGCATGCATGGCTTTGTATATGGAACAAGATCTCTTTAAGTTTATTGTTACTGTCACTGTTATTGTTATTGTGGAAATTTGCAGGTCCAGGTTCAAGGGGCTTGCTAAATGGGGCATATCTGCCCAGGTTCAGGAAACTTCAAGGTTCAGGGTGTTGGTTTGTTGAGCCTCCAATTGAGCTAAGGAATATGGCTCAGGTTCAGAGGGCTTCAAGGATCAAGGTCCAAGATGGACCAACCAGGTTCAGTGAGCTTCAAGGATCAAGGTGTAAATGCAAGGGGTATCTGCATCCTTGGAATACTAGAAAGGGTGACCCAGGTTCATTTTAAACTGCTTCCTACTATTGTATACTGTTGATGTTAAGTGGGTTGCAAGGGCTGTTGCAATCTACTGCTATGCATTTTGATATTCTATTGTTGATCATTGCTGTTGCAAGGGTTGTTGCAACAGTTAAATTGCATGCTACTTTGTAATATGTTGATATTGGGTGGATTGCAAGGGCTGTTGCAATCTGCTGTCACGATTTGCTACTGTTAGACTTGCTACTGTTAGATCTGCTGCATGCTACTGTAATGGGTGCTATTCTATGTCCCATTGACTTTCAGTTTGGTTCAGCTTGTTACGGCTACTGGCTGTTTTCTACTGTGGCAGCACTACTGCTGCTGCTGCTGCGGTTCTATAGAGTTAATTGGCATCATCTGGACTGCTGTGTGTTTGATCAGCATCCACGTTGTTGCTTAGGTAGCCTAGGAAGAGGGGGCTGTCCTCTTCCAGCTCCCATTTCACACTGTGTGGGTTTTCCTAGGATGAGGGGGATGTCCTCTTCCAATTTTTCAGACTCCAAAGCCATCCCAGTCAGACTCTATGTTGCAGCTGCCTGTGTTACCGCAGCAGCAGCATCGTAGTGTTCTTCATGTATTGTTATACTTGCTGCTACCCATGGTTCAGTGGAATGATTCACTACTCATCTGGCTTATCAAACTTTCAGTGATGTGATTGTCTTCTAAGTCTCAAGTCCAAGTTTCAGGTTCATGTGAAGATCAAGTTCCAAGTTATCAGATTCAAGTCCAAGTTCCATGTTCATATGGAGTCCAAGTTCCAAGTTTCCAGATTTCAGCTGTTGTATTTTAGTCGTTCATTTGTATTTTGTCATGTGATTCATCTTCTTCTTCTGTAGAAGATTAGGAATCATAGGTTAGTTTCTTAGCATTGTAGCCCTTCGGCGTAATTTTCATTTCCTTTTTCTTTTCTGTCCTCCTGGGGTATGCCCCTTGTAGGCTGTACATTCTTTTGTCTCCCCTTTTATTTCAAGCTAAATTTACCAAAAAAAAAAAAACTTGAATCCTATGTGAGAGGATTTTAGCAATGCATTTGTAGATTGTGTTACAACAAGAGATAGGTCTATAGTCTCCAACTTTGGATGGGTTGGGGACTTTAGGGACAAGAGCAATGCTAGTGGCATTAGCCTTAGTGAGAAGTTTACCAGACCTGAAAAAATTCTTCACAGCAGATATAACTTCATGGCCAACAACATCCAACTTGCATTATAGCCGTCTGGACCAGGGGCCTTATTGGGATTAAGGGACATGAAAATTTCCTTGATCTCATGGTTTGAGACATCAGAAACCATGGCATTTCTCTGAACAGTAGAAAGCTTAGAGACAACCAATTGGTCAACTCTAGAAGCCCCAGAATAATGGGTGGAATGAGGAGTACCTAGAAGGCCAGAGTAGAAATTAACAAATGTATCTTTGATTATGTCAATGTCATGAGAAAGGCTGCCATCAGAAAGTATGAGATTTGTAATCCTACCTCTATTCCTCTTTTGGGTAATAGACTTAAAGAAATAAGAAGTACATTGGTCTCCCAATTTAAGCCACTGGATTCTAGACTTTTGATTGGCAAAGCTCTCCTCAGCTCTGGCCAAGTGAATATACTGCTTGTACAATAGTCTCTCCTTAGTTTGTTTGACAACATTGCTAGGGTCAGATCCTAAATCAGCTTGGACAAGTTCCAGCTGCTGTTTAGCACCAAAAGTTCTGGTAGAAATTTCACTGTAATGCTTTGAATTCAGCTTCTTGAACTCCGTTTGGAGGAGCCTAAGTTTTTCGCAAACCACAAACATTGGATTACCAATAATGATCTTTCTCCAGATACTCTGAACAATTGTGAGGAAATCTGGATGTTCAGCCAAGAAGTTGAAGAATTTAAAAGGTTTGATGGTATTCCTAGAAGTAGGATTCAAATAAACCACAATAGGAGAATGGTCAGAAATCCCAGGAACAGGGAAATGAGCACTAGAACATATGAAAGACTTCATCCACTGCTCATTGACCAATCCTCTATCTATTTTAGTGGACACAAAATCTGTAGATTCCTGTTTGTTGGACCAAGTGAAGTGACAACCAGAGTATCTCAGATCTTCAAGATCATTGTGAGAGATACACTTATTAAAATCCTCCATATGAGGAGGCCAACAGGAATCACCTCCCACCTTATCAGCAGGGAATCTGAGGGCATTGAAATCCCCTAATATGATCCAGGGACCAGGACTCCTCCAAGTATTGATGGCCTGCCACAGCTCATATCTCTCCAAATAGGAATTGGAGCCATAGACAAAAGTGGCATCAAATTGAGTATGGTTGGAGATAGTATGAACTTGGCAATGAATGGCTTGGCTAGATTGGGCAATGATTCTCATGTTAACAACAGAAGGATCCCAAGCAACAATGATTCTCCCACTGGGGGCTTGGGTATAGTTGTGGGCAAACGACCAAAGTGGAAGCATAGAAGTCAAAATTCTAGAGGAATTTGGTTCCTTTATCTTGTGTTCCACAAGTCCCAAAAGTGATAAATTATTTTTGTTAACAAAAGACCTAACCTCTTTTTGTTTAATAGAGTCATTAAGACCCCTCATGTTCCAGCAACCAAAGTGAAGAGGGATTATTGACATAGACATAAGTAAATGCTAACAACAGTGGCAGATAATGAAGATATTGGAATACTATCTAGTAAAAGAGAGTTTAGTATTACCTCTAACAGTAAGTGGCAAAGTGTTGAAAGTAGTAGCTTGCCCAAAAAGGATGCAGCAACAGGCATCAGTGGTTACTTGGAACGGGAAGGGGTAGTTGGAGTACCCCTATTCTGCTTCTTCCCCTTTTTCCTGTTTGAGACTGTTTTGAACCCAGCTTCCCCATCAGGTCTAATGTTAGGAGGTTTAGGATCAGGTTCCAAAGGAGGTTTGGTGCCCAAGGCTGATTTGTCCCCCAGTAATTCATCAACCAGAATTTGTGGCTGATGAGCAGTAAGTACAGAACCACTACTGCTGGCAGAATACGGGGGAGGAGGAGACTTCACCAAAATAGGGCCACCAATAAGTGATCCTCCTACCAATTCATCTTCGAGTACCATCTCCTCATCAACCAGTTCCTCATCAGATTCTGTAGGGATAAATTCTGCAGGAGTCTTCAACATAATACTGCCTCTAGATAGTACCTTTGAGGAATTAATGGGGGGACCTTTGATTTTGTCTTCAACAGTGTTTCACACCATAATGGTCTCTGTGGCACTGTTCCTAAATTGCACACCTGAGGAAGTAGATCCCAGTTTGGACCCCCCTTTCTTAACTTGTTGCCAATCAGAGGAAAGAGTTGTTTAGGGAACTGGTGGAGTGGGTTTTGCACATTGAGGATGCCCAAAAACTTTGCATTTATCACATAACGGAGGGAGCACTTGAAAAACAATGGGTACAATCACTCTATTCCCTCCAACTGTCACTGTGACTTTCGCAGGAAGTTCAATCTCAGTGTCGATTTCAATACAAACCCTAGCATGAGATGTTCTGGATTTCTTGGCTGTGGCTTGGTCCACATGAATTGGTCTGCCAATTGTGCTTGCTATGCGGCCAATGCACTCTTTGTTCCATAGCTCCCACGGTAGGTCTAAGAGCTTAACCCAAGTAAATATTTTGGAGGGATGTTCCTTCTTAGGTTTCATCATGCGATGCCAATTTTTTAGAACTAGATATTTTCGTGAGAAAAACCAGGGGCCTCCTTCGAGAATAGCCTGTTTGGCTACCTCGTCTCGAAATTGAAAGAGGATAAAACCAGAGGCATCAATTTTCACTGATATCAGTTTGTCTTTCTAGGTGTTACGTGCTGTTGAAAGAAGAAGAGGAAAGGGCATCTTCCAATCAAGGAAGTATCCCACTAGATAGTTGCTCCAAGAATCTACCTCTGTAAGATCTTCATCAATTTCTACAGCAGCCTCTTTGCCACGATGGAGCTCAGGAAAATACTTGAGTTCCATATCCAAGGCTGGTCCTTGGGATTGAAGTATAGATGCCCAATTTTTGCTTTTCCCTTTCTTCGGCCGAGTGGATGGTTTTGAAGAACCCGCCTGGGGATGGGTTGTAACTGGGTCAGTACGGAGTGGCTTTGCATCTTGGACAGGTCGAGCGCGTATCTCATCATCAAGATAGCCCTTATTAGGATCGTCTACCTGATAAGCAGTCCATTTGGCATTGTAGAGAACTGTAGGATCAGGTTTAAGAGAGTTTAGGTTACCTTGAGATAGCTTAGTGATTGAATCAAAATCCACTGGCACCGTAGAACTCTTCACTTCGTCTTCAATGGCTGCAATAAGATGCGAGATACGGTCCTCAGTCGCGACCTTCAGTGTCTCTTACTGAACCACCTGTTGAGGATTACGAGCAGGACTAGAGGCTGAGGATTTGGGGCTATGCGCTCCAAAATTCCCGAGTGGTGCTGTGCTTTGTCCGTTGAGGTTAATGTTTCCTTCTAGGTCAAGATTGGGAAGTGGGGGAAGAGATGGGAATGCTCTTCGAGGAAGACCCCTTCCGCGGTGAAACAGCTCCAGAGGTAACATGAGGGTTTGGCGAATAAGGGTTACCTGCATTAGGGCTGTGGTTTTCAAACATTGAAGAGGGTGTGGGTAGGTTAGGGTTTGGACTACCTTGTCGCCCTTCAAAAGGAGAGACAATATGAAGGGGAGGAGGGGTGGCTTCCATGGCCAAAGGTCGCGCACCTGGAGGAATATATTTGGGACTAGCTTCTAGCCCTAACTGGGGTTTGGTTTCACTGATGTTTGGGGTCGTGGAAGGGTTTTTTGGATCTTGAAGAAGACCTAAAGAGGCAACCCACACACCCAGGGGTTGCCCCAGTGGTTAGGGCGAGTGCCTGACTTTAGGGGTAGTCCCTTTGGTCAGGTGTTCGATTCCCCACAGGGTGAGTACCTGTGCTAAGCGGGGGGCCGTGACTGGTGTGGGTTGCGCCAGCTCCCTCCGAGGTTTGGGTCGTGCAGTGGGTCCAATTAGTGGCCTATTGTAGGGCTGTTCCTCGGTTATCAAAAAAAAAAAAAAAAGAGGCAACCCCAATGGAACCCAATTTGGGGATCTAATTGTCGAGGGGAAATAATTCCTTTTGCTGCTGATTAATAAGGCTCTAGTGTTACTTCCGAATTTCATGAGAGTCCAAAGCTTTGACCCCCAATCCATCCTCAGATCTGATACCGTCGGAGATGAGTTGTTGTTTCCTTCTAACCATATAAGAATCTACTACTTTAGATCCGAGATCCCCCGTGCCTTTAGGCTCATCCGCCATATCTGGGGTTTACTCGCATGGAGATCGCCTGGAATCGCCTAGTGAGAGAAACTCTGACATGTTCGGGGGAGATGAGTTTGGATCCTTTTAGCCAGGATTTTTGCAATACACTTGTATGGGTTACTTTGTTGTGATAAAGGGCTGTCACTTTAAAATTTTCTGTTAAGAAGTGTGGGGCAGTGGGCTACTGCTGGTACATCTCGAAAACATGGAAAGCCTGTGGCTTACCTTACCTCATAAGCTTCAACGTTTCACAAGGGGCATGACCTACCACGGAAAATGTGGTGCAAATTGCTGGGGTGTGCTAGGACCACGAAAATGTGGTTACACAGTGTGTGGGACCACGGGTCCTGTACGTAAAGGAGCCAAAGGAAAAAGTCCAAGCAGTGGAAAAGTGGGTTTTCCCACTTGTTCAAAGAGAAAGCAGTGCAAATTGCTGGAGATCTAACAGTAGGCTATTCGGTCCATCAAGTCAATACCAACTTTTGGTCACTTCACTCATGACCTCACCTAGTGGGATTTCAGCATTGTCGTGGGCTGATTCAAGCCACAGATTTTCCAAGATTTTACCACATGCAGACAGCTTTCCCATAAAAAGTGGATCTCATGTACCATGTAGTCAAAAGGTTAAAGTTTTGCTGCCGTAGTGTGCCTCTTCGCGGGGCCCTTCTAACACGTGACTCAAAATTTTGGTTGTGGTTGATATGTTTAGAGCCAGTGTAATTGATTATATTTTACTGTGTTATGCTAATTATACCTAGTCCAGCGGGGTGTGTTGGACCTCCTATTTTCCCACCCCGGCGGCTTGTGCCGGGGAGTACGCAATTTTCTTTTCTTTTCTTTTTTGTTTTGTCCTCCCTGGGGTATGCCCCTTGTAGGTTGTACATTCGTTTAACCCCTTTTAATTTCAAGCTAAATTATCCACACAAAAAAAAAAGAACAGATATTGAATTCCACGTGCTCGACATTCACTCATCTTTTAACCTGCTGCTGGGCAGACCTTGGCTCCATCGATCAGATATCATGGCAGTCCATTCTTCTCTACACCAGAAAGTCTAACTCGGCCTGGCTATGGGAACTTTAACCATTCATGGAGATTCAGGAATCCGTCCCCATGTCCCTGACAATGCGCCACTGCTTGAAATTGCTCATGGAGAAGAAGATGTCACTCTTGGTAGTTTCTCTTTCGATGCTTCAGGATCAGTCCTTACTGTCAAAATGGATGAGGACTTCTCAGTTAGCTCAACTGCCTTGGAAATGATGAGAAAGATGGAATACCTACCCGGCCTGGGGTTAGGTCTGAACAATCAGGGGATGGCTGAATTTCCCAAATTTCCGACAAATAACCACCGCTTCGGTCTCGGTTACGAATCAACTGACGGCGAACCAAAAAAGGGAAAGAAGATGCAAGCTGGTGCCAAGAAGAAGCCCATTCAGTTTGTGAAGGCTCCAGAAGCTATCTATCAAGGGGAACCGAAACCATTCTGGGACTTGGAAACAAAGACTAAGCTGCCAGTATACTGCTGTGGGGGGTTTGTCCTTTGGTTTGATCCTTGGGGGGTTTGTCCCTAAGGATCAAACCGTGAGCAGTATACTGTGGGCAGTGTTGTGCCCGTGTATAGTATACTGCTGTGGTGTTACTCGTGCAATGAATTTTGTTATTACGCTACCGTTATACTGCTGGTACAGTTGCTGTACTTTGCTGTTTACATTGCTGCCATGATTTCCATATCCAGATTGCTGCATATTGTGATGGTGCTATGCATTTACTGTGATTCACTACTACATTGCTGCTGCATATGAACCAACTTCTGCATATGAACCCAGTTTTAGTTTGCTGTTTAACTTACTTTGGACTACGGTATTGTTGTTTAATGTATGGGCAGACACTTGTATTTTGGGCTTATCAATTTTACAGCCGAAATGCTGCCCAATTTTCCTATATATTCTAACCTAGCCTAGGGGGGTTGTCCCTTGGCATGTTTGACCCCCTTGGGGAGGGGGCTTCCTCCCAGGTGTGCTTGACCATTTCAAGCCGTAAGCCCAAGTTCTGCAAGTCCATTTGCAAGCCATCTCACAAGCCATGGTCTTGATAAGCATGATCAAGCGCCAAGTCCCATGTTCACGAGCTCAAGCATGTCATCAAGTTTCACGTCAAAACATTTCACTTCGGTTGAGAGATAAGTTGTTATGCACCCACAGTCGGAATGTTTCACTTCGCCAAGTCCCAAATTTTGTTACCCAGTGCAATGGGTTTTTGCCTACCTTGGGGGGATGTCCCAAAGGAGGAGCATTTCAGTCCAGGGGTATACTGTTCACCCATCTCAAAGACAGGTGCATGAAGTGCTAATGGATGTATTTCAAGTCACGAGAAACTCAACAGCAACAATCTCTGTAGCCGAGAGTTTCTTACCCATCTTTCATAGATGGTTAGGAAACACTTGTTAAGTTTCTTGCCCAATCTCTGTAGCCATTTGGCGTTAGTTTTTCCAATTGTTTTCCTTTTCTTTTTTTCTTTTCTTTCCTCCTGGGGTATGCCTCTTGTAGCCTGTAAATTCGGTTAGCCTTTTTTCTATTTCAAGCTTATTTACCCAAAAAAAAAAAAAGTTGATTGGATCGTGTTTTCTTTTTTTCTTTTCTTTTCCTTTGTCCTCCTGGGGTATGCCCCTTGTAGGCTGTATGTTCTATTGCCTTCTTTTTATTTCAAGCTTATTTACCCAAAAAAAAGTTGATTGGATCAAAACTCTTGACTCAGGGAATCTTCAATCGCTGTTTGGGGAAGAAAGCCTGATAGGTGTAGAAGAGGACGAGCCTGCTGCGATGCTGTTTGATTTAAAGCCTGATTTGGAGCTTGCCGAGGAGGTAGAGTTGATGATGCTGAGCCAGGATGTCCTTGGAGATGTTACTGCACTCATTGTGGATGCCAATGGAGTTTATAAAAATTGCACTTTTGTACCTAGAATCACTTACATTAGCACTGAATTTGAGTCAGAGTCCGAGTCTAGCACTGAGTCTGAGTATTACCCCGAGCATGTATCTGTCATTCCCTCGCGTCGTCACTTTTCTTTTGAATTCGAGTCCACTCTCATGTATCACGCCCCTGGGGTCCCTGCATTTGCTATCAATGAAGTAGACTTTGCTTATCTTGCTGTGTCCGAAATAAATTGTGTTGACCCCGACGATGAAAGGATTGAGTTCGAGGAAGAAATTCTGGAAGAACTTCGATCTCTAATCAGAAGGGAAGATGAAAGGCATGCTCAACCTATAAAAGAAGAAATTATTTCTATAAATTTGAAAAATGAAAGCAATCCGCGCATGGTTCAAATTGGTTCCGGACTATCTCCAGAAGAGTTCAAAGCCCACTCGGATCTCCTGAAAGAATTCGAGGATGTTTTTGCATGGTCACACGCAGATATGTCTGGTATCGACCCCGAGATTGTGGAGCATCGAATCCCGCTTTATCCGGATGCAAAGCCTGTCAAGCAGAAGCTAAGGAAAATGAGGCTTGATTGGGTGTTGAAAATCAAGAAGGAAATTCAGAGACGGAATACCCTCAGTGGGTTGCAAACATCATTCGTTTTCTCTCGTTGAAAAATGAGGTGCCAACTTTTTCACGACGGCCCCGACGAACTACGATTGGTTTGATCCTCACAAATGAGGTACGTAGGAAGCTCCGAGCTCGACCAGATTTACTGTTTTTCTTGTTTGTTTGCCGCACGGTTATTCAAATTGGGATGTCCAAATCTTCTAGCACGACTTGCACCAACATAATGGTGACCATGCCGTGTCGAAGAGGGGCAACTGTAGACACCCCAATTTTGATGACTTGTGCATCCCCAATGATGAGAAGAACACACAAAGTATACCTCGGAACAATTGCTTGAGTCAAATGGATCAAAGGAACCAAAAACCCCAAACCTACCTGAACCGTACGGGATCATCTCTTGAATCGTACGGCTTGAAAAGCCATTTACACCGTGTGGTGTTGCAATAAGAACCGCACAGCACACTCCTGACGCCATACAGCACCCATGTCTCATCAACGGGATTCCCGGGTTGCCCAGCAGCTAAGTTCGAATGCGTGATACGGTAGAAATCACTCATGAGCCCGCCATTTTTGCGTACAAAACTCACTCCCCTCTCCTATAAAAACCGACGCTATCCAACGGTTTCAGAGGCTGGAACGAATCATACGAAAACAAAAAAGGGACCAAATTCACCTCACACAAACCAGCTAAAAGCCCCCAGCCAAGCCATCCTTCTTTCAAAATCCAGTTACTCAGTTCATACTCGCCCAAAATCTGCCGAATCATTTGAATACCCTACTCTACAAAATCCAAAAGGCCATTCAACCCGTTCAATTCATTTCGAGGTATAATATATGTGTTCAAAACATAGCAATCTTCTGAGGGAGGGGTTTCCATCGGGCTTGAGGAGAGCTTCGTAGCTTCTCCTTGAGTCCAAAGGGAAACATTCCAGTATAGCTCGCACCTCTCGGGTGGGTATTTCGGGACATTATCCATTGTCTCGGAAAACCATCCCAAACACGAGGTACATTCATAAAATAAAACCATTTTCCAAACTCGTTTTTCAACAAATAATGTGGTTCTTGCACAAAACACAGAGCAGGCTTTCAATCGAGTGAAATCCAAAATTTTCGAAAATTATACTCCCTCCGTCTCAAAATGGATGTCCATTTTTTAAACCCATCCCATTTTCAATCGCTTATATCTTTCAATATGAATCTTCAAAAATATTCAATATGGATCTTGTTGGATAGTTCTCGACGAGTTCAATAATACAAAGTGTTCAGAATTACGAAAAACATTATAAATTGAAAGATATAACAATCGAAAAATGGCACAGATTTCAAAAATGGACATCCATTTTGGGACGGAGGGAGTAACTTACAGAGGCACCGTACGGCATCCCTTTTGTACCGTGCGGTGTGATCTTTGACACCGTACGGCGCCACTGGAAAACGTTTTAGATGCTCTGTTTTCTAAAACCCGATGCTCTTTTTTTTTGAAAAAACCAGTGGGACAATTACAGATTATCCCTCCCACTTTCTGTCCTTTTCACTTACATCCCCTTTTGGTTAAATTTCTTGCATTTATGTTGTGTGTTACGTGATTTGTTATTGTTATTCATTTCCTTTTAAGCATAAAATTTCTTTTATTGTTTATGTGAAATAAAGTTTTCAATGAAATCTTTCAAAGAATAATCCCACAAATGTTTAGTAAAGACCGGAAAGTTCCGGGCACGCGGGCTGCATTTTTCGAACAAAACCTTCCCCGCGGGTAACCTGGCTCCCAAACCCAAATCTCTATTTTTCGCAGATCAAACCCTTTTTCAGCGGCACAAGAGTCATTATTTTTCTAAACGGTTTCTCGGGTACCTAACATTTTTCAAAAATTAAACCCCGGGTGGCGACTCTAAATTTTTCCTTTTTCCCGGATTGACCTTTTTCGCAAACACAACCAAAAATGCGTGGATACTTCACCCGCGAAGCGACCGTCCACACATATCTTTGCAGGTAAAAAGGCACAGCACACAATAAAGTTGAGCCCTGAAAAATTACGCAAAGTAGAAATACATGAAGGGGAGTGGGGTGATCATGGAGCCATAAAGCTCTGGACTTATGTTGCAGGTAATTAAAGCACAGAAAAAACCTCATTTCTCCATTGTTACTGGTTGAGGAAGATTCTTCGTACAAAACTAATTAAAAAAAAAGATTCTTGGTACAAACTTCCTTGGAAAAACAAAAGGTTTTTCAAGTGCCTTTTTCGCTACTTATTTTGTTTTCTTTAGGTCCTGTTTGGTTCATGGATTCGATCATCAAGGTATTTCTCTTAGGGAAAGAAACTGTAATAGCTAAATGATGCATGACGCCTTATGAACTACAGAAAAGTGGACTAAAAAAAGAGACTTCAATGGGTACACTTTTACACGTGATTTGCATAGGTAAAGAGGAAACTGGGTAAGCTATTGACTAAAGGCAGTGTGCCTACAAAGACTGTGCGCCTTTTATGGAAAGGGCGTGTAGTGCTTTTGTTTGGTGGGCCCATGAAATACACACAATCAGATGTAGAAAAGGGAGCCACGGGTCCTGTACTTATAGCATATTTTGCAGTTGCTAATTTTAGTTATTTACCTATGTGTATTGCTTTACGCATAATTATCCCTATCCTAGCGGGTTGTGCTAGGACCTCCTATTTTCCCACCCCGGCGGGTTGTGCCGGGGAGCACGCAATTTTTGTTTTTTGTTTTTTGTTTTTTGTTTTTTGTTTTTTTTGTTTTTTTTTTTTTTTTGCTTAGTCCTTCCTGGGGTATGCCCCTTGTAGGCTGTATATTCGCTTAACCCTTTTTAATTTCAAGCTGATTTACCCAAAAAAAACTACAGAAAAGACGTGCAACAATAGAACACAAACAAGAAAGTTTAGATGAAACGCTCTCTAGATTCTTTTATCATTCAATAATACTCAAAAATTGTCTTGCCCTTAAGGCTAACAACTTATTATATAGGAAACCGGAAACGCTAATTGATTTGCTTCGAAAAGGAAGCCAAATCAATAATTAATGCAAAATTACCAAAAAATGAAAAATCCAACAATAATAGCAAAACAAAAACTAGAGAAAATTCTAGAATGTTTCCCAAAAGTGCAGCTTAATTCGGATTTTCCTTGTCCAAGTAATTGGCATGTCAAATCGTTCTTTAAACGGCAAATTTGGCCATTCGGAGCCCTAAACAGCGACGAAAGCCCAAAAAACGACGTACTCCATGGCTGTAGGTGATGGGTCTTGATCGTTGGGCTGTTTCGGGTCCGACTCAAGTGGGCCCAACGCAAAAGTCAACAGCAGTTACTGCTGCTGCCCCTGTATTTGCTGGCTGCTGGTTGCTGGTACATACTTACTTGTTTGCACTTCATGTTAAACTATAGCAAGGGCTGTTGCTATAGTTCTTGCTTGCTTGCTTGCACTTGAATTATGCTCATTAGGTGGGTTGCAAGGGCTGTTGCAACCTATATACTTACTTGCGTGCACTCGAAATTCCATGTTATACTATAGCAAGGGCTGTTGCTATAGATACCTGCTTGCTTATCTGTTAGAGCTCTCACTTGGTTAATATCATTGTATACATTGAGAACTTGCTGTGTTGCTTACCTGTTTCATCTGGACTGCTGTGTGTCTGATCAGCATCCACGATGTTGAGTTTTCTGGCCTAGCCTTGGGGGGCTGTCCCAAGGCATGTATTAGTCCCTTCTGGGAGGGGGCCTTTCCTCCCTACTCTAGCCTATTACACCAACTGTTAGCCTACAACCTTCACCATCATGCAGCCCTGTTCTGCACTCTTTATACCTCCATTGGCAGGTGGCAGTCAAACTGCTGCAGGCTACCACATATAATTGCTGCTGCAGTTTACTTCTGCAGTTGACCAATTCAAGCCGCAAGTCCTTACTGCTGCTGATCTCATGGTGTCAAACCTTCATCTATGCTGCGCTCATAGTGCTATTGTACAACCTGATTTTGAAAGTTCTCATCTACACATGACAAGCTTCATGGACTCTTCTGCTATCACCTACTTGACAAGCTTCAGATTTGAATCTCAATTTTAATCATTTTGTTGTATGTTTCTTAATCATCTTTTTAGAAGGTTAGGAAACATTCAAATTACTTTTAGTTACGTGTAGCCAGTTGGCGTAGGTCTCCTATCTTTATATTGTTCTTTACTTTTCCTTTTTTTTTTTTTTATTTTGTCCTCCTGGGGTATGCCCCTTGTAGGCTGTAAATTCGGTTAGCCTTTTTTTTATTTTTTTATTTCAAGCTTATTTACCCAAAAAAAAAAAAAAAGTCAACAGCAGCATAATTACGATTTTGCCACCCTAAGCTTAAAATGTCTAAGGTACTCTTCCTCCATTGCTACTGCATCACTAAACCAAAGAAAGCAATTAACCTCTACTTGTAAGTTAGAAGAATCTACACTACTTCAACTTCAATGCACCCTATCAACAATGTATCTTTCTTCTTGCCCTTTTATCAAGTGGGTAAGTTATTTCATTTCATTTATCTTTCTAGTGCCTTATAGACATGGATGCATAGGGTAGTACTTTCTCAAATCTTTAATCATCCTTTGCCTCGTGTTTCGATCAAAATTGCTATTTCACCTGTGGACAATTCCAGAAAAATTTCCACTCAATTTTAGGTTGTATTATGATCTATTATATACGTCTATTTTAATCATTATCATAGATTTGTCATTTTATCCATAGTCAGTTTTAAAAATAATACTCCACAATAACGATAATTATGTCAATGGGTTTCCCAACTTCTTCTGGGTTCGTTTCAGAGGAAGAGGTCGTGGAGCTTCACCATGGCTCCGTACGAGATGTTTTACAGCAAATCGATGGGGTGGGTCTGTTGGAAATCTCATGTCCCCACATATCTTCCATCAACAGGTCGATTGGGCCTGAAAGGGTTCGCTTTAGGGCTCATTCTCATCTCAACAACCGCAAAACCAGATGGTCTGGGGATCGTCCTTGATTGGGTGAGTATTCATATACCCAGATGGGAACTCGTTCTCATCTCATGGTGTTCACAAGGCTTCAACCATGGAGTTCTCGCCTGTTACAGCTCCTTTCCGGGTGAGTCCATGGGTGGGTCGTCCCCAAATGCAAGGGTTTCATGGAGGAGTTTCACGCGTTACAGATCTGGAGTCCTAGTTCTAGCATAGCCGCTGTTCTTCCTCACGTATCAGTTCCCCTCCGCTATGTGTCGATGGTGTCACGGTGGAGGGGGTAATACCATTGTGGATCCTGGCGCTACGGGTAAGTCTATGGCAATATTAGATCTGGCTCCTCTCTTATGCGTTGTAATTGTTTTCTTGGAATCCTGGCGATACATAAACTCATTACCTTGAATTTGTTCTTTTCATTTATTGAGAATGATCGAATTTATGGGTTCTTATTTACTATGTTCTCCTGTGATTTGGGGAACGGATTTCATCTTTAGCTGCAACTTTGTTTGCACCATTTTAAATCAGTAATTTAGGTTTGAATGTCTGGAATTTTGCTGAAATCTGGGTTCATCCTGAAAGAAGAACTTCTGGTTCTCCATGTTCCCTACCTGGGGAAGAGGCAGTGGGGCCCACGCCCCCTTTGCAATCAGACTTCGAAGGTTTTGAGGGGCTCTATGCACACAGGGTCCGAAAGAGTAACTACAACTGTTCTGATGTAAGCCGTACACTATTGATTGAAATGCTCAATTGTCCAACACGTAAAAAGGGTGGTCTGGCTCCTTGTTTCATGCAGTAGCAGTACCACACTGTGGGATTCAATTTTGTCTACACTTGTATTTCGGATTTTGTGGCTGTTTATGCTTATTATACCTATCCCAGCGAGTTGCGCTGGACCTCATATTTTCCCACCCCGGTGGGTTGTGCCGGGGATTACGCAATTTTCATTTCTTTTCTTTATTTTTGTTTTGTCCTCCCTGGGGTATGCCCCTTGTAGGTTGTACATTCGCTTAACCCTTTTTAATTTCAAGATGGTTTATCCAAAAAAATAACGATAATTATATTATCCTTATTATCATTATCATTGTTACGGGGGGTTGAGAATGGTTGGAAATTAAAAAGAGATACAAATAGTAAAAAAAAAGCTTCTTGGGATTTTCACATAATGTTCTTCGTGGTTGATGCAAAAAAAATAGAGGGGAAGGTGGAGACGTACAAGGAAAAAGTGAGCATAGATGAGGAGAACAAGACGGTTCATATAACAGCATTGGAGGGACATTGCTTGGAACTTTACAAGAGCTGGAAGTCCATCTTCCAATTCATCCATAACGGTGATACCAACGTCGTCAAAATTACTATCGAGTACGAGAAGAAAAACAAGGATATCCCCCCTCCACAGAAATACATTGATTTTCTTATCAGTTTGATCAAAGATCTTGATGCTAAAAAAAAAAGTCATGGCTAAGAGTTGAGAGCCTCTCTCTCTAGAACCTAGAGAGAGAGTGCACTCCTCTTAATTCCTATCAAATTTTTATCAATCCACCATTCAATATGTTTGGTTTCTACAATCTGTTTCTCAGATTACCATCCGTGATACAAGAAGGGGGTCTGAAAGGGCTCCTTTTGTTCGATCCACTCCTATACAAGGGGATGTAAGTTCATCTCAAAACCACAACATTAGATGGGGTAAAACCGTCTGGGGCTCGTTCTTGCCTGGATGAGCACCACAAACCAGATAGGGGGCTCCTCATCTTTCTCAACCGTACAAGACCCATCTCTGATGGTGTTCACAAAGCTTCAGCCGCGGGGCTTCAGTCGTGGAGTTCACATCAGTTAGGACTCCTTTCGGGTAAGTTCCCCTCAGATACGTGTTAGATCTGGGGTCCATTTTCCGTTTTTGGCCTTCCTCCGCGTTCCAGTTCTCTCCGTTAGGTGTCGTTGGTGTCACGGCGGTGGAGGTAATACTATATGGGTCTCTGGTTCTGCTATGGTGTGCCTTTAAAGAAGATGGTCCTCGTGTTTCTAGGTGTATCTGGGATGAAGAACAACTCTGTGGGAGTCTTTTGTTCACCAATGCTAGATCGAACTAGTTACTTATTTGTACTGGGTTTGTATTTCTGGGATTGTTCAATCCATGTTTTCTGGTTCGAGATGAGTTTAGAAGAGAGGAGAGTGTTTCACGCTTTACTTTCGACTGGGCAGTTCATATTGGACCGGGGAATATGACTGGCAGAAAATACTCCAGTGCTTCACTGGAAATCAATTGGAGAAGGAGAGAGTGAGATCCACTCTCTCCCTTGCAAGTGGGCATAGCTATTTTGTTTAACTGTAGTTCACAGCTGTAATAGCTCTGGTGTTACAGCATACACCAAAGTCAAAAGTCCAACGAGTATGGGTGGTTCTTGGTGGGCCCATGTACTCTATTGCCCATGTTCCGTTTGGCGGGCACTTGAACCATAAACACGTCTGATGCAGCAGTCGGTTCACATCAACTTTTGGATAAAAAGGTGACAGCAATGTCACATTTACCCAATGGATAAAAGAGCTAAGGGTTTTCCTAGTCCTTTCTGCCGATTTAAGGCTATTAGTGGGCCTTTAGTCCTTTACTTGGTCCACTACACGCAATGCATCACCAAGGAGCAACTCTTGTTCAAATCAAAGTCCCTTTCAACTTTTGTTCAAATCAACCTTTGGGTTTATATAATTTTGAATTTTTGCTTAATTATCCCTACCCTAGCGGGTTGTGCTAGGACCTCCAAAATGCCCACCCCGGCGGGTTGTGCCGGGGAGTACGCATTTTTTCTTTCTTTTTATTTTATTTTCATTTTGTCCTCCCTGGGATATGCCCCTTATAGGCTGTATATTCGCTTAACCTCATTTAATTTCAAGCTGAATTACCCAAAAAAAAAAAAAGATCTTGATGCTAATCTTGGCAAGGAGTGAAGGAAAGCTGATATACTGATCGGTTGTATGGTTGCATTGAAACATATAGGAATAATGGTTGTGGTTTTCTATTTTTTGTTTTGGAGAAGTTCCTACCACTTGGGTAAGTTCAATAATGGTTCAGTATGGCTGTAACTTTGGTCCTTTCTGTTGTAATAAGAGCTTGGAAGCTCGGGAGTTGGTTTGCTATATGTATGAAAAATGATACTACGATATTATACAAGCTTGTACGTATCTACGCACATTAACAATGAGAAAATTGGTTAATCTGACAATCACTCTTACATAATTCTGGCAAGTGGGTAAAGGGATGGATTGGTGATTGAGCGAGGGAGGGTGTCCATATGTTGTTGATACAACTTTGATGGAGGCCACAATTTTAATAATGGAATTAATAATGCCACCTCTCTACATATTGTCCTTGTACATCTGATATATGTTTAATCATGATCATCAAAGATTTTATCATCACGTTTATACACGGCCATAATTTATCGCCTAAACCTTTCAAAGATTTAGTTATTGCTAAAATCTTCCACCCATAATTTATTGTTTAAAATTTAGTCCCAACAGGTTTTTTTTTATCAACTTAAGGCTCTGGAGTCTGGACTAAGAACAGATCAAGAGCTTATTTCCTGATTTGTCATTTTTTGTTCAGTTTCAGTTGATACTTTTTGGGGATGTCCAGTACTTGATGTTTTTCCGAGGGTTTAGGGTTTGAAGATAAAGGCATTTTGGTATGTGACTAATAGTTTCTCATGGGGTGAAAGACCAATCAGTAGTATTCAGGGCGAAAAATGACCAAAACATGGTCATGGTTTAAAAAATGGCCAATTCATGACAAGCAAAATAATAATTCCATATATATGGATATGGAATTTTTTGAGGTGCACTACCCAAAACACCCTTGAGTATATTTTTTCCCATAATCAAGCCAAATCCCTCCTCTCCCCAGATCTGGAGGGGAGGCCTATCCACGCCTTCCTCTATACATGAAACTTAAGAATAAGCCTCTTGAGGGAAATTGAGCGAGGGCCTCCAATTTGGGCCGTTTATTCCAATTGAGCCCTTTTGATTGGCCACCTTCTGTTTCAATCTGAGGGGTAGATTCATCTATTTGGTGTATGGCATGTGTTGTAAATTGGATCAAACTCATGGGCGACTGTTATTGGCATTTGAGGTCACGTGCACCGCCAAAATAGAGGGTGACATGTTGTATACAATACTTTTGGCAGAGAGGAGCAAAGGTGAACACGTTTACTTTTGGCATGTTGCAGAGTTGCAAATCTGCGTTGATGGCAACAAGGTTATTCACAGGAACTAAAGGCCCTCTCTCTCTCTCTCTCTCTCTCTCTCTCTCTCTCTCTCTCTCTCTCTCTCTCTCTCTCTCTCTCTCTCTCTCTCTCTCTCTCTCTCTCTCTCTCTCTCTCTCCACGAGCTATTGAAGATAGATACACGACAGATTTCGCCGGAGATTGAACCAGGTCCGTTTGTCGTTCTCACCAGTCATGAGGTTCGTTTTCAAACCCTAAACTACGGTTTCGTTTTTGATAATCGTATTTCCACCGAAGCTTTTGAAACCCTAGTCAATGTTTTGTTTTTCCCCTTTTTTTGGGTAAACCAAGCTTGAAATTAAAAGGGGTTAAACGAATGTACAGCCTACAAGGGGCATACCCCAGGGAGGACAAAATAAAATAAAGGAAAAGAAAGAAAAGAAAAGAAAAGTGTGTGGTCCCCGGCACAACCTGCCGGGGAGGGAAAATGAGAGTACTGGCACATCCCGCCAGCATAGGTATAAACTAGCAAAATGCAATAAACATAACAGATAAAAGGTGCAAAACTCCGACACAACTCGCCGGAGACGGAAAGACAAAAGATAAGGTGCCCTTGCACAACCCGCAAGGATAGGGATAAGTAAGGAAAATAAAACCGTGCGTACTTCCCAGCACAACCCGCCGAGGTGGGAGAATATAAATTGCATAAAGCAATAAGAGTAATAATATGATGGCCGATGCCATGTATAACCTCTCAAAGGATGACATCTCTCATGGGACCAACAACAATGCAACCTGAACCAAACGAGGAGCCTCTGACTTTTCGGCAATCAGTACACGCAAGGGAACTCCTCCTAGAACCCATGGGACACATGCCTAATCTGTCGCCCGCTCCCACATGCCTAATCCAGCTTCCAAAGTCAGTCTATCCCAAACGAGTGATACAATCCGTGTATATAGCAAATTTCCAATCTCAACAATGGTGCCCGACAATAAAAAGCTCAATTCAAAGGAAATGGCCTCCAGTATTTCGGCAAGCAATAGATACAAGGAAACCTCCCTAAATCCCTGTGTTCTGCACCTCGCCTAGTCTACCATACGCACAACATCTCTAAACCAAGCTCCAACATTATCATCCAGCCAGAGTTGAGATAAGAGTCAGAAAATCACACTTTATGGTAGCTAAAACATAGAATGACCAACTTTTATGAGACCAACAACAATAGAACCCGAACCAAACGAGGAGCCTCAGACTGTTCGGCATTAGTACACGCACAGGAACCCGTGGGACACCTGCCCAAACCATCATCCGCTCCCACATGCCTATTCCAGATTCAAAGTCAGTCAATCCCAATCAAGTAGTACAATCCGAAATTAGCACACCGAAGTCCGTCACATTATGGTTAACTAATACAAGGATGACCGACTCTCAAGGGTCAACATCAGTGCAACCCGAACCAAACGAGAAGCCTCAAACTGTTCGGCATTAGTACACGCACAGGGACTCCCTCAAAGAACCCGTGGGACACATGCTTAATCCATCGTCCGCTCCCACATGCCTAGTCCAGTTACAAAGACAGTCAAACCAGTCCACAATCTGCAAGCAACAACACTAAAAAGAATAAAAATTCCAGTTCCTAAAAAGATGACGTCATCAAGGTCTCTCTGGCGATTTGCGATTCCCCTGTGAAACCTAGTTATGGCGGGCAAGACTACTTCTTTGGGGGAAGAATCTACGGCAATTGGATTAGGGCTCAAAACAGTGGACTCTCATGAAGTACGGATGAAGCAGAGGAAACCTAGTCTTCTCTCCAGCCCACGTTCCCCACAATCGTCATTGTTGGGAGGGCCTTTGTCCTCCATGGCTACACCTCGAGCTTTTGCAGATCTGTGCTCGGAGGTTAAGGATACCCCCTCTGATGCAATCAACCTTCAATATACACCTAAGCCCATCTTGGTACAATCAGATGTTTACCCACAGCGGTCCAATCCTAGCTCGGTGGTCCAGTTCAGCGCAAACCCACCCACGCACCACACTAACTCAGGTAAACCTAACTCTCCTAAGCTTTCCCGACCTACTTATGATACCCAAAACCCTATTCGGATGGAGGATCCTACCTCTTCACAACTAAATTCTGCAAGTCCTTGCTCGATAGAGGAAAACCCTAAATCACCTCATGGGTCAAGCATACCCAATCACGCTGCTACGGCGCAGTCCCGCTATGGTCCGCATAGCCCCACGAAAGATGGGTCAAGCCCCTCATGCGGGTTACAACAAGTATTCCAGGAGGCAAGGGATCGGTTGGCTTGCTCTGATCGTCTCAACTCACTAGTGAAGTCAATCGAGGACGAAATGCACAATTCTGGTGTGGAAGCAGGTCCTGAGTTACCCACAAACCTTGAGTTAGAGGGGGATTACGTTTCAGTCCCGGGCGCAAAAAACCCAACCCATTACTCAGAGCCTATGGCTGCTGAAAGCTCAGGTGTTCATACAAGGCGTTGGACTTCTCTCTTCCAGGCACAAGCCCCTGCTAAGTCAATGAGGTTAGCTCACTATCCTAAGTTTCAAAGAGGAAAAGCTGCACACATTCATTTTGAGGAGTCACAAGTAGATGATGGAGTGGGTAAAAATTGCTTGGTCGGGCATTTTTTGGACGGGAAAATGCCAATGCCTCTTCTCAGCGCCACAGCCCATGCCGTGTGGAAAGATCATGGCAAGTTCTCCATCAAACAATTTGGATCATGCTACTTATTTGAGTTCGAGGACGAGGCAGCTAAGTTAGCAGTACTCGAAGGTGGGCCATACTTCTTCTCACGTAGGTACTTAGTTCTAAAGGAGTGGACCAGGCTGTTGGTTCCAGGGAAAAACCATCCCTCCACCATTCCGGTGTGGATAAAATTGCACAGACTTCCTTTGGAATTCTGGACTCATATTGGATTCAGTATGATCGCAAGTGCTATTGGGAAGCCAATATATGTGGATGAGGCCACAGCAAACAAGAGGCGTTTGGATTTTGCTCGTATATGCGTTGAGATAGATGCAGGGAATGAGCTCCCTAGTGAAATCACTATATCTATTAATGCTGAATCTGTAACGGTGGGGGTGGAGTACCAATGGCTGCCTCCAAGATGTGAAAGTTGCAAAGTTTTTGGCCACACTTGCAGCCCAAAAACTGTTCCCAAAACAACTATTACTGAGGAAGAATGGCGAGTGGTGGGCAAAGGCAATCTTACTTCAAGCACTTCATTAGGAGCCGACAATCAGGAGATAACCTCCGTATCTTCTAATCCCGAACCTGAGGATCTGAAGCAGAAGGGTACGGATCCCCTCCATATTCCCTTACAGGTACAACCAGCAACTGAAGGATGTTCCTTACGCACCTCTCCTCAGCCATTATCTCATTCCAATCCTAAGCCTCCTGACCCTTTTGCTCCAACTGATGATGCACTCAGTGAGGAAATGGATGAGGAATTTGATATTCTGGATAATGAGGTGAAACTCCCAGAGATTGGTGGGCTTCATCTTCCACCTCCTACTGCCTTCAGGAGTCCCACATTAAACAAACCAAATGGGCAGAAGCATCCAGAGTCCAATAGCTCACGGAAAAGGAGGCTGAAGCAGGAGCGTAAGGTCCGTAAGCGGACCTCTTGAGATCAGCGTCATGCCTCTTTGTTATATCCTTTTTGGGGCAGTATTCTAATACCTTCTATCTCCTGCCATTTTGTATCTTATATGTCGTTCATTCCAATAAATTCCATGTCTAGTCCACAATCACTTTTGCATTTTGGGTTTTGGAACTTAAGAGGTCTAAATGATCCTCTTAAACAAAAAGCTGCTAAATCTTTTTTGAAAAACAATGATCTGTCTTTGATTGGTTTGCTTGAACATAAGATTAAAGAGCCCAACATTAAAAGAGTGGTGAACTTCATATGCCCCCTCTGGCATTGTGCACATAACTCAGTTCATGCTCCTATTGGGAGGATCCTTATTTGCTGGAATCCTCACATACTCAATGTGAAGGTTCTTTGCATGACCAATCAGCTTATGCATTGCGAAGTTCACTCTCTTCAGGAGGGTCATATTTTCCTGGCAACATTTGTCTATGGAGCCAATGACTGGAGTGAGAGAATAGAACTCTGGAATGATATCCAAAACTTAAAGAGCACAGAGCCTTGGGTGTTACTTGGGGATTTTAACTCAATTAGGAGTCCTAAGGAGAAATCGGGTGGCAGTAGTCTTTGGCCTCCTCATATGGATGATCTCAATAGCTGCCTCTTTAATTGTGAGGTGGATGACCTGAGATACTCCGGATGCCTCTTTACTTGGTCTAACAGGCAGGAGCCCCCACATCATATCTCTACCAAACTTGATAGAGTCCTGGTGAATGATACTTGGCTGAGGACACACACATCTTCCTCAGCCTTCTTCCCTACTCCTGGGATTTCTGATCACTCACCGGCAATTGTCCATATCACCCCACCTTCCAAGCCTGGCAGCAGACCGTTTAGATTCTTTGATTTCCTGGCAGACCATCCCAATTTTTTAACCACTGTTCAAAGTGTTTGGAGACAAATTGTTATCGGGAACCCCATGTTCTGTGTCTCTGAGAAGCTGAGAAGGCTTCAAGTTGATCTTAAAAAACTTAATAACCATGAGTTCAGCTCTATCTCTGACAGAGTTTCCAATTCTAAGATTCAACTTGAAGTTCTACAGCTGAAGCTTGGGGCTGATCCTACTGATACTATTGTACAGCAGGAGGAAAAATTGGTATTCAAGCAATTCCTCACTCTCTCTAGAGCTGAGGAAAGCTTAGCTAGACAGAAGTCCAGGATACAATGGCTTAAGCTTGGGGATCAGTGCACCTCTTTCTTTTTCAAATCAGTGAGCAACAATAGGAATAGAAGGAAGATCACTAGTCTGGTCTTGGGGGATTCCACTACCACCCAAGACATGAAAGTGATTAAGGACTCCTTCGTCAATTTCTATGCTAATCAATTACCCAAAAAAAATTTCTATGCTAATCTGCTGGGAAAACCCCATGATACAGCTTATTTTGGTTATGAGAGAGTTAATCAACTCATTACTAAAAGGCTCTCTAATACCCAAAGTATGAGCATGGTTCAGGATGTCTCTGACATAGAAATCAAGGACATGTTCATGAGCCTCAATCCTCATAAGGCTCCTGGCCCAGATGGCTACATTGCTGGGTTCTTTCACAAGACCTGGTCTATTGTTGGGCATGAAATCACAGCTGCTATCAGGAATTTCTTTAGATCTGGCAAGCTCTTGACCAGAGCTAATGCCACCATTGTTGCGCTCGTACCCAAAATCCCTAATCCTTCTAAGGTTGGAGACTTTAGACCAATTTCTTGTTGCAATACAATCTATAAATGCATTGCAAAGATTTTGGCCAAAAGAATCCAACATGTCCTCCCCGATCTTATAGATCCAGTACAATCTGGCTTTGTTAAGGGTAGGAGGATTGCTGACAATATATTTCTTACCCAAGAGATCATGCAAGGATATCATAAATCATCCTCTACTCCCAAATGTGCTATGAAGGTTGACATTATGAAAGCATATGATAATGTTAGGTGGGAGTTTCTATGGGACACACTTAAGGCTATGAACCTTCATCCCAAGATGATCATGTGGCTTAAAGCTTGTGTTACCTCTGCTAATTACTCTTTGAGTATCAATGGTGAACGTACAGGTTTTATCAAAGGTGAAAGAGGTCTTAGGCAAGGTGACCCATTGTCATCTTATCTATTTGTCATTGTCATGGAGGTCCTCACTTGCCTCCTCAAAGAGAAATCCTATCTCCCCGACTTTAAATATCACTGGAGGTGCAGCAAAACCCAGATCATTAACTTGTGTTTTGCTGATGACCTCATGATCTTTTGCAAAGGAGATGTATGCTCGGTTAGGCACATACAAGACTCCCTCCTTGAATTTGAATCCCTTTCCGGATTGTCCCCTAGCCCTGGGAAGAGTAATGTCTTCTTCTCGGGTGTTCAACTTTCTACCAGAGAAGAGATTTTACAATTGTTAGGGTTCAAAGAGGCGACCTTGCCTGTTAGATACCTTGGTGTACCCTTATTGTCCACCAAACTAAAGCATATTGATTGCAAAGTCATGATTGATAAGATCACTGCGAGGACCAAAACTTGGACCAATAGAGATTTGACCTATGCAGGTAGGATCCAATTGATTAAAAATATCCTATTTTCAATGCAAACCTATTGGTCCTCTCTCTTTATACTTCCAAAGAAAGTTATCAAGGAGGTTGAGACCATCCTTAGATCCTTTCTTTGGTCTGGCCTTGACCTCAAAAAGTCTGGCGCTAAGGTTTCCTGGGAGCATTTATGTTGTCCTAAAAATGAAGGTGGGCTTGGCTTCAAGTCAATTCTTGTTTGGAACAAAGCTGCCATAACAAAACACATTTGGTTCCTCATCTCGGGCGGGGAACAATCCATGTGGTGTCAATGGGTAAAATCATACTTACTAAGAGGTAAGAGTTTTTGGGAAGTTAAGGTCCCTAGCTCTTCCTCTTGGGTGTGGAGGAAGCTACTAAACCTCAGACCTCTGGTTCTACCTCATATCAAAGTTATTGTTGGTAATGGCAATTCCACCTCTCTTTGGTATGATAACTGGCACCCCATTGGCCCCATTGCAAATTTTTTTGGGTCCAGAGTTATCTACGACTCTGGCCTCTCCAAGGAGGCCTCAGTTGCCGCCATCATCAGAAACTCTGAGTGGGCCTTTCCCATAACCCAAACCTTTGAGCTAAATGAAATTAGGAGTGGGCTCTCCTCAATCTCAAAACCCAATAATGAGGAGGAGGATCAGCATAAGTGGTCTCTTAATGCCAATGGGGAGTTCACCATTTCCTCCATGTGGGATCTACTTAGGAACCACTTTCCTAAGGTACCTTGGCACAAATCTATTTGGTTCTCTGGTCATATCCCAAAGTGTAGCTTGATCTCCTGGCTCACCATTCATAATAGGTTGTATACTGGAGATAGATTGGTGCACTTTGGCACTATCCCTATTTCTTGTTGTAGCTTCTGTTCTGGGAATGAGAGTCATGACCACTTGTTCTTCAATTGCTCATTTACCTCTCAGGTCTGGACTCAGACTCTTGCTCACATCAATGTTTTCTGGCCCTCCAAATCTTGGGCTGATTGGATTAATCTTATGTCTACCATCAAAGGCAAATCTCTTAAGAATTTGATCATAAAACTTGCATTCACTACCTCAATTTATCATATTTGGCTTGAAAGAAATGCTCGCAAGTTCCAAAACAATTCTTGCACCATACCTGTTGTGGTTGGTAAGATTTGCTCAATGATTAAATTCAGACTTTTGTCAATGGATAATCTCCCCCAAGGACATATGTCCCAGTGGTTGCAGGTTAAGTGGGGTTTAATGGACTGATTGACAATGTATATCCTGTTACTAACATCACCATGTTAAGAATTTTGTGGCAGGTCAGTTAAGCAAGTGGAGCTGCAGCTGAATACTAATTTATCACTAACCTACCCAACTGGGTACTCTGTGATGCAGGTTATTACAAGACCATCTTGGAGTTGTTATCATGTGGATCCACTATTACTACTATTACAATGGTAGTTAGTTTATCTACTTACGTCCGTTAGCTTTACTCTGTGTCCCTTGAACAATTCATGTTCTTCATCCTCATATGTGGGTGTGTGTCCCTGCGAGAGAGTGATTGAGCCTCTACATCTTATTGAGAGGGTAATATTGTTGTTTGGTGGAAGTGAGAAGAGGGAGTTCGGTCCTGGGCTCCAGGGCAGTGTGAAAAGTAGAGTGGGAGGGTGAGGTTTCGAGGGAGATTGTAGGGGAGAGTACATAGCCATGTTGCCTTATCTCTATCCTTCCTTCTCTCTTTGTTACTATATCATTTTGATGGTAACTCCTCCAGTGTAGAACTACAGAATCTGGGCAGAGTTATTGTATCATGGTTGACTAATCTTTGTTGCTATATCATTTGTGTTTACATTTTCTGCTGCCACTGATGTACATTTGCTGTCACGTCCTCATCAAAGCATGTTGTTAAAGGGTAGGCCTAGCCTTGTGGAAGCTATACATCGTCCCTCGTTCACTCTGTTACAGCAATCTGGTACAGCAGTTTGGTCCGTTACAGCAGTTACAGCAATCTGTTACAGCAGTTTGGTCCGTTTCTGGACAGATCCGTTTCTGGCAGTGTAGTACCTTGCACTCTGCTACAGCAGGTTCCGTTTCTGGACAGCGCTGGTTCTGCCATATCTTGGCAGAATGCTGTCCTTGCTTTTATAGTGTCTATATGTTACGTATTTTAGTGTTTTATGTCTAGATTACATGCTTGTACCCTGTTTTTTGGGCTGCCAATTTTGGGCAGACATCTGATTTTGGGATTGTCAAAAATACAGCCGAAATGCTGTCCAATTTTTTTTTCAGATTTTGACCTATCCTTGGGGGGTTGTCCCTTGGAGTTTATGGTCATATAACCTCTAGCAGTCTACTGTTCTATGGTTCTTAATTCAAGCAAGCTGTGCTCATGCACATGCTCAAGTTAGAAGGATACGGTTCTATGGTTCTAAGTTCAAGTGGGCAGCGATCATTACATGCCCAAGTTCATGGAAAAGGCCCATCAAGTACATGCTCAAGTTAGTTGGGAATGTCTCACTCAATCAAAAGCTTCATCATTTTATAATGTTCAAACATGTTATAATGTTCAAGTTCAAGTTACATCATTTCCCATCATTTCCCTACCTAATGTATTCTCTCGGCCATCCCCTCAATTTTAGTATTTCTTTCTTTTCTTTTTGTTTTGTCCTCCCTGGGGTATGCCCCTTGTAGGCTGTATATTCGTTTAGCCCCTTTTATTTTCAAGCTTGGTTTACCGAAAAAAAAAGACAGTCAAACCCAAATCAAGAGGTACAATCCTTGTATAAAGCACACCGAAATAGAACACTTGTTGGCACCATACAACGAGCAGTTCTTAAGTATAAAGTTATCCCATATTAGGACACAGTTTTAATGTGAATCAGAATGTCGATCGACAGAGCATGCCACGGTGTTGTGAACTGCTAACTATGGTAAGGTTCAACAGTAGAGCAGATAAACAGAATACCAAAGTACCAGTTAGCACTGTGGTGTAGACCGAAGGCAGCTAACTCATCAATAGAGTAGATAAACAGTAGACAGGAACACATCTATGTGATTGCCAGATAAACCGTAAACGGGGACATCAAGGTTGTGGATGCCCAGAACTTCTGATTAACAAAATCCACTAAACACCAACTAAGACAGATCCACTCACGCTCAGAGTAAACTTAGAAACAAGTTGTAACAAATCCAGTGAACTGGGTTCGTACCTTCGAGGTAAGCGGAATCTGTGGCTCGTGGACCCCAAAACGGTCATCAATGGCATGGAAGATTGGCCTTCGCAGTTGGATCAGAAAATGGCCCAGACACAGTGGGTACTCGAGTTTCAGAAACCCAGATCCCCTTTTGCCGTGGGTCTGAGAATAACCCAAATCCCCTTTCCATAACCGATTAACCCTCAAGGTTTGATGATGAGCAGATTAGAACCCCCTTTGCGGTAGGCTCGACCCTTTTTTGTTGTAGCTCCGAACCCCTTTTGCTCGGAGAATATGTGGACACAAGGCTCCTCCATGGCCGTGAATCCAGCAGTTGGCTGGTTGACACAGATGGAAAACAAGAAACACAGATGGGTACACGCATTGGGTACCCGTACTCGTTCCACGACCTCCACCATGGGCGAACTACACTCGTGGCCATCTAGATCTGGGTTGAAGACGCACTGGACTCCATGAAACCCAACTGGGTTTTACCCGCTCTGTTGTAACCGCATAGACTCGAACTCAGCTTTGCGGGTTGCTGTGTACCCGATTGGAGCTTGAAAGAGATAGACGCCTTCAATCTCAAGTCGTGTTCTTGACTGATGAATCAAATAACCCATGTTGAGCAGAACCCTAGTTGATACGAGAACCCCTTTGGGGCAGATCCCTTTTTTATTTGGGTGACCGTGAATAGCTTGATTTGGGTTTTCAGAACCCCTTCCTGATTTTCTGATGCTTGCCAAATTTGTGCGTGAATCACAAGATAGAAGTAAGAACGACCTGAAATTAGAACGATTTAGGGCGTGAATGAAAAAAATTTGGGTAGAATTTCTGGGGGAGTGCATTCTCTCTCTGGGTAGAGAGAGAAGCTCTCAACCCCACCTACAAAGCTACCTATTTTGCAACAGCCCTTGCAACCCACATAACATCAAAAAATTGTTTGTTTTTCCCCTTCTTTCCACAGGAACCAAGATTCTACTTCTCTTGTTTCTTTTGTTTGGTTGAGGCAGAGTTCGTCTACAAATGTTTGAGGTTTTGTGGCTGATGTGGCGAAACAGGTATCGTCCAAGCATAATAGCATATTTTGGGTTTGCCTTTTGAAATTTGAAGTATATGGGGCTCTTTATTTTATTTTTTTTATAAAAAAAAAACTAGGATGTGGATGTATTGACAAAATATCTGATTTTGAGATGATTTGGTATGGCGTACAGCGACGACGATGCCATCCAGGCGTGCACGTCTCCTCTCTCTACCTCCATTTTCTACACAGACATGATGAGGAAGACTTATACCAGTAACTGCCGAGTGAGTATTTGTTCAGTCACAAAACCTCAGAGTTGGATACGCATCATAACTTAAGCCTTCCATTGTTTTTATGAGAAATCAAGGGCTCAGTCGGTGTGAGGGTTGGGATATTTTGATAGGGAGAGAGAGAGAGAGAGTAGGATTATAAAGAAGTGGGTTCTTCTTGTTTAGGATTTCGTGTTATTTCTTTGACCCTACTTCGACACTCATTTTTTTGTATTTTTAAGTTTACTGTAACCATGGTGTTTTCGTTGATTTTTCTCCCTATTTCTCTCTCAATGAAATCAGTTAGGGCTTTGACGTTGTTTTTAAGTCACTTGTGATGGTATGCTCTTAGTCTGATAGGGAGAGGCAACCACGAAAAAATTGTTGTTTGGCTGCTTTAAAGCTCGAAAGATGGATCTGCATCATAGCTTCTGATGTACCGAAGGAATCGAAGGTGAGTCTCTGATGTACCGAAGGAATCGAAGGTGAGTCTCTGATTTACCGAAGAAAGGGCATGAGAACATTTACTGGTTGAAGGGCATAGCATTTGTTTACTTATGTTTAGTAATATGATTCTCTTTGTTTTCTTTTTTGTGTGTGGGTAATTTAGCGTGAAATTAAAAGGGGTTAAGCGAATATACAGCCTACAAGGGCATCCCCCAGGGAGGACAAAATAAAATAAAGAAAATAAAAGAAAAATTGCGTACTCCCCAGCACAACCCCGCCGGGGTGGGAAATATGAAATCCAGCACAACCCGCTAGAATAGGGATAATGTTAAAACAGATTTATCAAAGGCAAAACTGCCATCTACATGCTACAGGAAGGAACTTGTGTTGAATTTGGTGAGTTGGACTGAGAGGTCAATTTTTGGTCTGGGAACAAGGCCCTCCACTTAGGTCAAGCTGTTATCACATGAAACTTGGGAAAGTGAGAGCACCCACTAGTGCTATCTCCCCCCAATGTACCCACCCTTCAAAGTTTTCCAGGCGTACAACTGTCCTTCTCTTGGACCAAGGATTGCTTTGAAATGTACAAGAGTGCAGCAACAGAATGTTGCTTACTTTCCAGACGAATCCTACATAAAATAGACTACTCATTTGAGGTGCAACCCATGTTTTTTTTTTTTTTTGGGTAAAATAGCTTGAAATTAAAAGAGGTTAAGCGAATGTACAGCCTACAAGGGGCATACCCCAGGGAGGACAAAAGAAAAATAAAGAAAAGAAAATTGCGTGATCCCCGGCACAACCCGCCGGGGTGGGAAAATAAGAGGTACTGGCACATCCCGCCAGCATAGGTGGAAATAAGTAAAATGTAATAATCGTAGCAGATAATTGCATAATGCCGTGCACAACCCACAAGGCTAAGATAAAATCAAAAGCATACACAAATGAATACCATGTAGTGAGTCCTATAGATGCCCCACTGTAAGGAAAGTGATTAGCCCGTGCTCGCGTCCTATTAGCCTAGCTATCCAAAAGGAAAGAGAGGCGTCAAGGACATGAGCATGGGCTACTCTATCGGTTCCGCTTATTCTCCTTTTTATTTCAAGCTTGATTTACCGAAAAAAACTTATTTGCTAGCCAGCATGCAGAACTTATGTTTTCTCACGGTACACACTCGGAGTCTAAGTCAAACGACTGTTAGTAACTACTTATAAGTTAGACTTAAGTAGAATATCACAAAGTAACATAGACAATAGATAGTATTACTATTCAGTTTACGTTCTCAGAAGGTGATCTACCCAATCTACCCAAGTTTGAGGGTTTGAACCTAGAGCTCTAATACCATGTTGTAACGCCCCGATTTTCGGTAGCATTAATTTAAATCATTTTACAAATGATTAATATAAATAAAAAGGATCTCATTAATTAAGCAGCGGAAATAACATAATTGTCTTAGTTCGATTACAACAATAACATAGTACTTTGTTGAGAAATTAGATTACAGTTTTCCAACACAAAGAATAAGGGAGATTGGCTCTATAGGTTAAGGTTGAGATCTTGATCCCAATGCTCCTCTTGAGCCTGATCCACTAGAAAACCTTCTGTTCCAAAATAAGCGTCGCCCTCGACACCTACACCTCCTGTTTGATCACAATCTGGCATAATACGTCCGAGTCGCGAAGCAACATCATGGTATTATACCAGGGTCACACGAAGTGTAACACCGTGAGTGATAAATCACTCAATAGCTACTCTAACCCCCAACCCTTACATAACATACAAGAACAACATATATGATTGAAAAGCAGTACATAAAAGAGTAAACACATAACTGATTTCATTACTAGCCATTAACTTACATTTTCATCTAAGTTCTCAACCTAGAGAACTTTCCTCCCAAATAACCACTAAGGACTATGACCAATCCGTGATTAAACCTCCCCCCTTGCTTGCCCAGGCATAAGTTACGTACTTAATCCAATCGTCAACTGCCTCACAAGGATGAATTTCCCGGGGACTGACTGTACCACTGGGCTACGAGTGACAACTGTCAGCTCCTGTAGGTATATAGCCGTAACTCGGAATTCAAATGAAGTAATCACAGATTGTCATATCCTAGGGTTTCGAAATACTGGCAGGCTGCCAAATAATCCTCCAAACCGAAATCACTTGGCTGTCTGCCATTCAACAAATCTCGGGGTGACTCCCCATAAATCAATTCATTTCCAATTTCCATTAACCTCAACGTCTACGTGAAATCTGCGTATGATCACCCAACCCGGGAACCTAAGTGTCCATTCTAACATTCAACAATTTCATGATAAGTGCGCACAACAGAAGAAGCAAAATCATAACGATATTCTAATGATAAGTGCGCACAACACAAGTCATCACAAACCAAAGTAACTGAGAACAAGGGGCCTTAACGTAATTAAATAAAGTGTAGGGTAATAAATGTAATTTATAGAAGTAAGGGGTCGCCCTCAAAATTTTAAGTAAGTATAAGGGTGACAAAAGAAATTTCACGGTTCTAGGTCCCTCCGCGAAATTTTACTAACTTTGGGGGCCTTTTGTAAATAAAACTTTATGCAAGGGCAAGATTATAATTTTGCCACAACGAAGGGTAAACACGTAAAATACCTTAGTAAAACCCACGTGATAATATAAGAAATGTATACCATTTTCTAAAATCTTGATACTTGCAATTATAATAATCAACATGTCTAATAAATAAATAAGTACGGTTGTAAAAATGGTCAAGAGATAATCACGGGCACATTTCCTAGTCTGGTCATGTACTTGGTAATTAAATTAGATCATGTTTAATCTAATGTGATACAAAATTTTGCAATACAAGGTTAAAATATAAAGTAACCAAAATCCGTGATTAAATGTTAAAAATCTAAAGTTTAGGGATCAAACTATAATTTATCAAGATTCAGGCCTAACTGTAATTTGGCCTGGTGTAGTTGACTGCCCAAACTATTCACTTGATTACAAGTTGGTGGCTATACCGAGTGAGGTGATAGCCATGCGCTCCACCGATAGAAACGTCCGATTTTTGTCTATACACAATGAAAATTTACAAATAATATATCAAAATGTTCGTTAAGACATGAAATACACTTCTATCACAGAAAAAGTTGGATTTGAAGTGGTTTGGACGTGACCCAGAAGCTCGGAAAGTCAAAAACGCATATACACTACTTCTCAACGATCGAAACGCTTGGGTTTTGTTTCTACTCAACGAAAATCGACGTATTATATATCAAAACGTTCATTATGAAATGAATTACAACTCTATCATGGAAAAAGTTTGGTTCGGATTGTTTTGGATGGGACCCAGTAGCTCAGAAGTTCAAAAACGCATAGACACTGCTCCTCAACGATCGAAACGCTTGGGTTTTGTTTCTACTCAACGAAAATCGACGTATTATATATCAAAACGTTCGTTATAAAATGAACTACAACTCTGTCATGGAAAAAGTTTGGTTCGGATTGTTTTGGATGGGACCCAGTAGCTCAAAAGTTCAAAAACGCATAGACACTGCTCCTCAACGATCGAAACGCTTGGGTTTTGTTTCTACTCAACGAAAATCGACGTATTATATATCAAAACGTTCGTTATGAAATGAACTACAACTCTGTCATGGAAAAAGTTTGGTTTGGATTGTTTTGGATGGGACCCAGTAGCTGAAAAGGTCAAAAACGAATTTACACTACCTTGCAACTAACGAAATGCTCAGGTTTTGTTTCTACTCAACGAAAATCGACTTATTATATACCGATGGGTTCAGTAGGATGTAACCTACTTTTCTTCCGAAGATTAAGCTAAACCGGAGTGATTTGGATGGGCCTCGGTCGCGTCGAATGGACTGAACTTCGGACAACAATAGAGCAATCAAACTTCAACCGTTTTTGGACAATTCTTGTGTCGAAAACTTAGCTCTCGAAGTGATCTAAAACTTTCGTGAAGAAACCTAAGCCTGAAAATCACTCCAAGTTGGAGAAAAATGGAGTTTTATGAAGGGTACATGGGCTACCCGAAAATGGAATTGGTGGTGTGGGTGCATGGAAACATTTGTCCTCTTCTCCTTTCTTTCTTCTTTTTTTTTTTTTGGGTAAATAAGCTTGAAATAAAAAAGAAGACAACAGAATATACAGCCTACAAGGGGCATACCCCAGGGAGGACAAAAGAAAAGAAAAGAAAAGCAAAGAAAAAAGGAAATTTAAAGGGATGGCCACATTGGCAACATTGGGGAGGGATAACTAAATACAAACATATAACTTAAATTACTCTAGGTGTTTCTAGACCATCTTGGAAAGAGAGCGGAGAAACACGCAAAATAGCACGATTGATAAGGCAACCCTTGGGACTTTGAATGGGAACACAACTCTTGTACTGTGAATGGATGAAAGCTGTTGTTGACGGCAGCAAGGGGACTTGGTTATAGCCACCTTTTGTTACAATACATGGGCATGCAGAACATTAGACTCCAACTCACGGTACACCACTTGAGCCTTAGAAAATTTCGCCATGACCCGTTCGTAATTGGAGCACCCTCAAGGTGCCAACCACTGCGTATACAACAGCAGCAGCTGAAAAGGAAAAAGAAAAGATCCTTTCTTTCTTCTTCTTTTCTTCCTCTCTATTGTTTTTTTCTGCCCAAACAAATGGGGATGGGCAATATAAGATTTAGCTTTAGGCATAAACTCATGGGTAAACAAATGAGAGGTGAGGGCTTGTGACAGGGGTTAGAGGAAAGTGTTTAGGGAGTGTGTTGAGTTTTAATTGGATGAGATAAAGGGATGGCCAAAAATGGCTAAACAAGAGTGATGGATAGATGTGATGAAAATTTGAGTTTGATGTGTATGGGTTTTGGGTTTAGTTGGGAAGTAAATGGAGTTTAGGAAAAATAGTTAGGACACTAACTATATACTATGTAAATACTATGCATAGTTACTATAGGAACGGAAAAATAAA